>CM019068.1:140962731-141448511 GCA_009667805.1 Leptobrachium leishanense | reverse complement strand
CTTAAGCAATGTTTTCTCGAGTGCAATGTGCTGTTTATTTTTTGTACCCTTATAAATTTTTATAAAATTTTGGATACTTTTTCAAAAACAAAAATAACATCCAAAACCTTTATGGATACATGCAATTTGTAGCACTTCTTTTAACCTTTGCTAAAATTAAATGGATTAACCAGTGGGAAAGGGGTGAAGAAATAGGGGTTAAATATTAACTTCTCCTAACTGCCTCTGGTCAAAGGCCCCCAATGATAAACTAAAACCTCACTTTAATACTCTCCTTCTGGGTCAGGATCACACAGCGCGTTTCCTCTCATACAGCCACAGTTTCCATCGAAGCGGAGAGGAGGCTGGACACTGGAGGCAATAGAAAGCCGCTGGCCTGTCAGGAATATACCTAAATCACAGAAGGCTTGTCATTGAGTTATTGATAGGATTTCAGGTGGATGGAACAATGGCCATTTCAGGCGAAACGTGTAGAGGGAGTACTAGCAATGCAGATTTAATTTTCTTTTTAAATCTTTTGTCATTAATGCTGGCACCTCTGTAATATGGCTGTTTGACTGCTCGAAGAGGTGTGCACGGATACGAATGCTTGTAGCACAGGACCTCTGACCCAACTGATTTATTTGGTACTTGCCTCTCTCCTATGCTAGCGGACAACTGTCTGCGTCAGTAGTCTTTCTATTTTGTCTTCTACTGCCCTACAGGCAGACCCATGAAGGCCCGTCTTTCTACTTTCCCACAGGATTATGTTTAGACAGACCTCTGTGATATAGGCAAACTAGAATCGGTCTACTAGCAGCAAACCATGTGGTAGCTCCATGATGGGGAGCCCCTGTGTCATCAAAAACTCCCTCCTAGTCACATCACGAGATCTGGGTAGCGCTAGGGTGTATGAGCCCCTTTCTAATGATATGTTTGCTTGTCTGATTGTCGTTTTCCTTTTACATTTATTCTTTTGGCTTTTATCCAGTATCATTAAATTTTACGTTTTATTTAAATTCTGCGCTGAATCTGACATATTCGTGACTTTTCCTTTCCTGACCACTGAATTGGTGACCAACCATTATTATTCATGTAATGCCTTTCATAACTTGTATAAAACCCAGCGCTTCAGTAGCTCTGTGTGATCAGACCAGAAGGTTTAGCCTTCAGGCCACATGTACATCAATGAGTCTTTGGTGCCCATAACCATGAAGCCTTTTCCTTTTGGTAGGTGGCAGCCACCACACGTTGGGAACACCTTACAAGACTTAACGTTTTTGGAGTGCTCGGACCCAGGCATCTAGCCATCATTATTTGGTCCTTGTCAAACTCACTTGCCCATTTGCCCTGCTTCCAATACACGGAATTCAGAAACTGACTGCGCTCTTGCTGCCTAATATATCTCACCCCCTGACAGGTGCCATTGTAATGATATATAATGAATGTTATCCACGTCATCTGTCACTGGTTTTAATGTTGCAGCTGATCAGTGTAAGGTAGTTCTCAGTTTTATTTCATCTCTGACCTGTAAATGGAGAATAATAATCCCTGTAGAGAAAAAGGATTTGGTGTACTTTGCCAAATATATAAAGAGAACTGGAACTAATACAGAGAATAGGGAGATCTGTCGATCAGTTGTTTCTGACTCTTTAAATCTCATTTCTTTAGGAAAAATTGTTTATAAAAGGCTTCTCCTTGTTAACCTTGGATAGGTATGATTTAGTTACAGATTCACGCTTTTAAGCAGAAACAGCAGTATAGTAGTTATTTATATCTCTTTGTGAAAGGCTTTTTTCAGTTTCTGGTTTGGAGGTCACAATTCAACTTTCATTCTATTGTATCATCGGAAATTTATTATATTTTGCTGGAGCTAAAATGAATATATAATTAGATCTTGCTTTGCTTTCTTTGCTTTCTTTTGAAAAAAAAAAAAACACTTTTATCCTAATGGGTTTTTCCACTTTTTTTTATGTGAAGTACTATTTTCCTATTGCAGTTTTTTTTTTAAAAATAATTAAATAAATAAATTCTGTTTGGAGGTCATGGACTCCTAATGAAAAGCACACTTGATTAAATGCACATTATAGGATTAAAACAGGAGATGGGGACAGGGGGTAAGCATTCTTGTTGCATGGCCACATGGAGCTGGATGTTTTAGCGAACGTCCAGTCAATCCAGTGGGAGGTTTGACTCAAATCGGTTCCTGCTTCCTGTCCCGGTGTCTGAAGCTCAAGTTGGCTCTCACTGATTTGATCTTTAGTAAGGAGCTAAGATCCTGCACTCAGATTCAGCCCTGTGAGAGCCCCACAGAGCAGGTGTAAGGGTTAGGATATTCTGGGCATTGTGACCACTCCTTGGGTAAGTTGAGTGGTCACAGTGCCTGAGTGTCACTTTTAAAGTGCTCAACAGGTTCACTTCTCTGGCAATGTTCCGGATCAATTATAATAAGATGAATCAAATGATATCTCATCCCTTAATAAAATGTCACTGACTGCTTTTACCAGTTACAGTGTTCCAATCTCTGTGGGTGTTGCCTACTGAGAGTTCATCAGATTTTTCATGTTTCTGCAGCCTAATGATGGCTTGCGTCACTGATAGTGACAGCTCTTTGGATCTCATCTTGAGAGTTGACAGCAACAGATTCCAAATGCAAATAGCACACTTGAAATGAACTCTGGGCCTTTTATCTGCACATTATAATTGGGCTAATGAGGGAATATCACACACCTGGCCATGGAACAGCTGCAAAGCCAATTGTCCCATTACCTTTGGTCCCTTAACAAGTGGGCGGCACATCTGCAAACTGCTGTAAGTCCTACACCGTTCACCTGAGTTGGATGTACATACCCTCAAATTAAAGCTGACAGTCTGCAGTTAAAGCACATTGTGTTTGTTTCATTCCAACTCCATTGTAGTGGTGTATAGAGCCAAAGATGTTAGAATTGTGTCAATGTCCCAATATTTCTGGACCTGACTGTATTGGGCAGATATTTTCACCCCATGGGGGGCATTTTTTTTTTATTTTTAAAAAGGAAGTGCTTGAGACCAATGGAGCTTTCCCATCGGCTCAAGCTTTCAATTGCGCTCATTGCCTCTGGAGGCACTGAAAAAGCATAGAACCAGGAAGTCAATTAGTGTAGCATTCAGCTGCGCAAATAGCGTAGGCTAGGTTGTCTCAATGCTGCCCCTGCTGTCTGTGTAGTGAAACACACACACAGCCGGCAAACTGAAAGTGCAGGGGGGAAAAAAAGCGGAGGACAGAAGCACAGCGAGGGAGCGTGGAGAGGTGAGTAGGAGAACTTTTTTCAATAAATAACATTTTATTTACAGTTTTACACACATCATTACAGCACAATGAGCACATTAATTTACTAGAATGGCAGGGGAGGCTCTGCCTCCCCTGACTGCACAACCCTGGTGTGAGTAGGTGAGCAGAGGGATGAGTTGCATCAGTGATGTGGTACAATAATCTGAAGAGATGGGTTTTGAGGGATTTTCTGAAAGCCTGAAGATTAGGGGAGAGTTTGATAGGGTGAGGCAAGCCATTCCCCAGGACCGGTGCTGCCCGTGAAAAGTCTTGGAGGAGAGAGTTGGCCGTGCGTGTGTAGACAGATAACAGTAGGAGATCACCTGCTGACTGGAGTTGTCTGGATGGGACGTGCTCGTGGAGTAATGAATAAATGTAGGGAGGAGTGGAGTTATTGCGCAATTTGAACGCCAGCATTTTAAACTGTATCCTGGACCATACAGGAAGCCAATGGAAGGCCCAGAAAGGGGGGGGGGGTACGCGAGGTGTGTCTGATGAGAAAAATAAGCCTGGCACCTGCATTTATTACAGATTGCAAAAGAGGCAATACGGGAGTTGGAGGCCAATAAGGAGCGAGTTGCAGTAGTCAATCCGCAAAACGACAAGAGCATGAACCAGCACCTTTGCGGTATCTTGTGTCAGAAAGGGGCAGACACGGGCAATGTTTTTGAGTTGAAAGTACAAGGATTTGGTCACTGTCTGGATGTGGGGAGAGAACGTTAGGTCGGAATCAAAAGTGACACCACGGCAGTGAGCTTGCGGCGTTGGGCTAAAAAGCGTTCCATTTACTGTAGAGAGATAGGTGGTATTGGGTTATTCTTGGAGGGAGGAATAATGAGAATTTCAGGTTTTGTCAAGATTGAGTTTAAGGAAGCGGGAAGCCATCCAATTTGAGATGGCAGAGAGACAGTCAGTGACTTGATCCAGGAGAGCCGGAGAGAGATCGGGGAAGGAGAGGTAAATTTGAGTGTCATCAGCATATAGGTGGTCAGGGATGGGCAAATCCTACCGCCCGACTCCCGGGACTGGCAGTTTTGGGGCCCGGGCAGGAGGTTTCTTCCCCACGTTTAGCCCTGCTTCGGGCAAGCAGAGCAGGGTCCGAGCGGATACCGGAGTTTTGGCTGCTCAGCATGCGTGTGCGCTGAGCACCAAGTGCTTCCGGTATCTGGTGGGGTCCTGCACTGTGTGGACGTGCATGGAGCATACTGGGGATTCCCTCCCTATCGCAGAGGACGCTTCACGCCCGTCCTGTTGTGTCCCTGCTCGGTGCAGATCTGGCTCCGAGCAGGGATGTGAGCCCAGCGCACTCTGTGGGACTGGCCGTGGAACGTAATCGTGCGATGACATCACAAACAGGGATTCCCCTACAGACTGGCAGGGAAATCCCACAGGAGATGCTGGGGTCCTTTGGACAATTGAGGTATCGTTGGAAAGGCCAGAGCCTGGCCGTTCCAATGATATTGAAAATCACCACATAGTTTGGAAATCTAAAATAAAATATAATATAATATATATATACACACACACATTGTAAAGTGTTATTTATATTATAATTTATTAAATTTGAATAATACACTGCATTTAATTAATATAGTTCATATAAACAGCATAATTGTTTTTGAGTGACACACTTTATTGCTGTGTGATACGCTCATTCACACCACACATTACTGTGATCTGTAATGTGTGGGTTGGAGTGTGAGAAAACTGCAATGCAAATAAGTGTTCTATTTAAACTAAATACCTGTGTTTGTTCTCTATATGGTTAAGAATAGGGTTGCACCAGTGCCGATACTGGGTACTGCACGAGTACTTGGTACTCGTGCCCCTGATATTTCCCCCGATACCGGAAGCCAGCATGGAGCTGGCTTGCCAGCATCCGAGGGGCTGGGGCGGCTGTCCGAATACTCTATCGGCATTCGGACAGGCCCCTGCAGCTCACCGCTTACATAGTTACCCTTCCACGAGCGCTGCCGGCAAAGTTTCCACGCGTTGGAAAGCCCCCAGCCTCAATCTCGCGAACTCCCAAGTGATCGCGGTTGGGGGGGGGGGCTTTCAACGAGCGGACGCCTGAAGACTTTATGTAAGCGGTGAGCTGCAGGGGCCTGTCCGAATGCCATTAGGACAGCCGCCCCATGTGCCAGTGTGTGTATATATATTACACATACACACAGAGGTCTGAAATGGGCAATATGTATATACTGTATATTACACATACGCTGAGGTGTGTGTGTATATATATAAATACACACACACACACTGAGGGCATGTGTGTATACACACACAGTGGTCTGGTGTCTGTTAGGTATACATGAATCTGATGCATGTGGGGTATATTATATATAAATAATATACCCCACAGGCATTAGATACATGTATACCCAACAGACACCAGACCAGTGTGTGTGTGTATATATGAATCTGGTGTCTGTGTGTGGTCAGGGTGTGTGCAGGCAGTGGGTAAATGGGGTTTCTGGCCATGCATTGCAATATTAACTTAAACAGGACAGGCTTACAGCAAAATCCTAAATTATTTATTGAAAAGCGTCACATGACATTAAATAAAAGTATCGGTACCGGTGAGTACTTGAAAAAAAAAGTATCGGTACTCGTACGCGGTCCTAAAAAAGGATAACGATGCATCCCTAGTTAAGAATAAAGTCCTAATGCTATTTTGTCAAAATTATATTTCTTATCCGGACAGATTATCTTGCGGAACAAGTAGATCGGGCTACCACTTTAGTCCATTGGACAAGTAGATTTTTTTTAAATTTCCACACCCCTGGTGGTACTGGAATCCAAAGGAGCTGATCAGTTTGCCTAGAGAGGCTGTGTAGATTGAAAAAAGTAGAGGGCCCAGTACTGAACCATGGGACACCCCAACAGAGACAGGCTGCCGGGAGGAGGTACTTCCAGCAAATTAGACAATAAACGATCGTTGAGATAGGAAGCGAATCATGAAAGAACAGGACCTTAAAGGCCTATATCACTAAGAGTATGCAGGAGGATTGAGTGGTCAACTGTATCAAAGGCGGCAGAGGGGTCAAGAAGGATCAGCAGAGAGTAGCACCCATTTGATTTAGCAGTTACAAGGTCATTGGTTAGTTTCGCAAGAGCCATTTCTGTTGAGTGCAGTGAGCGAAAGCCAGATTGCAGAGGGTCAAGGAGAGAGTGGGTGTTGAGGTAGTCAGACGTTCATACACAAGCTTTGAGGAATTTGGAGACAAAAAGGGAGCAGGGACATGGGGCAGGTAGTTGGAGGGAGCAGTCGGATGCAGAGATGGCTTTTTTAGGATTGGGATTACCGTGGCATGTTTGAGGGGAGCAAAAAAGACCCCAGAAGTTAAGGACAGATTAAAAGGTCTGGGTCAAGGACGGTACAAGAAAAACGGAAAGTGTTTTGGTTAGATGTGAAGGAACAGGGTCGAGGGGGCAGGTAGTGAGATGAAAGGATCGTAGTAGTTTAAGGACCTATTGTTCATTTGCTGAAGGGAATGAGTTAAACGTGAGGATAGACACGGTTAGCATCTGTTAAGTAATATGTGGGGTTTCGCGAATTAAGAAGGTGGAAATTCACTGTTTAAACAAGTATCTGGGAAACATGACATCACTACTTTCATCCTAAATACACAGCAAGGCTAAAACATTTGCCCTTAAAAAGGGTTAAACTCTCTCTTACCAATTGTAATAACAGGCTGGTGATCCTCCATCATGACGTCCTCATAGAGCTCCTTGTGTCGCTCCACATACTCCCACTCCTCCAAGGAGAGATAGACAGTGACATCCTCACAGCGTATAGGAACCTGACACACACAATGACACAGTCACCATCCAGACACATGCCTTGGTGTTACCGTATTATGTCCCATTCCCAGCAGCCTCACCTCTCCAGTCAGCAGACTGATGATCGTATTGGTCAGCTTCAAGATCTTCTTATAGTTTTGCTCATGGAATCCTGAGTGAGGTGGAGGCTCCGTATTGAAGCTTTGGCTCCTGCGGTATCCTCCTGCTGATATTTGGTGACGGCTGTTGTCAGTGACCATCTCATGGATCTTCACCACCATGTGACCCTAAACATTGAGAGTGACACCAATGTAGAGAGGTTTGCCTTTTCGGGGTATAACCATGTCCAGATCCTGGTATCCCACCAGTAATCCTTTTGTATTTAGATCTCTCTCTGCTCTTATTCCCATAGTGTGCTGTAACCTTTATTTACACATGAAAGTTATTAAAATGAATCTACTACTGATCTGCCTCTGAAATGTCTCCTGGGTCACACAGCTCCAGGGGGAATTAATATCAGCAGGAATATGGCAATCTCATGGAATCTCTTACCTCTCCAGTCAGCAGAAAGATCATCTCCAGAGTTAGATCCAGGATCCACTGGGTCAGCGGATCCCTGGCTTTGTCTGGATTCATTATCACAGTTTACCTTCTTGTGGAGGAACGATGAGAGGAAGCACAGGATTTCTGAAATTACAGGAGAAATATTCTGCTCAGTTTTCCTTCTGACCTCCTCTATAAACGCAAAACAAATATATCAACAAAAAATGATTAAAATAACCAGTGCTTTTTTTTTCCTCTGGAAAAATCGGTGGGGGTACTCTCACGACCGGGGAAAAACTGATTATTATGGCTATCTTCATGTCCTAATAAACAATAGTTGTAGCTCACTTAAAAAGGAAGGCACTATAAAATGGAACCATATTTTTTAGTACGTGTTTTAAGGTGTTCCTTTAAATGAACTACAACTATTGTTGTAACCCTATGTGTCACAGTCAGTCTCAGTGGCGGAACCCGGCATGCGCCGAATAAGGCCCTAGTACAGGAAAAGCCCCTATAAGCAGAGATACCACGACACAACAACAATAGATATATCTATATATAAACAGAGGAGAAACTGGAGACTTCTGCACGGCTATACCAAGAAGCCCTATTCTGATAGACCGGACCTTAGAGTGGCCGGATCTGCTCTAATAGAAAAGTTTACCTTTATAGCCATGCAGAGTCCTAGGGTGAATACAGATACAAGAAGGAGTTATACTCCACAACTTGCAGGGCAGGACTCGTGGCCAGCAGGGACACACGACAGAACAACTAGATGCCCTGCGACTAATACACAAACCAGAGTGATAGATATACAAGGGACCTAGGGACGATAGGTGAATATACCAAACAGGAGGGCAGACCTCAAAATAGAAATATATAAATATACACAGTACAGTCAAGGATGTCCAGAAGGGAAAGTCAGTGAGAAAGCCAGGAGTCAAAACCAAAACGTTTACCTTATGCTGAAGCAGGGGATACACCACCAGAAAATCCGTCAGCCAGGCCAGAGGGTCAAAACCATGAGATCAGCCAGAACATGAAACTTAGACAAAGGAGAAACACTAGAACTGATAACATGTAAAATACAAGACAAACTGGAACCTGGGATACTAAAGAAACAATAGACTGATGGACTAAAGAAATAGGGTAAACAATAAACATAAACTTAACCTTAAATCAGACAGAAATAACAGGAGGCTCTCAGGAACAAAACTAAGACTGTAGTGAACCAATGCCAGAGCATTGTGATATGGGCCCATGGTTTTAAATAGTGATATCGGCTGATCACGTCCCTAACAGCAGATCTTAACAGGCAGACACTTAACCTCTGAGCTGCATCCCAGGGAAAAGCAACATAGAAACACATGGGAACATAGACATGAGGAATACAGAGGGCAGGGGGACAGGGTTGGAACGTGGAAAACGTGACACTATGTGGGTAATCCACTAAGTGCCTCTGTTGCAAGAAAAGTCTCTATTGCAGTGCAGTTAGCTGTGTTTTGTTTTTTTGCAACGCCTGCACTGAGTGGATAGTCCCCTAGCATTTGTGAGCACCACAACAATGAAACTCACGGTTTTGCTGAGTATGTATGAGCTCCTCAGCAAGAAAACTCACAGCAATGCGCAGTGTGTATGAGCTCCTCAGCAATAAAACTCACAGCAATGCGCAGTGTGTATGAGCTCCACAGCAATAAAACTCCACTATCCACAAAGTACTGTTTGAATAATATTGGGGGACTCCATTGAGAGGGTGTTTGACCTTGAGAACACACCTATATGGTGGTAACAGCAGCACCAGATGAACATACCTGTGCTGCCAGAGCTGATAATTTTAATTGCTGTTTTGAAGTGTATTTGGAAGCATCAGCAGTTTTTTCCTTTGTTCTGAGGCCTGCCCGTCACAGAGTCCCTGCAGAGCAATGCAGCCAGGACTTAAATTTCCATATTCTCACCTTCCAGGGTGCACCACACACTGTCTGCAACTGCTGGGGGTAAGGCGGCAGTGTAGACTTCTTTTGGCACGCCCTCTTGACATCAGAGGAGGCCAGGCACCAGCAAGGAGGCCAGGGACCAGGAGGAGAGAGAGTGCAGGCTTCCGTATCCAGCACCGCGGGGGAGTATGCTCTCTGACCTGGCAGATACAATGCAGCTCGCTTGGCAGCGGCTGCATTTTAGAGGAGGAGCAGCAGGGACACAGTGCCAGGCAGATAGTTTGAAAATTTGATCCTGTCAAGGCAAGTGACCAGGGATTAAAACATTTTTTGCACCCCCTCGTGATCTTGCGCTCTTAGACGGCCACCTGTACTGCCTTACAGGGCCAGCTCCTCTGATCACACCGCTTGCCTGACAATCCGCAGCTCTGGCAGAGGTGTGTAAACATGCTGTACTCCCCCCCCCCCTCCCCATGCTGTTCATACTTTCAGGGGGTGCATGTTTAAACACATGTTCCAGAGCTGGGGCACTGAAGAAACAGAGGGGAGATTTTATTTAACCAGCCCTCCCTTGTCACTTACTGGGAGAAGAGGGGGGTTATCAGTCCCTACATACACTCCTGACAAATCGGAAACGTTGAGGAGCAACATGAGCTGCCGAGCACTTACGATTCTCTGCCTGCCACTGCAGGAGGAGGGAGGAGATTCATGCTCTCTGTTAGTTCGGGCTGGAGGTGAGGTGCCGGTACTGAGTGGTGAGGTGCCGGTACTGAGTACCGGCGAGTATCCCCTGAAAATAATCCTTCACTGTCCCCAATATCTCAAGTCTCACAATCTTAGGTGCCACAGATGTCCCTGGTCCTTATGTTTGGGCTCTTGTCAAGGATGGGGGTTGCTTTAGGTGCTGTAGATCTGGATCATGGTGGCTGAGTTGATCACATCACTGAACTGCCTCATATCCATTCAGTTTGTAAATCTCAAGCCAGCTTCAGTGATCTCTCAGACGTAGCGATATCCTGTACCAACCGTCCAAATGATTGCGGCTGCAGGTCCAGGCTTGAACAGAGGGAACCAGAAACAATTATATGGAAATAGTGATAGCACCAGGGACATGAAAGCCTTGCAGTGAGACTCCCATGCTGAACAGCAATGATACTGGGAGAGGGAATCGCAAGGGTGACGGGCAGTGGCGTAGCGTGGGGGGCCTCGGGGACGGTCGCCCTGGGCGCACTTTCCTTTCAAAAGAAATTTGAACCACTAATATTTTCCAGCAGGGATCAGCAAGGTGTCCGTGAGAGGCCCTTGCATGGGCAGCCGCCAGTTTTGTGGCACCGGTGGTGACTTAGCACTCAGTGTCCGGGAGGGAGGACCAGGACATGAGTCACATGAAGCAGCACAGCATTATCCGATGGGACACCCTGTACCACACTTGTCAGCCCCCCTGAAGCCCTGGGCCAGCCCCTGCCACTGGCAGCCCTGCAGCCGCTGAACAGGAAGGAGGGAGGGAGGCGGCTGCCCTGCAGCACATTTAAAATCCAGCCCCCACTAAGCCCCCTGGACTGCTTCCCCCCCCCGGGCCACCAACAACTCCACGCAGGTAGGCGACACTGTGTGACACCAGAGCAGTGTAACCAACACACAGTGTGGGGGTATGGAGAGAGTCTGGCTGGGGGTACTTAGAGAGAGAGAATGACTGGGGGTACTGGGAGAAAGTGTGACTGGGGGTACTTGGAGAGAGAGTGACTCGGGTACTGGGGAGAGAGAATGACTGGGGTACTGGGAGAGAGAGAGTGACTGGATGTACTGGGAGAGAGTGACTGGGGGTACTGGAGAGAGTGACTGGGGGTACTGGGAGAAAGTGGGGGTACTGGGAGAGAGTGACTGGGGGTACTTAGAGCAATTAGGGGTACTTGGAGAGAGAGAATGACGGGGGTCAGAGGTGTATTTTGGCCTAGGCCGACAAGGCCTAGGGCGGCACTTTCCAGGGGGCAGCGGCCCGCACCGGGTGGCCCCACTCCTAATTTTGTTTTTAATTTTTTTACTTTTGCAAAGTATTTTACCAGGAAGCATACATTGAGATTTCTAATTTTCAAGTATATCCTGGGTAGGCAAGGCCTAGGCTTTCACTTTCCAGGGGGCAGTAAAAAACCTCACCTCTAAGGCTGGGGTCAGACCAGCGCATTTTTAACGTGCGTTCTGGCGCACATAATTACGGCCGCACTAGCAGCAAATGACGGGCAATGACGGACAATATACGAAGTACGGTCGCACGAAAGTCCGGCCGCGCAACGCAAGTGGAAAACGAACGCATTTTTCTGAGAACGCTGAACCGCTAGTACGGACGTACAGAGTGCGCAGCTGCGGCATAGCGGTGTGTGTGCGTGATTAGGAGATGTCAGACACTGCTAATGTCCAGCCAACATAACGTCCAGACGCAAAAAGAGTTTTATTGACGATCCGAAAGAAATCACGCACGAAAAATGCGCATCGTCTGACCGTTTTTGCGCATTCCGTGGAAAAATACGTCAATTCGTTCGGACGCACTTTTTTACGTTCGCGTGTAAAAATGCTTTCGTTTGACCCTAGCCTAAATGGGTTACTCACAGAGCACCGAAATGACGCCAACATTTTGGTGTTCTGTAGTTCCCTGCACTTCGGGGAATAAAATTTCCCCACCCTGCAGTGAATTCACCATTCACCGCATGGTCCCCAAAGTGCATGGAGTCGGCCGCTGAATGTTGCCACCGCAAACCCGTGGCCTGCTGTTTTCAAAAGAACTACTGAACGAAAATGTCTGGAATTTACATATAAGATCCTATGATTGATAATAAAAAGTTCTGTTACAGAAAAAAGAAAAACCGCTATTAAAAAAAAAGGGGGGGGGAATTTTGCCAAAAGAATCTGGAAAATGACTAAAAGGTACTGAAAAAAAAAAAAAATCAATAAGGACTTTTTATTGCAGATTAAAATAATAAATGGTTTATTAGATATTGCATAAAAACGGGAATATTTTTAACATTGAAACCTATGGGGTTCGCCTGAATAAACCTGCTGATTGAAACCACCGAACATCAGTGCATTTCACTGCCATTTCTCTGCTGTTTGGTGTTCTCTGAATAGATTAACCATTACGACTATGAGGATTTGCACTGCCTTCAAACAGCACCGTACTTGCTGGTAGTTCGCCAAACTTGTGTGTGAGCATATCACAGAGCAGTGGTGTACTTAGGGGAGTGGCGGGGGGCGGGCCGCCCCAGGTACCAGTGATTATTGGGGTGTCATTAGGGGGTACTAGGAGGTGCCACTGTCACTGTGTGTCAGCTTTGAGCTGTGTTCTCAAACAACGTGCAGCGGAGCAGGGCGTTTGCATACGGAATAAAATCGAATAAAAATCCTCCTCTCCTCCCTCCATAGCTCCTCCCCTGCCCCGCAGCAGCTCTAGGAGAGTGGGAGGGGGATGTGATTTGTGTGCAGAGAGAGAAGATGACAGTAAACGGCAGGTAAAGGGGGGGGTATCAGCAGAATATAAAGCCCTGTCTGCTTACTGCTGTTTAAAGTGGACCTTTCCTTAACCAGCACTGCAGTGATAGAAATTTGTCATTGAGCTGCCTGGCTCCTGTTGAGGCTACGTGTGTGCAGGTCACGCGGTCCGGCCAGTCAGGTGGTACTGAGTCTCAGTACCACCTGACTGGCTGAACCATGTGACACGCAGCTGCCCGCCCTTTCGTTAACACGGACTCTCACTCTATTCTGGACTGAACACCCACCGGGAAGGGAATCAAAGCCACAGTGCACCCTCTGGTAGTGGCACCCCACTGCTGACAAGATGGCTCCACACACAGGCACAGCCGCGATCCTAACCTGGCCTGGAGGGACCTCCTGCAGAGTCCGTACACAGTCCCTGCTGACTCTGCATACAGCCCTACCGCGGACGGAGGCCGGCAAATATAGAATAAATAATTGCTTTGTGCTCATATTCACTCGGTTTGCTGGGAGTTTTATTGCAGTGGATTCTAATGCACTCATACACACCGCACATTGCATTGCTGGGAGTTTTATTGCAGTGGATTCTGATGCGCTCATACACACACTGCACATTGCATTGCTGGAATTTTTATTGCTGTGGATTCTGATACGCTGACACACACACCATACATTGCATTGCTAGGAGTTTTATTGCTGTGGATTCTGTGATACACACTGCATATTACTGTGAGTTGTATTGCCCTGGAGCTCTGGGATACGCTCATACACACTGCACATTACTGTGAGTTTTATTGCTGTGCAGTTCTGTGATATGCTCATACACAGTGCCCATTTCTGTGGGTTTTATTGCTGTGCAGCTCTATGATACGCTCATATGCAGTGCACTTTTCTGTGGATTTTATTGTTCAACCAATTAGAGTGGCTGTGATCCAGTATACTTGCATGGCTGTTCTTTGTAAAAATGCTTGAATTTAAACATTTCATAATTTTCTTTATCTCAATAGATACATTTGAAATGGTAGGCACTTGGTATCCACTTTTAATATAAAGAGAGGAAAAGGCGGAGCTCTAAGAGGAAAAGGTGGAGCTTAAAGAGGAAGGGTGGGGATTAACCTGGAAGAGGTGTGCCCTTGACAGGAAAGGGTGCCTCAAATTTAAATTAGGGGGTGAACGAGTTTAGTCAGGCCTAGGGCAGCACAAAACCTAAATACACCAATGTCGGGGGTACTGGGAGAAAGTGGGGGTATTGGGAGAGAGTGACTGGTATAGTGTGAGAGTGCAATTATGCTAGGGTATACTGGGGCAGGGTGACGACATGTGTGGTTCATTTTTTTATTATATCAGTATTTTGTTAATATACAATACATGTGCTTGTGGGGTAAGGGTGTCAATACTCTACTGATGGAAGGGAATCAGGGTGTGTTACCGTGTCCACAGGTTGGGGGGCGCACAATTCTTGCCTTGCCCCAGAAGCTGACAACCCATGCTACGCCGCTGGTGACGGGTCCCAATCATAAAAGTGAGACAGCATGAAGCATATAAACCACACAGAGGGGTCTCCCTGGGGGCTGTATAGGTGTGACAGCCTCTGCTTACGCGCTCTCCAGTGTCCAGCCTGTGCGATGCCTCTCAATGCTTCCGAACTGAGAGACATTGGCTGGTTGTGAATGAGCAGAGCTGTGCATTCCCAAAATAATCCCTGGAAGGCTGTCAGTGTGAATGGAGGGGTGACATACACGCAGCTACAAATGACCATTTAAAGTTCATTACATTATCACGGTGACTCGAGATTCCCTTTAAAACCATCAGGGACTCATTGGTAAAGCCCCCCCTGTGCCAAAACTGCCCCCGGCCCAGGATACACGCTATGGTTTCTTATGGAGCGGTATATTACCTTTACATTCCCACCTGGAAGTGAGCGGCTCAGCGGGGATTAACCCCTCAAATAAAATATACTTATTTAAACTTGCTTAATTCCCCCCTCCCAGTGTCTGAGCCATAATATCCATTGGGTCAGGTTAAACCCAGCTGTGTGTTATATAAGGGGGGGTTCTTCTAGAGGGAGATCCTCCCTGTGTATATCCACCTGCAAACACTGTGTGCACAGAGCTCTCCTGTGTGTCTGGGGCATTGAAACACCTTTTCATGGAAAGAAAATACACATTTTTCATTTAAACCTTCATTTAGTGCAGGAATAAGAAGAAAGCAGCTTTCATTGTGGTTACAATGTGGAACATGGCGCCCACACATACCTGAGTCTCCGCTTCTGTCACACATTTCCTGCAACACAGGGGGAATGGACGCACACTGATGACATCACAACTGATGGGGAGGGGAATAGCAGACACAGAGCTGTCTGGATCCAGCACTGAGTATAGCAGCTAGTTCTCAGTTAATGCTGTGTGTGAGAAGCTGAGGCTGTGCAGGGAATGTCCTGCTCTGACCCCTTACTCTGGGCTCCTTGACCCCTGGAGGCTGCTCACCCCCCCCCTGGGCTGTCCTTGAGAGTTCACAGCGGTAGTACACATACCCATGGGACTGGAGAGGATACACACAGGAGTAGTACCACATAGGCCATAGTCTAGTTGGTGCTAACTTAACCAGAGCTGTTGTAAAACTTCCAGAGCCATTATAGCCTATGGAGGTTTTAAGTTTACAACAGCTCTGGTTAAGTTAGCACCAAGTATGTAATATGGCCCACAGATTGTAGTAAAATAAAATAATAGCTGTAAAAGGTCCGCCAAAATGCAGGTTGGTGAGACAGAAAAATATCTAAAAAGAGCAATAAATCTTTATTTAAAATTGAAATAAAAGCAAACGTATAACATAGATCTGGTGTTCAACAATTATTTTTAGTAGGTTGTTAATTAACTCCCCATGGGGGTGCAGCCACACACTCATTAATTTTGCACCAGAATCAACTCAACATATGAGACATACAGAGTAAGATAAATGAGCGGTCACTGAGAGTGCTTTGTACATGCCCAACACGCTTTAAACAAACTCAATTCTTTGGCTGCATCAAGGATATGATCATATAAAACTCTTATGTATGTAAACTGCGTGCACATTATATAAATAAATCAAAAAGTGAACTCTCCCCTTTGATGCAGCATTAATTGGCCTGATTGGCACTAGAGGATCACTATGAATTGTATCAAGAAAGTTGCCACGAGTCACATAAACAAGATTGCACTGCAAATGATTGATTTGTGGCATACAAACTAGTATTTTGGCAAAAGTGCTTTTTGTTCGTGTAGGTCTCCTCTTTGTAGCACCTTAAGACCAGAAAATATATTGCACATGAGCCACAATTGAATTAAGGGCTTCTCAACATATTTAAGCAGCTCCAAGCCTCTCTAAGGCTAGGGTCAGACTAACGCATTTTTCGCGTTGTCTGTGAAAAAGTGCGTTCGAACGAATGGACGCATTTTTTCACGGAATACGCGATAGCGGTCATACGATGTGCCTTTTCGTCCGTGATTTTGTATGGATCATCAATAAAACACTTTTTGTGTCTGGACGTTTGTTTGGCCGGACGTTATGTTGCCGGACATTAGCAGCGTCTGACGTCTCCCAATCACGCACACACGCCTCTAGTGGACGCAGCGCACTCTGTACGTCCGTACTAGCGGTTTGACGTTCTAGAAAAAATGCGTTCGTTTGCCACTTGCGTTGCGCGGACGAACTTTCGTGCGGCCATACTTCGTGTGTTCCCCGGCATTGGACGTCATTTGCTGCTAGCACGGCCGTGATTTCGTACGTCTAAACGCACGTTAAAACTGCTTTCGTCTGACCCTAGCCTAAAGCACCCAAGAGAGTTTCAAGTATATAGTTCATCATAAGTCTCCTTGGAATGGGACCACATGAAAGGAACAGACGAATTGAATACAAAGAGCAATTGCTCATAGGATCAAAAAAAACCAGGGTAAATAAATAAATTTGGGCAGCCGCACATCTAGAGTTAAAGCTGGTTTGGGAATATGGCACAGTGCCGCTCATAAAATAAAAACACAGAGGCGTTCAACGCGCATTTCGCACAGCTTCCTCAGGAGCGAATAACCTCCTTCGCTGTTCATTATTTAAAGCCTGCTTAGAACCGGGGTTAATTACCGGTAAAGCCTACTTTCAGCCAATCCACGTTTGGCTTGAAATTAGAACCAATCAGAAACGAAATTGTGCTTAGACCTATCAGTATAGAGAGATGAGTGGCCAATTGGATAAGGTGGAAACATCTACCAATGTAGAGCCAGGAAAAATGCACACGTCAGCGGTTGCGCGTCGAGGGTTGCTCCGAGTCTCCCAATGCTTGCCTAATTATTGCCGCCCATCATTGGCCAAGCGTATAGCGGGTAAATTACATCTCGCTTGAGCGGCATATATTGGGACTTGCAGAGAATGGCGACTGTAAAAGTGTTGAGAGATAAATGTTATCTCATACGGCCTCATCATCCCGTAACAAATACTAACACAAGGTGGAACCGGGCCAAGCAATGATAATTCAGTGGGATAAATGCACCTGACTAAAAGTGAATACCAATATGCAATTACATATATGTGGCGAGGAGGTTACGAGAATACAATAAAAACCATTTAACTATCCAAACTTGGATGTAGGTGGTGAGTCGATGTATAACCAGAAAAGATCCTATTTAATAGCGTATGTCAGGATGGCAGGTAGATGGTGATCGTAATAACATGGCAATAAAATTTAATGAAATAAGATGTGAGAGTATATGAACTTGAATTTTGCAATAGGTACCTATAAAAGGGGTAAATGAGAAACCTTCATTTAGACCTTGGGGTGTCAATGTTTTTAACCAGTGAATCCATACTGTTTCTCTTCTACGTAGGTGTAGGTCATAATTACCTCCCCTAACATAATGTGATACTTTTTCTATTCCGCAAAAGGATATTTTTTTCCAATTGTTGTTATGATGAGTTTGCATATGTCGTGCAATCGGTGTATCGTGATGATTCTTTATTGAACGTACATGTTCCAATATTCTTAATTTACACGGTCGAAAGGTCTTCCCCACGTATTTTTTATTGCATGCGCACGTGAGGAAGCTGTGCCACCCGCACAGCGAAACACACATTGAGCGCCTCTGCTTTTATTTCATGAGCGGCACTGGTGTCGCAAGGTGGGGGCGGGGGGTGCGGCCCGCACCAAGTGACACACGCCCTTAGGGTGACACCGTCACCCTAAGGCTAGGGTCAGAGTGGGGCAGTCGGAACGCGCGTGCAGGCGCACTAAATCACGGCGGCAGTAGCAGCACATAACGGCCAATGACGGCCAATATACGCAGTACGTGCGTACAAAAGTGCGCCGACACCACGCAACCGGCAAATGAACGCATTTTTATCAGAACGTGAAACCGCTGCTACTGACGTACAGAGTGCGCTGCGGCCGCATAGCGGCGTGTTTGCGTGATTAGGAGACGTCAGACGCTGCTAGTGTGCGGCCAACATAACGTTCAAACAGCCGGATTTCCCTAGACTTCTTTTACCCCACCGTCATGAAATACGTCCAGAATTGCGCATCGTCTGACCACTTAAGCGTATTCCGTGAAAAAATGCGTGCGCACGCATCGACGTACATTTTGACGGTGGCTGCAGAAAATGCGCTCATCTGTCCCTAGCCTAAGGGTGGGTGTCTCACCCTGTGACGCAGTGTTTTCGGTTCCCTGCGAGCGTCCGAAGCTATGGAGCTTCGGCGCTCGCCTGGGGGAACCACGTCACCAGCCGAGTTCTCGGGAGATCGCGGCTGGTCACGTGGCTCCCCCAGGCGAGCGCCCAAGCTCCATGCCGCCAGACGCTCAGAGGGAGCCGAACACGCGGCGGCGGCTCGGTGGCAGGAGGTGAGCTGGGGCCTGGGGGCAGTATCCATGAGAGCTGCTGGGGCATATCCATGAGCTGGGGGCAATATCCATGAGAGCTGCTGGGGCATATCCATGAGAGCTCCTGGGGCATATCCATGAGAGCTCCTGGGGCATATCCATGAGCTGGGAGCAATATCCATGAGAGCTGCTGGGGCATATCCATGAGCTGGGGGCAATATCCATGAGCTGGGGGCAATGTCCATGAGAGCTCCTGGGACATATCCATGAGAGCTCCTGGGGCATATCCATGAGAGCTGCTGGGGCATATCCATGAGCTGGGGGCAATATCCATGAGAGCTGCTGGGGCATATCCATGAGCTGGGGGCAATATCCATGAGAGCTGCTGGGGCATATCCATGAGCTGGGGGCAATATCCATGAGCTGGGGGCAATATCCATGAGCTGGGGGCAATATCCATGAGAGCTGCTGGGGCATATCCATGAGAACAAATACAAAGGAGAGTGTATACCCCAGATGATACAACTGCCGTTCACAGCACTCTCCACCACGGTGTGCTCTAAAGACAAAGATACATAGAATAGGAGAGAACGAGCAGTAAAATACAACCTTTAGAGGGTCAGGGACTCTTTAAATGACGAGACCAGTCTTCACAAAGTTGCATACAGGCTAAAATAAAAGCATATACAAAAAATCATAGCATAACACTGTAAGAAATTTAATAAAAAATAAAAGGCACAACAAAGGAGCCACTCACAAAATTAGTGGCACACGGTGAGAAACCAATGTGCATATAAGCATTTTAAAACAATTCGTCCAAATAGTCACCACAGCCGGAACCGATGTCATAAGGTTGTAGTCCCAACGGAGAAGCCTGGCCAGGGTACACTCCTTGCTTGAGACGTCCAGCTGTCAGATGAAGTTGAGGGTCTCACGAACCAACAGGTAAGAGGACCTGCAGCTTGGACACATCCAGGTGAAGACGATGGATGACCCGGCGGATGGACGAAAAAAGTATGCGCAAACAAGTCAATTCGACGCGTTTCGTCTCCTGACTTATTCATGAACTGACTTGTTAGCTCCAACCTCTCTCTTTTAAAGTCCATTGTTGTTTTAATTGCGGACAATAATGTAGTTCACCTGTAGGAAAAGCGGAAATGGACACCACTCTCGGCAGCCTCCACAGAACGCTCCGAAAGTGACGCCGCCTCCCCTGAATCGCCATTTTGGTGAAGGGCATACATAACCCAAAATCACATAGAAATATGGGCAAAACTACCATATACCTAACATAAGTGCTAAAATGAATACCAGATCAAAAAAGGGCAATAGAGGAACCTGTGAAGAGAAGAAATACATGCCAGTACACATATATATACCATTACGTATTATGTTTATAAGGTTATACCAAGGAAAGGACAAACATTTTCCACATAGCGAAAAGCAAGAAGCCCACATGAAAGTAATGAACAGAGGTGTAATGGAAGGCAACAAAAACAGATAGGAGTTATAGAAACGATTGAAGGTCTTGTCAACATTAAGACCAGGTGACTTTAATGTATCCATATAGAATATCCATTTTGTTTCTGCTCGAGACAAAGCTCTGGCTATATCACCTCCTCTCCAATTCTGCTTAACTTTTTCAATTCCTAACCAGATGAAAGTGGAGAAACTAAAGCTAGGACATTTGCAACAGTGTCTAGGTACACTGTGTTTATCACTACATTTTCTGATGTTATAAAGATGTTCATAAATACGTTCCCGGATATGCAAACATCTTTGTTGCCCATTGGGAACAGCAGTCCATATGGGACAATAATCCTTTTAGGGCAAACTTGGCACTCTTGGCGACGTTTTATAGATGACGTTCTCATCATATGGGATGGAAATAGAGAAGATTTAGATAAGTTTTTCAACTTTGCTAATGCTAATACCTTTGACCTTAGATTTACGATGGAGGTGGGAGACCAGACCCTTAATTTTTTGGACCTAAATATCTTTATTAAAGATAATAAATTTTGCACTAAGACTTTTTTTAAACCTACAGACAAGAACTCCTACATAAATTACAATAGCTGCCACCATAAAAAGTGGCTTGACAATATACCTAAAAATCAATTTTGGACGGATTCGACGGAATTGTACAGAAACACAAGATTTTATAATCCAAAGTAGAGAGCTTTCCCAAAAATTCCTCTCTAAACAATACCCCAATTCCTTGATAGAGAAAAGCATAAAGGATATTGAAGGTATTGATAGATCAACTTTATTTCAGCGTAAGTCAAGAACAACTAAAGATCAACTAAGTGGGATCTTGCTTTTTTAACTAAATTCAATAGTAGAAGTAGGGATATTGAGAAAGCGCTCGCTAAATGCTGGCCTATTTTACAACTAGACCAGGTGTTGTCTAAACATATACTGGTTGTTCCTCGTGTCATATACAGAAAAGCCAATACGGTTAAGAACACATTAGCTCCGAGTGCCCTACCTTTTATTAAGAACTGTACAGAAATGGTTAATAAGATCCCCCCTGTTAAACAAGCCAAAAGGATTCTTTAAGTGTAGAGTGTGCTCAATGTGTAGAGAACAAAAAGTGAAAATGGATAGTTTTAAAAGTACGAGAACTGGAAAGGTATACTATATCAAAGAATTCATAAATTGTAATACCACCAATGTGATTTATTTGCTTCAGTGCGGTTGTGGAGCCCAATATATTGGGAAAACTAAAAGAAAACTGAAAGAACGTATTTATGAACATCTTTATAACATCAGAAAATGTAGTGATAAACACAGTGTACCTAGACACTGTTGCAAATGTCCTAGCTTTAGTTTCTCCACTTTCATCTGGTTAGGAATTGAAAAAGTTAAGCAGAATTGGAGAGGAGGTGATATAGCCAGAGCTTTGTCTCGAGCAGAAACAAAATGGATATTCTATATGGATACATTAAAGTCACCTGGTCTTAATGTTGACATAGACCTTCAATCGTTTCTATAACTCCTATCTGTTTTTGTTGCCTTCCATTACACCTCTGTTCATTACTTTCATGTGGGCTTCTTGCTTTTCGCTATGTGGAAAATGTTTGTTCCTTTCCTTGGTATAACCTTATAAACATAATACGTAATGGTATATATATGTGTACTGGCATGTATTTCTTCTCTTCACAGGTTCCTCTATTGCCCTTTTTTGATCTGGTATTCATTTTAGCACTTATGTTAGGTATATGGTAGTTTTGCCCATATTTCTATGTGATTTTGGGTTATGTATGCCCTTCACCAAAATGGCGATTCAGGGGAGGCGGCGTCACTTTCGGAGCGTTCTATGGAGGCTGCCGAGAGTGGTGTCCGTTTCCGCTTTTCCTACAGGTGAACTACATTATTGTCCGCAATTAAAACAACAATGGACTTTAAAAGAGAGACGTTGGAGCTAACAAGTCAGTTCATGAATAAGTCAGGAGACGAAACGCGTCAAATTGACTTGTTTGCGCATACTTTTTTTCGTCCACCCGCCGGGTCATCCATCGTCTTCACCTGGATGTGTCCAAGCTGCAGGTCCTCTTACCTGTTGGTTCGTGAGACCCTCAACTTCATCTGACAGCTGGACGTCTCAAGCAAGGAGTGTACCCTGGCCAGGCTTCTCCGTTGGGACTACAACCTTATGACATTGGTTCCAGCTGTGGTGACTATTTGGACGAATTGTTTTAAAATGCTTATATGCACATTGGTTTCTCACCGTGTGCCACTAATTTTGTGAGTGGCTCCTTTGTTGTGCCTTTTATTTTTTTTTAAATTTCTTACAGTGTTATGCTATGATTTTTTGTATTTGCTTTTATTTTAGCCTGTATGCAATTTTATGAAGACTGGTCTCGTCATTTAAAGAGTCCTTGACCCTCTAAAGGTTGTATTTTACTGCTCGTTCTCTCCTATTCTACATATCCATGAGAGCTCCTGGGGCATATCCATGAGAGCTGCTGGGGCATATCCATGAGAGCTCCTGGGGCATATCCTTGAGACCTGCTGGGGCATATCCATGAGAGCTGCTGGGGCATATCCATGAGAGCTGGGGCAGTATCCATGTGTGCGGGGCATATCCATGAGAGCTGGGGCAATATCCATGTGTGAGCTGGTCTGGGGCAATATATCCATGTTTGAGCTGGTCTGGGGCAATATATCCATGTGTGAGCTGGTCTGGGGCAATATATCCATGTGTGAGCTGGTCTGGGGCAATATATCCATGTGTGAGCTGGTCTGGGGCAATATATCCATATGTGAGCTGAGGTGCAATATATCCATATGTGAGCTGGGGCAATATATATCCATGGATGAGCTGCTGGGGGCAATACATAATTGTGAGCTGGGGCAATATATCCATATGTGAGCTGGGGGCAATATATATCCAAGGGTGAGCTGCTGGGGGCAATATATCTAGAGCTGCTGGGGCAATATATATCCATGTGTGCTTACACTGCCTACGTACAGGCACCGTACTTGCTGGCAGTTGGCAAAAATTTGTGTGAGCATATGAGAGAGCTCCACAGCAATAAACCTCACAGTAATGTGCGCTGTGTGTATGAGCATTCAGTGTTATATGGGAGTACTGATTTATGAGTAAGAGTAGTTAAAAAAAATCCGTAAAACTCGGGGGGGGTTACACTATACGTTACCGCACCGGGTGACACCAACCCTAGTGACGCCACTGATGAGCGGCACTGTGCCATGTTCCCACACCAGCTTTAACTCTAGATGTGCGGCTGCGCAAGTTTAATTATTTACCCTGGGGTTTTTTGATCCTATGAGCAATTGCTTTTTGTATTCAGTTCGTCTGTTCCTTTCATGTGGTCCCATTCCAAGGAGACTTATGATGAACTATATACTTGAAACTCTCTTGGGTGCTTTAGAGAGGCTTGGAGCTGCTTAAATATGTTGAGAAGCCCTTAATTCAATTGTGGCTCATGTGCAATATATTTTCTGGTCTTAAGGTCCTGCAAAGAGGAAACCTACACGAACAAAATGCACTTTTGGCAAAATACTAGTTTGTATGCCACAAATCAATCATTTGCAGTGCAATCTTGTTTATGTGACTCGTGGCAACTTTCTTGATACAATTCATAGTGATCCTCTAGTGCCAATCAGGCCAATTAATGCTGCATCAAAGGGGAGAGTTCACTTTTTGATTTATTTATATAATGTGCACGCAGTTTACATACATAAGAGTTTTATATGATCATATCCTTGATGCAGCCAAAGAATTGAGTTTGTTTAAAGCGTGTTGGGCATGTACAAAGCACTCTCAGTGACCGCTCATTTATCTTACTCTGTATGTCTCATATGTTGAGTTGATTCTGGTGCAAAATTAATGAGTGTGTGGCTGCACCCCCATGGGGAGTTAATTAACAACCTACTAAAAATAATTGTTGATCACCAGATCTATGTTATACGTTTGCTTTTATTTTAAATAAAGATTTATTGCTCTTTTTAAATATTTTTCTGTCTCATCAACCTGCATTTTGGCGGACCTTTTACCGCTATTATTTTATTTTTCTACATAAAGTTTTATCTGGGTTTAATCCCTCAAGCATAGGTTGATTGTTATTCCCTCACCAGGAGAAAGCTAATATTGGCTTTCTCTTTTGTTTTGTAGTACACACAGAGCTGGTGCTCTGGGAGAGGAGGCTCCGGTATGTGTGGGTGTCATGTCCCACATGCTATTTATTGCATGGAAAGCTGTCATCATTATGGGACAGTCATGGCGCAGCTCTCATAGCTGCGTAGCTCCATTACAGCACCGTGCGAGTCACCGCGCAGGGAGGAGCTCCGGTGTCACTTTAAACATGGGGACATTTCACCTGGCTGAGGATCATGGGAGTTACAGTGCGCAGCACGTCCCACTAACCCTATCAAATCCCCAAACTCCCCCTAGCTCTATAAAGCAGTGCTGTAATGACTCTGTATGAACGCCGCTTCCTCCGGCCTCTATAAAGCGGTGCTGTAATGACTCTGTATGAACGCCGCTTCCTCCGGCCTCTATAAAGCGGCGCTGTAATGACTCTGTATGAACCCGGCGTCCTCCTGGCCTCTATAAAGCGGCGCTGTAATGACTCTGTATGAACCCGGCGTCCTCCTGGCCTCTATAAAGCGGTGCTGTAATGACTCTGTATGAACCCGGCGTCCTCCTGGCCTCTATAAAGCGGCGCTGTAATGACTCTGTATGAACCCGGCGTCCTCCTGGCCTCTATAAAGCGGCGCTGTAATTTGAATTTTTGAATGCCGCGTCCTCCCAGCCTCTATAAAGTGGTGCTGTAATGACTCTGTATGAATGCCTCGTCCTCCATACTCTATGAAACGGCTCTTTTGAATGTCTCGTCCTCCCGGCCTCTATAAAGCGGCGCTGTAATGACTCTGTATGAACGCTGCGTCCTTCCAGCCTCTATAAATACATATGGTATTGTGCTCTATATGTTTCTATTTTGAGGTATATAAGCAAAAGATTGAAGAAACGTCATTTCCATCTGCCAGCATTATTCTGTTGATGGGTGGGGCCCCCATAGAGGCTCAGAAGCGAATACAACAAGCCTATGGACTCTCTATTTGTGAGTGATATCTTTATATACTGCTGATTATTTTAAGGTGACCAGCAATATTGCGCAATTGGTGTTTGTTTTTGTTATAGGAACTAAGACTCAAGTCGCCTCCTTATCATACATATAGAGGGAAGACCACTTACCTCTGTGGTACATTGTACTGATTGTGTGCGCTCCCAGTATATGTGGTCTTATCTTTTTATACGCAATTGGGTGAGGGATACACCTTGGTGAGCTGCATTTTCTTAAAAAAGTCATCCATTGGCCTAATTGCTCTATTGACGAAACGGTATCGACTCGAGCGCCAAACACATACCTATTATATGGGTGAATACAAATATCTTATACCAAACGGGACTAGTACGTATGTAAAAAATAAATGCTAACATTTTTTTTTCCCAAAAGAAGCAGTAGTGTTCATTTTTCAATAATAAAGTGAATAATATTGCTGTAATAACTCACCTTTTCATTTCCCATGGAGCTCCGGGGGTCCTTTTGTAAAGAAAATATTGGAAAACCTTTTTTTTTCTCTGTTCTAAAGCAGCGGCATTATTCGCTTATAACACAAACAATGTCACTGCACTAATTCACCTTATTTTTTTACCCACACTGTGAGCTAGGGGTGTGCGTTTCGATTCAGACCGCTTCGTTTTTTTCACGAATCGGTCCTATTCGGTGCTTCGGATTCAGACGATTTTCCGAATCGGATCCGAAAATACGTCCGATACGAAATAATTTCCGATACGAAACTAAATAATTTCGTTATTTCGTATGGACGTGAAATTTGTAAAATCGCAAGACATTTTCGTTCCATTCGTGATTTTGGTTCCATTTCGGTAATTTCGGACATCGTATTTTTCGTTTCCATTGCTGATTCCGTAATTTTGTATCGTTTCCAATGATTCAATATTTCTGTCGATACGGTAATTCTGTCGATACGATAATTCTGCCAATTCTATCGTTTTTCATTAAATAAAGATCCTTTTTTTCTTATCAATATGCATTGCACAACTTTATTTAATCATATTAAAATGGTATGAAAGGAACAAAAAGGAACAAAACTATTTAAAACTATTTAAAAATGGGTCAATCCGCAAAAGGATAGATTTGCGTCGCTCTGTGGCTAAAGCGATATTCGTATTGCCAAGGAGACAAAGAGTGCGATGAGCCCAACCGCGTAACGTAGCCACGTTAGGGGCAATACCAGAGGTATGCGCCTGCTCAATCGTCTCCAGCAACTGTGAAAAAGGCCCAAACACGTCCAGTAATTTGTCCTGGCAGGACCAAAATGAAAAATAAACCCCTTTTCGGGGATTCCAGCCTGTATTGGTGAGGAATTGCAACATGTGGTCCCCGAGCTCCGGTGTTTGTAACACGCTTTTTGAGGCGATAGCCCTCGGCGGGCACTTGGTGCGGAGCCGTGACCTAGTCTTAGGCTGGGGCCAGACTAGCGCATTTTTGACGTGCGTTTAGGCGCACTTAATCACAGCCGCAGTAGCAGCAAATGACGCGCAATGACGGCCAATATACGAAGTACGGCCGCACAAAAGTCCGGCCGCGTAACGCAAGTGGAAAATGAACGCATTTTTTCAAGAACGCAGAACCGCTAGTACTGACGTACAGAGTGTGCTGCGGCGGCATAGCGGCGTGTGTGCGTGATTAGGAGATGTCAGACTCTGCTAATGTCCAGTCTACATAATGTCCAGACGCAAAAAGTGTTTTATTGACGATCCGTAAAAAATCATGCACGAAAATGCGCGTCGTCTGACCGTTTTTGCGCATTCCGTGAAAAATACGTCAATGCGTTCGGACGCACTTTTTGACGGTCGCTGCCAATTATGCGTTCGTTTGACCTAGCCTTAGGTAGTAGGGGTTTACGGACTCGCTTGGTCAACATTTTATCAACCCTCGGGGATGCCACCCAATCTGCAGAGCGGGGATGCTTTAACTCATCCGGCTCAAAGAAATCATCATCTGATGACCTGTTAGCCGCCGCTGGCCCAGTCAAAGCCAGAGCTGTGGTCTGAAAAGCATTATCCTCATCCAAGGAAAAATCTGATATAATGGAGGAAATACTGGAGGAGGTAGAGACAGATGGAGACCGTGCTCTATCTCTCTTCCAGGACCTCGAATGTTTGGCCCCCTTAGGGGAATTCTTTTGCGGGGCCGTTCACCGCGTTCAAATGTAGAGGTAGCGGGGGGCGTGGCCGCCTGCGAGCGAGAGCGGAAATGCTTTGAAGGAGCTCCGCATGTCTTCCTCGCTAGGGACCTCCAGCTGACTAATTTTTTTTCGACATTTCACCCTCAAGGGTCCTGGTGTAGCTGGCCACCGGTACAGACCTGTCCAGAGCCCGTTAGGTCCCCCCTCCGGACTAGAGACACTGTTGGAGACTGTTGAACTGGGAATGGAACGCGGCGTGGCGGCCATCTTGCTGCCTACCTATAGCATACCTGCGGCCTTGTCCCTGACCGGGACCCTGAAGAGGACCGGGGAGATGGGGGGCCCATGCCTCCTGGTCAATCCGGCTGTTTGTTCTGTGGGAGGCGAGGATGGTCTGACGGGGAGGTGGGGGGACGGATCCCCTCCCTCCACTGGCATGATTTCAGGCCTGGAGACTTGCCTGCTGATTCTGACCGAGGCAGACGACGAGGCCCCGCTCACCAGGGGAGTGTGGCGCCAGATGATGGCGGCACTGCGAGGCTGCCGAGTGCCGTCGGAACATAGGGCAAATAGATCTGAGGCGTCGGGGATTCCCCCCTTCCCAACTGCGGCTTGTCGATCGGACGAGATGGATGTTGCAGAGAGCTGCAGAGATTTGGGGGCTTCGGGAGAGGAACTCCATCCCAGTGCTGCGGAGGATCTGCAGGACAGGGCTTCCGCTCTTGTGATGGGGATTGATGTCCCGGCGGATGTTTTGATGACTGCCGGCGTGGAGGTGCTCGCCGAGGTCGAGGCGGGGGGCCCGCACAGGTATGCGGTAAGCCGATGTGTTTGCGGGGGTTCAGATACTGTGCTGTGGATTTGCCCCTCTACAAGTGGAGAGGTCTACCACTCCTTGTGAGAGAAGAGTGATGGCCTCTGCCGGGTTGGAGATCGGAGTGGAGGTCCCTGATCCCGGTGGGCTGGACCCCCCTGTGCGGTTGGTGGTAAAGAAGCTGCCGTGCCTCGAGGTGATGCCTGTGGGGGAGAAGTGCTACTGGCCCTGGTCTGGTAGAGTCGCTCCAGCCATGGATGGAGCGCTCTGGGGACCGCTTGTCAGTCAGGCCCTTCGGGACGAGGACAGACACAGAGATCTCCACCCGGCTGCAGAGATGGCATGCCTCGGCTGCGATGAGTTGCCCGCCTTGGCCATAATACCGTATTTGGACACAGGCTGAAGTGACTCACCCTGTATTTTGGCTTGCCCTGACCCGATGAGTTCCTCTTTTCTCACACCCTGTCAGGAATCAGGATTGGTAGAGGAGGAGATGAGCCCAGGATGCAGTGAGAAAGAGACACACAGACAGGTTCCACGGTACAAGGGGGGTTTATTGGTGCTGGATACACTTGGCAATGAAGGCACAGGATACACTTGGCAGTGCAGACACTTGGCAATGTAGACACAGGATACACTTGGCAATGTAGACACTTGGCAATGTAGACACAGGATACACTTGGCAATGTAGACACTTGGCAATGTAGACACAGGATACACTTGGCAATGTAGACACTTGGCAATGTAGACACAGGATACACTTGGCAATGTAGACACTTGGCAATGTAGACACAGGGTATTACTTGGCACTGGAGACACGGGATACACTTGGCACTGGATACAATGTAAGTCTGCTAGCTGGATACACAGGATCTTGAGAGGGACACAGCTTGGCAGTGGAAGGCAATGTTAATTCAGCAGCAATGCATCATGGGAGATTGTCCCTTAAATAGGGAAGCACAGGGAGGCAATCGAGACACCTGTGGCTGCTGCAGTGACTGACTGAGGTACTGCAGGCAAATAGGCAAAGGGCTGTCAGGTTGGAATAATCACCTTAGGAGGCTTCTTGCCACGGCCACGACGTGTAACCTGACACACCCCTATCGATATTCTGATGTCCCTCCCTAGCTGAGTAGCTCACTCCCCCCCCCGCTGCGTGATTTTGCTATATGTACTAATATATCTTTGTGTCACTGTTTTGAAGCTTTTTTTTGGGCGTTTACAGGTATCATCGGGTGCGCTTGTGTGGCCTGGAGCCGGCGTCAGCGCCCCCGAGTCCCCGGGCCAAGTGCCAATTGCTCCCCCTGGCCTCCCGCGGTTCTAAAGGCATGCAGGTTTCTACCAGGGGAGGCACAAGTATGGCCTCTGCCACTACCCCTTGCCCCCTTTTTCCCCCCTTTCCCTTTTCACGCAGTACGCTAGATGTATTTAGCTGATTTCTCATTTTGTATTGCCTAACTATAGAAGAGACCCCCCCCCTATTGGAAATGTTCATTGCTAATGTCTGGCTATTTTTCGATGACTTCTTTCTTTGTTTTGCATCGCTGGGATCCTTCTGCTGACATCTATGACTTTCTATTATTTGCTGTTTTTGTCTGCTTATGATGCGCTATACCACTGGTTCTATGCGGCCCTGCGTGGCCATTTTTTCTGTTCATGATACTGCTGACACGGTTACAAAATAAAAATTATATATTAAAAAAAAATTAAAAAAAATGTAGAGGTAGCTCTACCATCATTTTTTTTTAGCGGCCTGAGGCCGGGTATGTTTGGTTTTTGCCAAGGCTTTGCGAGGCCCTTTACGTTGGTGCATAGTATGCGAGGTATGCGAGATCTCTGTGATAGACAAAGTAGCGCCTCTGTTTTCCCCTGCAGGGGGAAGGGAGGCTTGAGGGGTGGTCAGAGATCCAGCCGGACCTAACAAAGTAGACAGGGTCTGGGAGACAGAGCCCATTGCCGAAGCAAACGCAGACCATATATATGACAGTATATCAGAAGATGCCTGTGTCTGGAGCAGGGTAGAAGGCTCCTTTAAGAGAGCGGGAGGTTGTGGAGAAGAAGAGCCACCGAGGGGCTATCGGAGCTCTCCCCTGACATTCTGACCTGCATTTTCTTAGAGGTGGAGGCTCTGGAATGCGGCATCACACCGAGACGCAGCCAACTGAATCACCGCGAGGGAAACGATGCGCGTGCATCCAGTGGGCGGGCAGCGAGCAGGCACAGGGAAGATTCCCTCAGAAGCCTGTAATGGCTACAGCGACGCCCGGAAAAAAAGACCACCAAAACCCTCCGATACTTACACTACAGAGAGCAAGCCCAAGAAAATATAAAAATAAAGGGAATATAATGCGGCAGCCAAATTCCGGTATCACAGGGGAAAATACCCCCCGTAAACCAGGAATGGCGAACGTCGGGAACTCTAGCCGCAAATAACCCCAAGTTACACAATACCAACAGTATAAAAAACAATATACCAACAGTATAAATAACAAATATATAGAGTAAATCTGCCGTTAAAAACATCAGCCGACTATTTTCTACAGATCTGTAGAAAATAGTTGGCTGATCTGAATAACGGAAGACTTACTCTATCCGAGGATAGAGTAAATCTGCCGTTAAAAACATCAGCCGACTATTTTCTACAGATCAGCACCCTGGATAGCAATAACTTGTTTCTATCCAGGGTGCTGATCTGTAGAAAATAGTTGGCTGGACTGAATAACAGAGGACTTATTCTATCCGAGGATAGAGTAAATCTGCCGTTAAAAACATCAGCCTACTATTTTCTACAGATCTGAAGAGAGGCGCTTCCCTGCAGTGTGTGGATTCATATGCTGCATTAATTTTATATCAAGTCAGGAGGCTTCATATTTTGCATTCTCTTTTCTTTACTAAAACATCAGCAGCAAGGAAAGTTTACATAGCAACAGCAGTAACCAATAAACATCAAGAGTGTAGTAAGTCCTTAGCCACGCCCTCTTTTCTTGCTGCTGGCGACCAGGTGAGACGTTTTCAAAACAGCTCCTGGTTGCCAGGCTTTAATTTAGGTGTAATTTGTCACTGTTAGGTTTATTATGTAATTTTATACTCAGATTTATTATATGTACTGTGCACCTGATTTTTTTTCCTAGGTTTCCTCCCTGCTGTGTGGGCACTCTCCCGCCTGCAGGTGCGCTTTGCTCGCGTTGCGCGACTTGCGGCGCCATCGTAATTTACTTTGTTTTAAACAGCTCTGTTTTCTCCTTAAGGTTCTTTATCCCCCCTTTTCTTTGTGTTTTGCGCGGCCCGCCGCCTTCCCGCGAGTGCGCGACTAAACTTTCTCCTCAGGATAGTATGGCTTTTCGTCCGTGCGCACTCCGGCGGCCATCTTAGTTCTAACCAGCAATTGCCGCCATTCGGGACATCGCTTCTTCGCGTCCCGATGCAAACTAGCAGGTCAGCACTTACATGTTAAACGGCCTCAGGTTCTATTTATATAAATAAATTATTATTTTTGGTGGGATTTCTGTCTGCCCAACGTAAACATCGGGTAAGCCCCGATACGCTTATACTATATATATACAAATAAATATTATTTCTTCTGGTGGGATCTGTCCCATGAAGGCATCGGGTGAGCCCCGATAGATAGATATAGATATATATATATAAAAATAAAATTTTCTGACAGGATATCTGTCCCACGAATGCATCGGGTGAGCCCCGATAAGTAAGTAAGTAAGTATGTATATATATATATATATATATAAAAATAAAATTTTCTGACAGGATATCTGTCCCACGAATGCATCGGGTGAGCCCCGATAAGTAACTAAGTAAGTATGTATATATATATATATATATATATAAAAATAAAATTTTCTGACGGGATATCTGTCCCACGACGGCATCGGGTGAGCCCTGCTAAGCTTATATATATATAAACAAATATATTATTTATCAGGCGGGATATCTGTCCCACGAAGGCATCAGGTGAGCCCTGATAAGCTTATGTATATAAACAAATATATTATTTATCTAACGGATATCTGTCCCACGAAGACATCGCGGTGAGCCCTGATAAGCTATATATATATATAAGTATATTATTATTCTGGCGGGATCTGTCTGTCCCACAAAGGCATCGGGTGAGCCACAACACATTAATTTATAATGAATATATTATTACCTTCCTGACGACTAGTACAGGATTTTTCTGTTTGGCCACACTAAACATCGGGTGAGCCCTGATATACAGGGCAGCCATCAGAAATGATGGGGCCCCTTACTAAACCTCACGATGGGGCCCCCCCCCCGGCACTCCATCAACCTCTAACAGCTTTTCTCCCTTCAAAAAAAAAAAAAAGGACATAAAATAGCACCACAGCAATAAAACTCCCAGTAATGTGTAGTGTGTATGAGCGTATCACAGAATTCACAGCAATAAAACTCCATAGTAATGTGCGGTGTGTATGAACGTATCACAGAATCCACAGCAATAAATCTCACAGTAATGGGATGTATATGATGGCCTTTGGGTCTGGGCCTGGTCCCTGGGTCTGGTTTGGGCCTTGGGGTCTATGCTCTGGGCCTTGTGGTCTGGGCTGGGCCTTCGGGTCTGGCCCCTGGGGTCTGGCCTGGGGTCTGGTCCTTGGGGTCTTGGCCCTGGGGTCTGGGCCTTGGGTCTGGGGACTGGGCCCTAGGGAATGGGCCTTGGGGGTCTGGTCCCTGGGTCCTGAGTCTGGGCCCTGAGTCTGGCCTGGGGTCTGGGCCCTGGCCCTGGGGTCTGGGCCTTGGGTCTGGGCCTTGGGGTCTGGCCCTGGGGACTGGGCCTTGGGGACAGGGCCTTGGGGTCTGGGACCTAGGGACTGGACCTTGGGGTCTGGGCCCTGGGTCTGGGGACTGTGCCTTGGGGACTGGGCCTTGGGGTCTGGGCCTTGGGGTCTGGGCCCTAGGGTCTGGGTCTGGGCCCTAGGGTCTGGGCCTTGGGTTTGGTCCCTGGGTCTGGGCCATAGGGTCTGGGCCTTGGGGTCTGGGCCCTAGGGTCTGGGCCTTGGGGACTGGGCCCTAGGGTCTGGGCCTTGGGGACTGGGCCCTAGGGTCTGGGCCTTGGGGACTGGGCCTTGGCCCTAGGGTCTGCGCCTTGGGACTGGGGTCTGGGCCTTGGGGACTGGGGTCTGGGCCTTGGGACTGGGCCCTGGGGATTGGGCCTTGGGGACTGGGCCCTGGGGTCTGGGCCTTGGGGACTGGGCCTTGGGGTCTGGGCCTTGGGTCTGGGCTCTAGGGTCTGGGCCTTGGGGACTGGGCCTTGGGCCCTAGGGTCTGCGCCTTGGCACTGAGGTCTGGGCCTTGGGGACTGGGCCCTGGGGTCTGGGGACTGGGGTCTGGGCCCTGGGGACTGGGCCTTGGGGACTGGGCCTTGGGTCTGGGACCTAGGGACTGGACCTTGGGGTCTGGGCCCTGGGTCTGGGGGACTGTGCCTTGGGGACTGGGCCTTGGGGTCTGGGCCTTGGGGTCTGGGCCCTAGGGTCTGGGTCTGGGCCCTAGGGTCTGGCCTTGGGTTTGGTCCCTGGGTCTGGGCCATAGGGTCTGGGCCTGGGGTCTGGGCCCTAGGGTCTGGGCCTTGGGGACTGGGCCCTAGGGTCTGGGCCTTGGGGACTGGGCCCTAGGGTCTGGGCCTTGGGGACTGGGCCTTGGGCCCTAGGGTCTGCGCCTTGGGACTGGGGTCTGGGCCTTGGGGACTGGGGTCTGGGCCTTGGGGACTGGGCCCTGGGGATTGGGCCTTGGGGACTGGGCCCTGGGGTCTGGGCCTTGGGGACTGGGCCTTGGGGTCTGGGCCTTGGGGTCTGGGCTCTAGGGTCTGGGCCCTGGGGACTGGGCCTTGGGCCCTAGGGTCTGCGCCTTGGCACTGAGGTCTGGGCCTTGGGGACTGGGCCCTGGGGTCTGGGGACTGGGGTCTGGGCCCTGGGGACTGGGCCTTGGGGTCTGGGCCCTGGGGATGGGCCTGGGCCCGGTGTGGTCCCTGGGGATGGGCCTGGGCCCGGTCTGGTCCCTGGGATGGGCCTGGGCCTGGACCCGGTCCCTGGGGATGGCCTGGGCCCGGTCCCCAGGATGGGCCGGTCCCCGGATGGGCCTGGGCCCGGTCCCCGGGATGGGCCTGGGCCCTGTCTGGTCCCCGGTCCCTGTCTGGTCCCCGGGCCGGGTATGGGCCTGGACCAGGGGATGGGCCTGGTCCCCCCGGGCATGGGCCTGGTCCCTGGGATGGGCATGGGCCTGGGCCCGGACTGGTCCCCAGGATGGGCCTGGGCCCCGTCTGGTCCCTGGGGATGGGCCTGGGCCCTGTCTGGTCCCCGGTCCCTGTCTGGTCCCCGGGCCGGGTATGGGCCTGGACCAGGGGATGGGCCTGGTCCCCCCGGCATAGGCCTGGTCCCTGGGATGGGCATGGGCCTGGGCCCGGACTGGTCCCCAGGATGGGCCTGGGCCCCGTCTGGTCCCTGGGGATGGGCCTGGGCCCAGACTGGTCCCCGGGATGGGCCTGGGCCTCGTCTGGTCCCTGGGGATGGGCCTGGGCCCGGTCTGGTCCCCAGGCCCTGTCTGGACCCCGGGGATGGGCCTGGGCTGGTCCCCGGGCCCTGGTGCCTGGGATGGGCCTGGGCCCGGCCCGGGATGGGCCTGGGTGCCTGGGATGGGCCCGGTCTTGACCCCGTCCTACTTACCCGCTACAGTCTTCTGTCCTGGACTGGTTCTTCTCCTTTCTTCTCCGCTTCTTTCTTCTTTCTTCTTGCTTCTTCGCTTCTTCTTGCTTCTTCGCTTCTTCTTGCTTCTTCGCTTCTTCTTGCTTCTTTCTTCTTGCTTCTTCACCACGCGGTGTCAGAGTTCTTTTGGCGCCGCGTGTCACGTGTGCGCCGTCACACACGTGACTGGGGGCGGTGCCAAAGCAGCGTGCCTTGGAAGTAGACGCACGCTGCTTGGCCCGCCCGCGGCCCGGCCAAAGAAATTAAGGCAGCGGGCAGCGGCCGCCCGCCATCATAGCAGTCACAGCAGTAAGGGGCCCGCCGGGGCCCCGGCGGCCCCAGCGGGGGCCCCGGCGGCCCGGCGGCCCGGGCCCCCCGGGCACCGGGCCCCTTACTGCTGTATGGGGCGTAATGCCCTGATGGCGGCCCTGCTGATATATATCCCTATAAATTTTAATATATATATTACCTCAACAGGTGAGTCCCGTTATTCTGTTTTCCATGGATCCTCCTCAGCTCCCCACCAATCCAGAGGAGCTTTCGGCCTGGCTTTTAGCTGCCATTTCAGAAACACTGTCCATAGCTTGGCAGCCAAGCCCCGCTTCCCCAGCCAGAACCTCCGCTCCTTTCTAGGGCCCAGTCACCGGCCCTTTCTGAGGGCTCCCATTCGGTTCATTCTGAGGCTGCCGTGCCATCTCGTAAAATACTCTGGAAGGGTTAATCTGAGTCCGCTGGCTAGGGTAAGGGCCCTGCTACAAACTCCTCCCGCACTTCTGTCCCCAAAGAAGGGGACGATGATTATGACATGGATATTTACCAGGCTCACTACCCGAGGAGGACGGAGCCAATACCACCGGTGATCCACCGACTACTGCAAGCTCGACGGGTGAGCCCCGTTCTGATAGCTTAGCGATCGTGCCCTTCTCTACCGCTCCAACACCGCCTCGCTCCTTGGTGTCCTCGGATACCCCGGCGCCACTCCTCGATGCTAGAGGAGCTCCCCCCTCCTTTTTCGATCCATGCACTACCACCCACCCCAGGTCTTCGGCCTGGCTCCCGCCTGACCACACAGCGGAGTTTCTGCTCTTCTGGCTACGCGGTCTCTTAGTTAAAATTTCCAGGGCGCATCTGTGGGCAGGATGCCCTTGCCCGACGCTGCCTGACAAGGTATCTCTTACGCCAGAGTTTGACGTGGATTTCGTCTCCTTTCTGGGCAAGGTTGGCAGGGATCCTTGTCGAAGTCGAACAGGGCTTCCGCATCGCCCAGGACAAATGCTGGAGGTTTCAGGCCCGCTCGTCACGGTGGACGAAGCACTACCTTCTGGAAACATAGAAACTGTCGGCAGATAAGAACCTTTCGGCCCATCTAGTCTGCCCAATTACATGGATACTTTACCTGGATTTACCTTTTGTTTAGGATAGCCTTATGCCTACCCTGCTTGGCCCTGCAATGGTCCGTGAATGGGCACAGCGTGCCCTCTGTCTTTAGGTAACGCCAATGTCAGCATCTCTTCTGCACGCCGCAATGAGGCGCTTTTTCGCTTTGACGCTAATTTAACAAGTATGTGCTCCAAAGAATTGGGTCCTGCGGCCAAGGGGTTGTTTTTTTGGGGACCTCTTCTTAAAAGAATCGAATCATAAGGTTAACATCTATACCAACCTTCCGACTCTTGGGTCCTACGAATCGTATCTGGTTTCTTGATAGACTTTTCCCAGGTTCCCTTCCAGTCTGTTTTCCCCATACAATGTGTTCTGGTACACAAGAAGTCTGGGGACCTTCGCCCGGTCTTAAACTGGATAGTCTTCAATCCCTTCTTGTCCTATCGACACTTCACAATGGAGAGCACACATCTACTCAGGGGTCTCCTATCCATCCTGCACCACCGACAGTTCACCTGCCTACCTTTCGGCCTCAGCTCCGCACCATGGTGCTTCAATGAAGCTCCTCTTACTGGCCATGGCCTCCATATATTCACAGGGCATCAGGTCTCTCATATACCTGGACAATATCTTCGTACTGGCTCAAGATCCGGTCCTGTTTTCCCATCACACGGCCCTAGTGCTTACTCTCCTGTAAGACCTCTGGTTCATTACCAACATGGACAAGTCAGCTTGTCGCCCAGCCCAAGTCATCACCCTTCTCCCTGGCCCACTGCATTATCGGGCGATGCAACGTCAGAAAACCACGTGCCTCAGTCTCAATCCCTCCTACGACCAGCTGGTCCCTATCACTCCTGAGGCTCGAGTGGAACTCCTGTGGTGGCTGCGCCTCATGGAAGCCTGGAATGGGTGGGCCATTTTTGGCTCTCTACCGGACTTCGTATCGGAATCGGATGCCAGCCAGTCGGGTTGGGGAGCGACTTGCGGACCTGTATCCACGGGTGGGGCATGGACGCCAGAGGAACAGCCGCTTCACATCATCTGCCCTCTACTCCTTTGGGTCAACCTGTTTACTTCCCGCTTGACCCACCAGATGCAGACCGGCTTCAGTTGGCTTACGGACCTGCAGGCGGCAGCGGTGGATGCTTTCCTCCCACCATGGCCCCATCGAGGAGCCTACACTGTTTCCCATTCACGATGCTCACGTGCACGCTTCAAGAAGTCCGCAGATGGATGGTTTCGACTTCTACTCATGCCTCTATGGGATGCACAGAGCTGGTTGCCACTGACACTACAACTCCCTTGTCTACTCCTGCCCGCTGCTGCCGTCCTTTTCCATCCATTCTTCTGGACCCTCAAGGCAACCCTAATCCAGTGGTATTGGAGGGCAATCTTCCACTGGTGGCTTGGACAATTTCCGGGGACCCTGCATGCTACCAGGCTTATCAGCTGCGGCTCGCTCCCTATTATGGGAATCCTGGACTTCTGGCACGCAAAAATGTTACGCCTGGGGAAAATTGGTGTGGTTGGTGTGTGCCTGATCCTGCTACAGCCCCTCTAATTTGTTGGCGAGCCTTTCCACGGCCGGCAAGTCCTATCATCACCTGGTTCCGCTTGACCATCTCGGTGGCTCACGCTCCCCTGGGTGGCGTTTCTGTGTGTTGTCTCCTCAAGGGCGTTAGGCTCGCTCACCGCCGGCCCCAAATAATATACTCACTTTTGGGATGTGGCGCTTGTTTTGGAGTTCCTGCGTAACTGGCCAGATACTACTCGCTGTTCCTGCGTCAGCTCTTGATGTATCTAACCATCATTTTGTGTTTGGGGTCCTTTAGACGTGTTTTGGATGCTAGAGCCTTCGATGCGCACGCTATGGTTTTCTCTCCTAAGGGAGTCGTTTTTCACGCTTATTAGATGTACAAAAACCCCCTTTTTCTAAGGTTTTCTACCCTATGTGTTGCTAGGTGGGTTACGAACTACCTCTCCCACTTAGGCTCTTTGCGCTCCCCTCCGGTTGGCCAGCTCTTGGTCTCCTATGTTTCCACTTACAATCCTGTTTCCTCGCCTACACTTTCTAGAGGGGTCCCCTGGCTGCTCTCCCTAGCAGGTGTTGCTCCTCACTTCGGCGCTCACTCCGTGCGGGGTGCAGTGGCTTCTTCTGTTGCGGTCGCCGGCGGCTCCCTGTCCGACATACTAGCGGCTGCTGATTGTTCTAGGGCGGTCACCTTTCATTTTCGCCCTCGTTCTCATGCATCTGGGGCTCTGGTGCAGCTTTAAAACTGCAAAATATGAAGCCTCCTGACTTGATATAAAATTGTGGATTATTCCAGCCTTGGTGTTAGAATAATCTTAATTTTAATAAAGACAGGAGGCGAATATTTTTCCCGCCCGCCCATACCCGGGATTGCTCACATTGTACCGGATTTACTGCTATATTCGATTAAAAAAAAAAAATAATAATAATAAAAAATAAATAAAAAATAATAATAATAATAAATAAATAATAAAAAAATAATAAAAAAAAAAAAAAATTATAAAATAATAATGAAAAATAAATAAATTTTGAATAAAGGATGTAATTACGTATCTACACTTCTTTGACTTTTGTCCATTATTGTCTAACTATTTTTCATTCCCCTTAGTAGGGTTTGCATGTCTCATTGGCCTAGCCTACGGCTACTGTCTCATAATTGATTTAACTATTGATAACTAACTGACCAGTCAAAGCGAAGAATTAACTGTTGATTGGCAAGCCTCCATCACATGGTACTTTCACGTATCCTCTGCTTTCTCCGTAGCTTGATTTGCTTCTGCGGCCCTGTTGGTCTCCCATCATTTCGAACGCCCGTTGGCTTCCAGTTCTGCGACTGACCATCTCGTTGACTCCTACCTAGTCTTGGCTTTCACCTCTTCAGTTTCCGGGTTCTTCCTACTTCTTGGATTTCTGGAATTTCTACTTCACGTCTCTCCTGCTCGTTCGGCATACAAGAAAAGAGGGCGTGGCTAAGGACTTACTACACTCTTGATGTTTATTGGTTACTGCTGTTGCTATGTAAACTTTCCTTGCTGCTGATGTTTTAGTAAAGAAAAGAGAATGCAAAATATTCGCCTCCTGTCTTTATTAAAATTAAGATTATTCTAACACCAAGGCTGGAATAATCCACAATTATACCGCAGAGAGGCGCTTCCCAGCATTTTGCAGATTCATATGCTGCATTCATTTTTATTTTTTTTTCGTTTTAAATCATTTTATTTGTTCTGGGTTTTTTTTTCGTTTCAGATAATTTTGTTGAGCTTTTTTTCTGTTTTAAAACCTTTTGTTCTGGTTTTTATTTCAGTCAGACCATTTGGGTCAGTATTTTTGCGTTTTTTAAATCGTTTTGTTCATTTTTGTTCCTTTTATACCATTTTTTAATATGATTAAATAAAGTTGTGCAATGCATATTCATAAGAAAAAAAGGATCTTTATTTAATAAAAACGATAGAAATCATCAGAATTACCGTATCGACAGAAATATCGGATCATCCGAAATACCATTAGTTTAAGTCAAAATGAGTAGACACTTTGAAACGAGGAGAACAGACGTTCTGAAAACCCCAAAATTTCCGATATCACGAAAAAAAGTCGATACGATAAACGAGCTGAAATGAAACGAGCCGAAACGGAAATCAGCCGAAACGATCTGAAATGAAAATTTTAAAAACCCGAACGAGCCGAACCGTACAAAAAATCGGTGCACATCCCTACTGTGAGCAAGTTTGGAGGTGATGGCATGCTGCGTTATTACACATGGTTTCATATAAAACACAATCCCCCTCACCACTGCAAGAAGAGGCCAGGGTACTTTGGACCCCCGTATTGACATTCTTTACACCTCACTTGGTGAAAGGAGAAAGGAGGTGTCATTCGAAAGACCAGAGTCTGACCTTTCCAGTGATACCAAACCATGTAAAATAGAAGAAAAAAATAAAGCAAAATATAAATAAAAAGAAAACTTTTTTGAAGATGCCGGCTGTGGGGAAGGTGGGCCCACATCTCCTGGCCTCCGCGACTGGTCTGGTGTGAGTATGAAGGAGAGGTGGCGACAGGATAATTCTTTTTCCCTCCAATGGATGACTCGAAGGCTGTGTTTTTGGGCCTGGATGTATGGCTGACAACTCTGCTGGGGGAAGACAAGCACCCACTGACGAAGGGAAGACTTAAGTGAGCTGACGGCTATGCTCCGGGTATGCAGGGGAGTGGAGGCTTCGTGTGTGGCTGCCTTTGGTGATGCTCCATATGGCACTCCTCACTGCATGGCCCTGGAGACCGCGGAGGAGTAGTGTGGTGGCTATGGTGGTCCGAAAGATGTGTCCCAATCGGCCTTTATGCCTCTGCAGGAGATCGCTTTGTTGGGAGAGGCCTACTTGCCTGTGATTTGTGAGCTACTAGACCGTTCGGAGTTTGCCAGAGCTGCAGTGTCCCCTGCTGTCCTTGGCTGGTACCCGTTGACGGAGTTGTGTTCCCCTGTGTGGTCTGCGGTGATGGCGCTGTCTGGGCTTGCCATGCTGACCCGTGCTGTTGAGCTGTGTGTGCCTTTGGCTTGAGATCCTGCTGGCAAAATGGAACCCGATGACCGAGACCTACGGACCACACACTCCGCCTGTGGCACTTGCGCTGTCACAGGGGTGAGGTTGCGAGCCCAGGATGCAGTGAAACAACAGAGATTTTGGGTATGGTGAAAACCAGATAGGGTTTATTCAGATAAAAATAATATAAACACAGGAGAGGGGCGAGGCAAGAAAATCTCTTTTTAAGCAAGGCCTTGGTGCAGTGATAGTCTATGATAGCATGGATCTTGGAGATGGGAAACTGCAGAAGGTGGGTCTCGCGAACAGGAACAATAGCAGTGGGTCTTGGACAGGAACAATAACATAGGGTCTCGAACAGGAACAATAACCGAGGGTCTTGAGGTACGGTATCAGAAGGGATAATCCAAAAAACAGTCCGGGAGAATAGCCAGGGGTCCAGTACACAATATTCAGGTTGAACAGCAAGGCGTCTTGACTGGCTGGACGTCTCACAATGAATGGGGCAACTGAGAAAAATGTAGACATTTCCTGGGACAGTTGTGCCTCTGTTAAATAGTGGATGCAGGGCCTGATTGGTTGCTTCCAGGAAAAGTCCAACAAGGCAGGGCATGAAGGGTGATGCCTGGGGAGATCAAGGCGGTGCAGAACCGGATCTGCCTTTCTCATGCTGGTGGTGGCAATGACCTTGACAGGATACTTACCTTGGGGGGGGGACCGTGTGTCCCGGTTTGCTCTGCGGTGCTCTACCTCTATGGACTCTGCTGCTGTATTTGGATGTGGGATGAAGAAACCCCCCCGCTGTCTCCCTACCCTGTTCCTATTTACCTTATCATGCCACTACTGCCCATCCGAGACACAGGCTGAAGAGCCCCCCCCCCTTATTTCTACACTTATCTGTCCCATTGAATTGTTGAGAATTTATTTGCCCCTTTTCTCTCCCCTGCCCCTTGAACGCTGAGACTTTCTTCGCTTCTCCAGAAACTGTACCTGAGGCCTGATGGGGGTACATCCCCCCTTATTTTTTTATTTTTTAAGTGTAGGGACATGGGTGTCACAATCACCCCCTATAGAGGGTGAGGGGGGCCTTTAAGGCTGGGGTCAGACAAACGCATTCTGTGCGGACTCTGCGTCCGTGCACAATGAACGTACTGACTGACAACAAGGTAGTGGCCACACGGTCCATTATTTTTGACTGACGTAGAGAAAAAGAGGGGACCTATGGGAAATAATATTAATATGAAAAATTATACAAATTGATACATGATATCAAAAACCATTTTGTCCGTCAAGGTGCTGGACGTCAAAAATGCAGACCGTCTGACTTCATCCCATCACTCACACACAAAGCTATGCAGACGTGGCGCACTCTGTGCGTCCGTCCTAGCAGATTGACGTTCTTGCCTAACTTGCGTCCGTTTTCCGCGTCCGTTGTGCGTCCACAGTTCGGTGCAGACACACTTCGTGCGTTGTTCTCTATTGCTCATAATTCTATGCTACCACAGACGTTAATATGTGCGCAAAAACGAACGTGAACACTGCGCTCGTCTGACACTAGCCTTAGGCTGCGTAGTTTTAAGCCCTTGAGGCAGGTTAGTGGTTTGCTGCATATAGCAGAATCCAGCACACACTTGCAGAAGACAGACACAAGGGGGAGCCCTGTACTAGGTATGATTTCTCAACTAAAGCAGATAACAGGGATGAGGGTAAACACAAAATGACATAAATCTGCAAGCACATGAAACGTACAATGCAGGTGTACAGAAAACTAGAAAGAATCCTAAGCTCTGGCTGAGGTCCTTAATGATGGCCTCTATAACTACCTATACTAGTTGCTGGATGTATATAACATACACCAGGACATAAGACAAACACAGGAATATACCAATACAGATTCCAGGGAACAGACATACATGAGTAGTTGCAGGGATACAGGTTCCAGGGAACAGACCAGAGTATAAGCAGACAAATGAGACACAGTGAATTACAGGATTCCCTGATTCAGGACACAGATATGAGAATAATCCAAGAAGCCAAGCCAGGTCATACACGAGTATATCTAAGAGCACAGTACAGGGTACAGACAGAAGAGAGATCAAAGAAGCCAAGCCAGATCATACATGAGTATACAGAAATATAACTTCAGGGAACAGACTAGAGCATAAACCAGGAACCAAAGCCAAGGTGTCATACACAGAAACACAGATCAATAATCAAAGGAGCAGGTTCTCAATGGGTATAGATCTATCCTGATCCAAGGATCAAGTGTACTGCTGGCCCTATATATAGGGCTGAGCAGGTCATGTGATCGCAGACTATCAACCATGAGAGATGGTCTGCAGTGCCTGAGCCTGAAAAACACTGAACTGGTGAATCCCTGCTCCCACCACCAGGGGACAGGGCCGAAATGTGACAATGGGTTAACCCAGGTGCACCGATTGAATGGCTACCATGGCTCTGACCATCCCCACCGGCTCTGGATCTCACGGCCACGTGACCTCTTTCATGGCCTCCAATTTCCCATTAAGGCCACAGAGTGTGCAGAGAATGTCACCCAAACCAGGGGCGGATCCAGGGGGGCAACGGGGCAATTGCCCCCCCGAGCAGTACAGTTGCCAGGCTGACCTTCAAAATAACTCAAATCGCGATGAGTGCAGTGAATGTAAACATCGCGATTTGCAGAAGCAGAGGCACCCACTGCGCAGAGGCACACACGTGACTGTCACGTGGCCTCCACGGGGCACCTGGATTGCATGTGGGGGTGGGTCTCTCTCCTGCTCTCAGCTGGCAAGGGGACCCAGGAGGTATTCTCAAACAGGCACAGCCCCGGGAACATTTACAAAGACCCTTTTTTCCATTTCATTTTCCCTGTGTCGGGCTGAGGATTTATGGCCCCTCTAGAGCCCGGCATAGTGCAATTTAACATCCCTGGGATTTCCTTCCCTTCATCTCCACGGACAAACCATAGGTTGCTTCAGCAGCACCCCCTCCCCTCCTTGCTGTCTGTCAGTGACCGGGAAAAAGTAGGAGCAGGTATGGACAGAGGGGGTTATTCACAGAGCACCAAAATGTCAGTGATATTTTGGTGCTCGGTGAGCTTTAGCGATTTCAATGCAATGATCCTGTGGTGAATTCAGCATCCACTGCAGGGTCCACGAAGTGTGCCAAACGCGGAGCTGCCGAAGCCAAACGCTGAGCTGCTGAACGCTGAACCGCCGAAGCTGAATGCTGAGACGCTGAACCGCCGAAGTCCATCAATCAACCAACAAAAATCTCCGAGCTGTCGAACACAGCCGACGATCCGTTGAAAGGTAGCTGAACGCCGCCGAACTGGTAAGAAAGAAAATAAACTCTGAACTCTGCTATTCTTCAAAAGGTGTATAAATCAGCTGCAGAGCTGACACTCTGTATAGCAGGATTGATTGTCAGCTCTGCAGCCATCAAACCTGTTAGTCCTGCTATACCCAGAGTGTCAGCTCTGCAGCCATCAGACCTGGTAGCTGCAGAGCTGAGACTCTGTGTATAGTACGACTAACAGGTCTGATGGCTGCAGAGCTGACATTCAGTCCTGCTATAAACGGAGTGTCAGCTCTGCAGCTACCAGGTCTGATGGCTGCAGAGCTGAGAATCAGTTGCAGAGTTGACACTCTGTATAGCAGGGTGGATTGTCAGTTCTGCAGCCATCAGACCTGGTAGCTGCAGAGCTAACACTCTGGGCAGTATTACAAAGCTGGTGCTAACTTAACCAGAGCTGTTGTAAATTTACCAGAGCCATTATAGTCTATGGAGTTGTTAGCACCAACTATGTAATACTGCCCTCTGTGTATAGCAGGACTGATTGCCAACTCTGTAGCCATCAGACATGGTAGCTGCAGAGCTGACACTCTGTGTATAGCAGGACTAACAGGTCTGATGGCTGCCGAGCTGACACTCTGGGTATAGGACTGTCAGCTCTGCAGCCTTCAGACCTGGTAGCCGCAGAGCTGACACTCTGTATAGCAGGACTAACAGGTCTGATGGTTGCAGAACTGACACTCTGTATAGCAGGACTGATTACATTACTCATTGCAGCACATTACCACATTACTCTTGAATTTTGGAATCTTATTTATATATGCTTATTTCGTTTTTTCAGTGATATCATTTAATGGTGAAAATGTAGTGCCCCCTCCCCAGTTATAACTGTGGTATCTTATGTGCCCCCTATATATTGTTCCTAGAGTAGCCACTGGTTATATGGCTGTGTATGGGCATCAGTGGGCATCTGTACCTGCAGCCTGTTATTGCTGACGGTTCTTTATTCTCAGTGACAGAGCATGTGCCAGAGCGCAGAATATTGCTGTGCGGTGTCAGTCAGGTGTCACCTGAGCCACGAGGACAGACCCTGTGCAATGTTCTGGGGAGAGTGAGTGTGACGAGCACAACCTGCGATTAGGCGCGACTCTGCCCGTCACTGCAAACCCAAACCAGCTTTTGCCAAAACTGGTAGAGTGCCCCCCCCGAAACCTGTGTCTGGATCCGCCCCTGACCCAAAGAGTGCGTTTCTCCACTCTCCATTTTTCTCCCCTTCCTTGTTGTTGGTTTTCATGGTCCCTTCCTGGAATGCCTTGCTTCGTTTGAGGCTCTCTCCGCTTTTGCTGTGTTTGTTCAAAGCCCATTTTTGTTTCCCTTGGTTTTCTGCTGTCTCTGATTTGATGACTACACAGTTATTATTGTATGTGGTACTGACTATTTTTATATTAATAATTAAGTAAAGACTATTATAAATAAGTGTTTACTTTGGAAAGAATAAACCCCATAAGGTAATCCATAATAATAAAAAAAGCAAAGCTTGAAAAACAAAAAAACCTTTTCATTTGCCATGCTGGTGTCAACTTCAATGATTTATGCATATTAGTCATATTTTTCGTAAAATGCAATGCGGTAAAATACAAGCAAATTTTTTTCCAGATCTGGTGAAAATTGCATATTTGTTGGGGGAAAAAAAAAAAAAGAGTACCAGGTTCTCCATTTATGATTATTTTATTAAAAGAATAACAAATAGAATATTACAACAAAGGTTTGGATGATAAAATTTTGATAAACTAATTTACAAGTTACAAATGACTGAAATCTGAATGGAAATGTACACTTTTTGTTCTAGCATTCTGACGGAACAAGACATATACACATAGAGGTTATAGATTTTGAATCTCCTGAGTCTGCTGAAAACAAGAATATATAATTTGTCTGGGTCCTAAAATCAAACATAACTTCAAAACATGTGTAGCGCTGGTTTAAAACACTGTTGCTGTAGTACTTATTTTTGGCCACCAGAGGGAGACAAGCGCAATGTAAGAGACACTGGACAATGGGACTACGTTTTCCAGCATGCTTTTCGTCAGGAACAGGAAGTGGGTGGGAAGAAGAGACTTACATCCGCAGCCTCATGCAGAGGAAACCCAGAGCGCGCCGAGGAGTGAAGAGAGCAAGATGCACGTGAGACAGACAACAATCGTGACCAGGCCGGAGTGCAGGTGCGGCCTTGCGGAGCTAGAGATCGGTTCACACTACTTGCCAGAGACCTAGTAATCCACCGCTGCCAAGTATACAAAGATACAGAGTTGCTGAAGGACCCCCAGTGAGGAGACCGCAATGATCTAGTGGGAGTGCAGGTGGTGAGCTGAGCATCTTGTGACAGAAACGGACAAGCAAGACAAGCGGATCCGGTGGCACAGAGTCCCAGTCAACTCGAGTGGAGAGACGTCCTGGGTCGGGCAGAGCGCAGAGTATCTGGCGGATGGGTGAGAGGCCTTCCTGGCCACAGTAAAATAATAAAGCAAGCTGCAAGTTTGTCTAAACCTACAGGGCCCCAACGTGACTAGTCGAAGACACCTTTAAATCGTTCACTGGCCAGTTGAATCTTGTACCCGGGTACCAACACACACATACACGTACACCTTTTTGGGACACAACCTGTACGGGACTCACATTCCAACAACGAAGGGGTTAATATTCATTTTTCTTTTCCGCTGCGCGTTTCTCGCATTACGAACTTCTGTAAATATATATGTATACCGTGCTGCTTTATATATGCCAGTTTATTTGAGATCAGTAAACTATATAACGTATAAAATCCACAACAGTGCTGGTGTATATTTATTCCCTAGTGCGGGGAGACTGACCTGAGGTTTAAATTCAGCGGCTCCTCCGGGAGTGAGCGCTACACATGTTTAAACATGTTGAGGAGAAAACGAGCTCAGCACACAGTGGCGAAATGGCTCAGTAGTGAAGGGGTCTGCCGCCCATGCCTGCCCAGTCCCCCGCCACCACATATTTATTTAATCCCAAGGTTATTTCCCCTTTTGGAATCTGAATAAGGCTTTAATCTTGGATTTCTTTGTCTGTGTCATTAGGTATATTGTATGAAAGCTATAGTGCAACAATAAAGCGGTTTCTGACCACTACTTTTTTTTTCTGTTTTGTATTATATTTTACTGTTTTGTTTCATGCTTCTGAATTATTACGATATTTTTACTGACGATGTTGTTTTAACTATACCAGCTACCCACTAATAGTAATAACCTCGAATTGTTTGGGTTAGGCCCCTTTGTTTGTGGTGGGGAATAGCTGGATCTCAGTTGTATTATTTGTTGTGACGTGACCTCTTTTCTTCATTGGGATCTCTCGATTAGCTGTTGTGTCCTTTTATGACTTGCAAGAGATGAGGTAATGGTAAAATATTGCCCACATTTAGGGCTTTTAAAAAGACTTTTTTCTTTTGTGAATCCTTTTATGTGTTGCAAGTTTTGAGGCGAAACAGAAACATTTCCCACACTCAAAGCATTTAAAAGGTTTCCTCCCCTGTGAGTCCTTGCATGTCTTGAAAGATTTGAGACTTGTCTATAGCATTTTTCACATTCAGGACATTGAAATGGTTTTTCGCCTGTGTGAATCAGTTTATGTTCTACAAGAATTTTGGCACGACTGAAAGCTATCCCACATTCAGAGCATTTAAATGGTTTTTCTCCTGAGTGAATAATTTTATGTTGTGAAAGAGATCCAGAATTTGAGAAACATCTGCCACATTCAGTGCATTTAAATGGTTTTTCTCCCGTGTGAATCCTTTTATGTTGTGTAAGAATTGTGGCACTACTGAAAGATATCCCACATTCTGTGCATTTAAATGGTCTATCTCTTGGGTGAATCTTTTTATGCTTTGAAAGATTTGAGGCATGAGAGAAGCATTTCTTACATTCAGGACATTTAAATGTTTTTTCTCCTGAGTGAATCCTTTTATGCTTTGAAAGATTTGAGGCATGAGAGAAACATTTCTTACATTCAGGACATTTAAATGTTTTTTCTCCTGTGTGAATCTTTTTTGCTGCAAGGTTTGAGGTCTCACTGAAGCATTTTCTATATTCAGTGCATTTAAAAGGTTTTTCTCCTGAGTGATGACTCAATTTATGTCTTGCAAGTCGTGAGGCATCGACAAAAAATTTCCCACAATCAGGGCAATCAATTCCTTTTTCTTTGTTGTGAATCCATTTATGTTTTGCAAGAGACGAGGCACAGGTAAAACATTTCCCACAATCAGTGCATTTAAAGGTCTTTTTTGCTTTGTGAGTCACCTTATGTTTTACAAGATGCGAGGCCCGGGTAAAACATTTCCCACAATCAGTGCATTTAAAGGTCTTTTTTGCTTTGTGAGTCACCTTATGTTTTGCAAGATGTGAGGCCCGGGTAAAACATTTCCCACAATCGGTGCATTTAAAAGTCTTTTTTGCTTTGTGAGTCACCTTATGTTTTACAAGATGTGAGGCCCGGGTAAAACATTTCCCACAATCAGTGCATTTAAAGGTCTTTTTTGTTTTGTGAGTCACCTTATGTTTTACAAGATGTGAGGCCCGGGTAAAACATTTCCCACAATCGGTGCATTTAAAAGTCATTTTTGGTTTGTGAGTCACCTTATGTTTTACAAGATGCGAGGCCCGAGTAAAACATTTCCCACAATCAGTGCATTTAAAGGTCTTTTTTGCTTTGTGAGTCACCTTATGTTTTGCAAGATGTGAGGCCCGGGTAAAACAATTCCCACAATCGGTGCAGTTAAATGTTTTTTTGCTTGTGTGAATCATCTGATGCCTTTTAAGAGCAATACGGTCTGTAAAATGTTCCCCACATTCAGGGAAAAAGAATAGTTCTTCGATGTTAACTTGTTGGTGTTTAAGGCCTGACTCGGGAGTAGGATTCTCTCTACAAAAAGTAGGAGAAAATGCTTCTGCTCTGCAGTTATTTCCACGTATCACAAGGTCAGACTCAAAATATGAGACTTCACCCATTTCAGATGAAATCACTGCATTATCTTTGTAGACTGAATTATACATAATAAGGTCTGTATCCGGCTTTCTGGATTCTATTAAGGACTCACTATGGTTTATTTCCAGTGGATTTGTATCGCCGGTTAAATATTCTCCAAAATTATCAGGTGTATATTCTGTGCGTTTATAAATGACACTGTCTGTGAGGTTTCCTTTATATATGGGTGATTCCTGCTTAATGTCAGTAGATAAATATTCAGTCTGTGTATGTTCTGTGGAGGGAAAAATGTCATGATCTGTGATATTTCTTTCTCCATGTGAGTCGGATTCTGCCCCTGTGTCAGTAGAGGTATTTTCTGTGGGTTTATATATGACACAATCTGTGAGATTTTCTGCACAAGAGGCCGGTTCCTGCTTAATATCAGTAGGTGAATATTCGCTTTTATTTGTGACTTGTTCTTCTCCAGAAGCCGGGGATTCTTGCTCTGTGTATGTTGCAGATTCAGCTCGTCCTTTTGTTTTCTTGTTAAGATTCTGCTCCATATTATTGGTTATAGATTTATTTCCGGATAAAGAAGCCGGTGTGATCGATTCACCGGATACAGATTTATCTATTGGGAGGAGAAATAATATTAACACGTGAGAAGTTCATTCAGGAACAAGTCTAAGAGCACAGGTCACATTTCAGTTTATAATTTGGACACATTTCTCTGGTATTTTACACAAACATTATGAGAATTAACTCAAAGCCGTGTGTATTGGTCCCACCTCTGTTACGGTCTAAGTCATTAATTAATGAATGAGAGCTCGTACAAATGATAGACAGAACAGAATAAGAAATACTATGCCCTGATGCAATTTCTAACACTATATCCGGTGAATAATTTATAATGTTATTGGCCCATTAACATGCATTATGATATACTGTGCTTCTTCATATACACAGAATGCCTTCGACGCATCGTGCCTCAATAATGCCATTTTATAAATTTTGGATGGAATAACATTATCCAAAAGTGTGACTAAAATGGGGACATGTTCGGACCGAGGAGTGTTTTAGGGATTCGCCGCAAAGACTATTTTTCCCATATACAGACGCATCAAATCGAAAGTGACGTGGAGACACATGCATTCCGAGAGTGGAGCAAATTGTAACGTACGGCCGCTGCGCCTAGCCCGGCTGGATCCCAGATAGCAGCCGGACCGGACCCCGTCTGATGACATCAGAGGGCATGCTGTGGATTGAGGTCTGCCACCCAGCCCTGCTATGCCCCGTCCTGGCGTTCTCGCAGTTTCAGTACGAGGCCCGGTCTGATAAGAGTGCCCACCATGGCTGGAGAAGATCCATCCAGTGACTGTGAGCCGGCCAATTCCGGGAGCGATAACAACCAAGATTTCTTTACAGATTCTGCTACACTTGAAAATATGATGTTCTAGTGAGTGCGATTCATATGGGGCCAAATTGTGGTTCATTGTCTAAGAAATCTTGCACTATGATGTTTTTGTTTACATTATTTGTCTAGATAAATTCTATATTTAACCCTGTAACTTTCCAAAACATCAAAAAACCTCTACTTGGGGTGGGGGGGGGGGTTCAGTTGAAGTCATGAGACAAGGCTGAACACAAATATATGTATTTTAATGAAGTAATAGCTAAGGGTACGATGTCATTCACACTGAAAATACAATGCAGTACTTTGAAAAAAGTAAAATTTCCTATTTTCTCATAGATTTTTTTTTCATATTAAATATATTTTAGATATAAATCATTGATGGAAAGTGAAAGCCCTATTTCTCCTGAACAAAATTATATATAATAAGGGCGGATGCACTTAATATGAAGGCGGTAAATTATGGCTGAACGGGCGAATAGCTGAAATTCTCCTTTTAGAAGTCTGCAGAAGTGATCCAAACTTGTAAAATTGCCTCCGTCCGTAAAGGATTAGCTATAAATATCAAAGGGCAAACTTCCTATCCGTCTGCTTGCCCAGAAGGAGCAGAAATTTAAGCAGGATGAGTAAAAATGCAGCCCTTTAAACCCAGCGCATTTTTACATTGGGTACGCTGCTGTGAAACTCTGAGAAGGCTCAGGCTGTGTAAGTCAGCATGTAGGCTATTAGGAGACAAGAGATGGCTCATGGGTGGCACTACTGGACAGGCAGGAGAATCCACAGTATAGTCAGCTGCCTACTTCAGGGAGATACCAACTAAATTTAACCCTAACGTATCTCTGCCTGTATCTCCCCCTCCTCATGCACTGCCCATGTCCTGCTGGCTGCATGGAGATTTGAGAAATTAAGCAGCATGGCCAGCAGCCCTATGTCAGCCAGAGTCCCTCACCCCATGGGACACTTGCTCCTGTGGTTTAACTATTTTCTCCAGTTTTCTGTTGCGTCGATCACACAACCCACAACCAAGGGTTGAGCAGCAGCACCGCTGGCACAGCCATCCCATCCCCTACAGCAGTGGCCCAACTAGAAACCTGAGGGCAAGAATCCATGAAGACCCCCCCCCACCAAAGATTGATATTTTTACTTTTTTTTTCCCCTGCAATAAAAAAAAAAGATAGTATTGCCCCCAGCTCACATGGATATATATATATTGCCCACCAGCTCACATGGGTATATATATTGCCCACCAGCTCACATGGGTATATATATTGCCCCCAGCTCACATGGGTATATATATTGCCCCCAGCTCACATGGGTATATATATTGCCCCCAGCTCACATGGGTATATATTGCCCCCAGCTCACATGGGTATATATTGCCCCCCAGCTCTCACGGGTATATATATTGCCCCCCAGCTCTCACGGGTATATATATTGTCCCCCAGCTCTCACGGGTATATATATTGTCCCCCAGCTCTCACGGGTATATATATTGTCCCCCAGCTCTCACGGGTATATATATTGTCCCCCAGCTCTCACGGGTATATATATTGTCCCCCAGCTCTCACGGGTATATATATTGCCCCCAGCTCTCATGGGTATATATTGCCCCCAGCTCTCACCTGGCTCCGCCAGCGTCTTCTCCCGTGGAGGCGAGCGGCACCTGACATGCAGCTTGGCCACTCGCTGGGAACCAACTGACCAGCACAGAGGATCTCGTGCGCTGGTCACGTGGTTCCCATCCCACGCGAGCAGCCGCTCGTGTCGGGAGAGGAACGGCTGGCACCGCTCCCAGATTCTGGCGCTGATTGCCGGAATCCAGTGGCGGAATGCCAGGGCCCGGTCGCAAGTGCGACCGCTGCGACCCTAGTACTTCCGCCACTGCCCTACAGAATGGCAGCAGGGGGACACACAGGGCTGTGTAACAGAACTGGTATGAATCACATTAACTTGTTACTACATATTCCAGGATACAGAGCTATATTTAAAGCTGTGAGAGGAAATATGTTGATGAGCTGCAGTGGGAAGAGATTGCGGTTTGCAGCAAGGTAAGAGAGCATAGAGGCTAGAAAATAACACTTTCCCTCATAATCTATTAACAGGGATTGTGGCCGTGGTGTGAGTGGAGTGGATATGGTGTAGGCAGGCAATGGGTATGGTAAGAAGTGGCACAAAACCTTATTCCCTGGCTAGTAGTTTAGGACTTGAAATTTTGAGACCTGTAAATCCACATTGAAAATAAATAAATGCTGTGTCTGTCTTTTACAAAACGTTATATAATATGTGGAGTTTCGCGAATTAAGAAGGTGGAAATTCACTGTTAACCCCTTAGGGACCTTGGACGTACCATGTACGTCATGGCAGCGGGTCTCTTTTAGACCCGCTGACGTACATGGTACGTCCTGCGGTGTTTTGAGCGCTGGAAGCGATCGGATCGCTTCCAGCAGCTCAAATGCCATTGCAGGATGCCTGGGAGTCCAGGCATCCATGCAATGGCGGTTACAAGTGCCGGGGCACCTTGTGATCGCTCCCCGGGAGCGATCAACATCCGGTTTTACCGGAGAGGTGCCCGGCACTTGTAGAGAGCGCTGGAAGCGATCGGTATCGCTTCCAGCTGCTCTGTGTATATTGCAGGGATGCCTCGACATCGAGGCATCCCTGCAATATGCTTACCTGCCGCCGGTCCGCTCAGTGATCGCTCCCCCGAGCGATCACTTCCGGTAGCGGCAGGAAGTACTGAGTGCCACGAGGTATCGTGGCACTCAGTACAAAAAAGATCACATGAGTGATCAGGTGCTCTGCTGGGTGCCTCGAGAGATCAAGGCACCCAGCAGAGTAAAAAAAAAGAAAAAATAAATAAATAAATTAATAAAAAGGTATAAAATAAAATAAATGTGACAGCCAAGATGGCGCTGCCCTTCTAAGGGCAGGGTCATCTTGGGGCTGAGTGGGATGTTCCTAGCCTGCCTCATCAGAGAGGCAGGCTAGCAACATCCAATCAGAAGTAAGAAAAAATCAAAATAAAATTTCTAATTTGTCAGGTCAGGTCAATATTTTGTAAATATTGGCTCTGACCTCTGATTCTCCCTCCCTCTCCTCACTTGTGTTTTGGTGAGCAAGAGAGAGAGAGATCCGATTTGACAGGTTAGAGATTTTAGGTAGATTGAGTGAGATTAGAAAAATTGAGGCAGATTTAGAGAGAATTTAGGGAGATTTAGAAGAATTGAGGCAGGTTTAGAGTGATTTAGAGAGATTTAGGTGTTTATTTGTATTTTCTTGTGAAACCCAACGGTTCTTCTAAGAACCAATAATCCGCTTATATATATAATAATTATAACATTTTATAATCTATTATATATAATGTCTGAGAGGGTGTACAGTGCCGAGGAGGCATATGCCATCCTGGCGTCAGAATCTGAGGCATCTGCGTCAGACTCAGACCCTGATTTCGACCCCGCTAACTGCCCAGAGACGTCGCTAGATACATCATCTACGCTGGCTGATGTATCTAGTGATGTTTCTGATGCAGATCCTGGGTCACCACCTGCCAGCAGGAGACGCACAGCTCCAGCTGAGGAGTGGGTAGTGCCTCATCGCCAGAGGCCAGATATCCCTCCTTTCACGGCAAATCCTGGCATCAATATTGATGTTGCAGGATTTACCGCCACACAGTTTTTGCAGGTGTTTATGGGGGATGATTTGTTGGGCCACATCGTGGCCCAATCAAATCTGTATGCCCATCAGCATTGTGCTGCGAAGCCAGACTCCTACTTGGCAAGGCAGCAATGGACCCCGCTAGATGTGCCAGAATTTCTGAAATTCTGGGCACTTACTATGCTGATGGGCATCATAAAGAAGCCCTCAATTCGCTCCTACTGGAGCAGTAGCCCCATCTGCTCTACCCCCAATCAATGTCACGTAGAAGGTATGAAAACATTTTGCGTTTCATGCACTTCAGTGACAACAGCCTGTGCCCTCCTAGAGAGCATCCCCAGTTTGACAGGCTGTATAAAATCCACCCCCTGATTACCCACTTCGCCGCCAGGTTTGGCAGAGGCTTATACACCTGGAAGGAATATCTGCGTGGATGAATCCCTAATGAAATACAAGGGAAGGCTGGGATTCAAGCAGTATATTCCTTCCAAACGCTCCAGGTATGGAGTGAAGGTGTATAAGCTCTGTGACAGCGAGAGTGGGTATACTCAGGCCTTCCGGGTGTACGAGGGAAAGGATAGTAGCCTTGAACCTCCAGGTTGCCCAGAACACATGGGAACCAGTGGCAAGATTGTGTGGGACCTACTTTGTCCCTTTGTTCAAGCTGCTGTATTGTTTTGATACAGCAGCATGCGGTACTGTTCGCAAGAACCGCGTAGGTTTCCCAGCAAAGCTTGTCCGCACCCGGCTAAAAAGGGGGGAGCCCTCAGCTCTGCGCCAAGAGGAGCTGTTGGCGGTCAAGTACAGAGACAAGAAGGATGTATACCTTCTATCCACCATCCACACTGAGAGGTCTGTGGAGGTCTCTGTACGTGGCAGAGCTGAGCGCATCAGGAAGCCAGTGTGCATCAAAGACTATAACCGGCATATGGGTGGGGTTGATCTGGCAGATCAGCTGCTCCAGCCCTACCAGATTATGCGGAAGTCAAGGGCCTGGTACAAAAAGGTTGCAATTTACCTGATGCAAATTGCAACCCACAATGCCTTTTTGCTCTGCAAAAAGGCAAACCCCGGAGTGACGCTGTCCTTTTTACAGTTTCAGCTCCAGGTCATTTCGGGGTTTTTGTACCAGGATGCACATGCTCCCCGGGCGGTGATGGGGGACAGAGTTGGGGCTACACATTTTATTTATAAAATCCCCCCTACTGAGGGCAAACAGAAACCCCAAAAAAGATGCAGGGTGTGTTTCAAGAGGGGGCAGAGGAGAGACACAATCTTTTACTGCCCAGAATGCCCTGGATAACCCGGTCTGTGTCTTGGGGACTGTTTCAAGATATATCACACTGTGCGTGATCTGTGATTTTTTTTTTTCTTTCTATTTTTTCTCACACTCCAGTTAGTTAGTTCAGTTTAGTTTTTTTTTTTCTTTTACTGCACCAGACTTTTACATTTTATTCCTACATTTTTATGTTCTACAATTGGTGCTGTATTTTTCCAAAATCTTTGCACACCTATGCATGGGGGGCATGGGTGTACTCAGGAGACCTTGCAGAAAACAACCTGGAGAGTTTTCATGCAGTAACAAACAACAGTGTCTCCTAAATCACAGTCCAAAACTGATGTGGGTGTGAAAATGAAAAATGACCACCAAACAGTATCCAATTTGTTTGGAGCAAACGGTTGCATCCATGGCATAAAAACACTCCATTTACAATACTTTGGGGTGTTAGCTTACCAAATATATGCACGTTAATAAAATTGGGGTATGTAAAAAGGCCCCTAAAAAGAAGATAAGCAAAGAAGATACTGTATGTCAAATTAGAAAATTGACAAGCACATGTCAAAAGATTGGCGTAGCACCCCAAAAACAACAGAACAAATCTATATATGGGTGGTATCACTTTACTCAGAAGATGTTGCTGAACATATTTTGGGGTGTTTTTTGGCAGTAACCCATAACTGGATTTGACAATTCATGCCTAAAGTATAATGTGTGTGAAAAAATAACACAAAAAGTGACTACCTGAAAGTTTGACATAGAGCTAGTGCATGGAAAGTGTTAAACTACAACTCTTTGAAGCACCCTAGGGTGTGCCCTTTCCAAAAATATATGGTTTGATGGGGGTAAATTACTTTGGCCGGCTTCAAAAATGTCCCAAATAGGACATGGAATTTTCACATTTCGTCATCATGCACCCAAGTTGGAAAACTGAAATGCGCACCCCTCAAATAAGGCCTATTAGCCCCCAAATGACCCGACATACCTATACATGGGTGGTATCAATTTACTCAGAAGATGTTGCTGAACATATTTTGGGGTGTTTTTTGGCAGTAAACCTTAAAGTTCACAGTACATGTATTCTTAAATTGCGTTCAAAAAAAAAATAAAAAAAAATAACCAAAACTTTTTTTTTTCCTCAAACTTTGGCATAGATTTGTGGTAAAATGGTTTGCATGGAAAGAGTCAAAATACCCCAAGTTTAATACCCTGATTTGTGTACTTTAAAAAAATATGTATATGTGGAGGGTTATTCAGGAATTAGTGACCGATATCAGTGTTACAATGTCACTAGCACTAGTTTTGAAAATAAACTCTTTGGAAATGGCAAAGTGCTACTTGCACTTATTGTTGCATAAAATAAGGAAAAAAGCGAGGAATATGTAAACATTGGGTATTGCTAAACTCAGAACTAAATTTAGAAACTACTAAGGAATTAAATTTTTTTGACGGTTGTTGATACATAAGAAATTTTGGGGGTCAAAGTTCGAAAAAGTGGTGTTTTTTCAATTTTTTTGTCATATTTCACAATGTTTTTTATAGTAAATTATATGAAATGATGAAAAAAATGGTATCTTTATAAAGTCCATTTAATGATGAGAAAAACAGTGTAAAATATGTGTAGGTCGCATAAACGAGTAAGAGGAAAATTTGTCCTAAACTCTAACAGCGCAGAAACGTAAAAACAGCAGCGGTCACTAAAGGACGGATTTGTGTAAAACCGCCCGGTCACTAAGGGGTTAAACAAGTACATGGGAAACATGGCATCACTACTTTCATCCTAAATACACAGCAAGGCTAAAACATTTGCCCTTAAAAGGGTTAAACCCTCTCTTACCAATTGAAATAACAGGCTGGTGATCCTCCATCATGATGTCCTCATAGAGCTCCTTATGTCGCTCCACATACTCCCACTCCTCCATGGAGAGATAGACAGTGACATCCTCACAGCGTATAGGAACCTGACACACACAATGACACAGTCACCATCCAGACACATGCCTTGGTGTTAGCGTATAATGTCCCTTTCCCAGCAACCTCACCTCTCCAGTCAGCAGGCGGATGATCGTATTGGTCAGCTCCAGGATTTTCTTATGGTTTTGCTCATGGATTCCCGAGTGAGGTGGAGGCTTCGTATTGAATCTTTGGCTCTTGCAGTATCCTCCTGCTGATATTTGGTGACGGCTGTTGTCAGTGACCATCTCATGGATCTTCAACATCACCTGACCCTAAACATTGAGAGTGATGCCAATACAGAGAGGTTTGTCTTTACAGGGCATAACCATGTCCAGATCCTGGTATCTGCTCTTATCTCCACATTGTGCTGTAACCTTTATTTACACATGACAGTCATTAACATGAATCTACTACTGATCTGTCTTTGAAATGTCTCCTGGGTCACACAGCTCCAGGGAATTTAATATATCAGCAGGAATATGTGTATTACGTAGAATCTCTTACCTTTCCAGTCAGCAAGAAGATGATCTCCAGAGTTAGATCCAGGATCCTCTGGGTCAGCGGATCCCTAGCTGTGTCTTTACTCATTATCACAGTTTTTCTGGAAGGGAATGATTAGAGGAAGCACAAGATATCTGAAATTACAGAGGGATATTCTGCTCAGTTTTCCTTCTGACATCCTCCGTAATCGCAAAACAGATATATTGACAAAAAATTATTAAAACAACCCTTCCCTGAGGGGGCGGAGCTGACTGTCGACGAGTGTGGACACGTTCTTGCAGAGCTCCCTGATGACCTGGACTTTTCTATGTTGTTTTGCGTGTCCCACCGTCCAAACTGATTGCTGCCCTGACGATTTGAGTTCCTGCTGTGCTGAGGAGGTATTAGTTGCACGCGGCGTCTGTCTTCTGCCGCTCACAGTGGTGCTTGGACACTGTGCTGTTTCCTGCGGCCTAGCTGGCGGCGGCCATCTTTGGAGCCTGCTCGGAGGTTGCAGACGTTTCCCCTGCATGCTCTGACTCTTACCTGCTTTGTGGAGTGGTATGACGGTGAGAAGAGGCGGCAGTGAATCCTGCTCGGCGGAGGGCCCCTGCCGGTGGGACATCGGAGCAGCGTCTTTTAAAGGCGGAAAGCGACAGGATGATTCTGGCCCACTCACGAGGGGTGACGTCAGGCACCTGATGGAGGAGTTCCGTGCGCTCTGGACGGCGGAGTTTCGAGCTGTGCGAGGAGTGGCGGCTGAGATGGGATGTGTAGTGGAGAAGGTACGGGTCCCGACAGACCAGGCTGAAGAGGAGCGGGTGTGCCGGGCGGAGGAGGCTCCGGTTGATGCAGTGGGCCAGTATGATGGTGTGGCTGGGGCTGTGCTGCCTCTGCCCATGCCGGCTAGTCGCTCCGCTGCAGAAGAGGTGGAGAGTGGAACCCTGGGAGCGGTGACTGTGGTGCCGTGGTGCTGCGGGGATCTCAGATGCTGGCGGGTGATGTCCTGGTGCACCCAAAGTTCCTGCCTGAAGTGGGAGATCCGTTGGCTGAGTCGCTGGACGGCGGGACTGCGGCGGTCCTCACGTGCCCACAATGGTCTGCAGTGGTGGTCTTGCATCCTTCCTTGGCCCCTGAGATGATGCTGTCTGCCATACTACGCGAAGAGGAGCCTTCCCCTGCTGTGACAACCCGCCATGAGGATGGAGCAGGTCCCCTGCTGAGCCTCCCCAAGTTGGCTGCTCGGATGACTCTACCCATCTCCATATTTTTAGATGCCGGCTGAGCCCCCTATCCACTTTAGCATGCTCTCCGGAGCTCTTCGTTCTCCGGGCTCGGCAAGTGAACGTGCCTGGGGCTGCGTCCCCCCCCCCGATCTGAACCCCGATGTCTTACCTCTGAGACTTACACCCCTCCTGCGGACACCCCTTTGTCTTTTGAGCATTCCCCCCACTGTAGATATTCAATTTTCTGCCGATGGGGATTCGCTTTAGTCCACACTGCTGCCCCCCTTATTGCTGCGTTTTCCCTGCCCCCCTCATCCTGTTATGTCTCCCTTGCACCTCTTCCCTCTGAATTAGGCGGAGACCCCACCGATACCGATGACATATGAGACTTTTTTTTTTTTCACCGACACTAGCCCACCAGTGATGGTGTACCCTTCCTCCCCTTCCCCCACTTTTTTTTTGGCATTTTTCAGGTTTCCCCGAGGTGTGCCACTATGGCACCTACCATGGCTCTGGTTGCCATACTTGGCCCTCGGGCTCCTGGCCCTTGTGACAATATCCTTCCACGGCCTCCTCCGGGAGTGAGCCGGGAAAGTCACAGTCTTGGCCTTTGCCGTCCCTTTGCCCCTCTCCCCCACCTTACTATTCCATTTCTCCCCCCCCCCCGTTTCTTTTTCTTTCCCCCCCTCGCACCATTGCTGGTGGGTGGACGGTGTAGTCCACCTCCCCTTTCCCACGGTTTATTATTTTTCTGTTATCAGATGTACTACTTTGAGGTAGACCTATATTTTCTTGCTTTAATGATGCAATGTTTCTTGATGACGCGATCATTTTTGATTTCTATTTAGATGAGACCTCCCTATTCGGGGATGTTTATTGAGTCTCCCCTGATGTACTTCTGCCGAATGTTTATATACTAGCTGTCTTGTTGCTAATGCCTTATCCAAATAAAAAGATTTGAATTTTTTAAAAAAAACAACCCTTCCCTGTCCCCAATCTCTCAAGTCTCACAATCTTAGGTGCCATAGATGTCCCTGGTCCTTATTTTTGGGCTCACGTCAAGGATGGGGGTTGCTTTATATCTGGATCATGGTGGCTGGGTTGATCACATCACTGAACTGTCTCATGTCCATTCAGTTTGTAAATCTCAAGTAAATCTCAAGCCAGCTTCAGTGATCTCTCAGACGTAGAGATATCCTGTACCTACTGTCCAAATAATTACGACTGCAAGTCCAGGCTTGAACAGAGGGAAGCAGAATCAATTATGTGGAGATATCACCAAGAACGTGAAAGCCTTGCAGTGAGAATCCCATTCTGAACAGCAATGATATGGTGTGAGGGAATCGCAAGGGTGACAGGTCCCAATCACAAATGAGAGACAGCATGAAGCATATAAACCACACAGAGGGGTCTCCCTGGGGGCTGTATAGGTGTGACAGCCTCTGCTTACGTCTCTCCAGTGTCCAGCCTGTGCGATGCCTCTCAATGCTTCCGAACTGAGAGACATTGGCTGGTTGTGAATGAGCAGAGCTGTGCATTCCCAAAATAATCCCTGGAAGGCTGTCAGTGTGAATGGAGGGGGTGACATACACTCAGATACTAATGAACATTTAAAGTTCATTACATTATCACGGTGACTCGAGATTCCCTTTAAAACCATCAGGGACTCATTGGTAAAGCCCCCCCTGTGCCGAATCGGCCCCCGGCCCAGGATACACGCTATGGTTTCTTATGGAGCGGTATATTACCTTTACATTCCCACCTGGAAGTGAGCGGCTCAGCGGGGATTAACCCCTCAAATAAAATATACTTATTTAACTCGCTGAATTCCCCCCCTCCCGGTGTCTGAGCCATAATATCCATTGGGTCAGGTTAAACCCAGCTGTGTGTTATATAAGGGGGGTTCTTATAGAGGGAGATCCTCCCTGTGTATATCCACCTGCAAACACTGTGTGCACAGAGCTCTCCTGTGTGTCTGGGGCATTGAAACACCTTATCATGGAAAGAAAATACACATTTTTCATTTAAACCTTCACTTAGTGCAGGAATAAGAAGAAAGCAGCTTTCCATGTGGTTACAATGTGGAACATGGCGCCCACACTTACCTGAGCCTCCTCTCCCTGGGCACCTGCTCTGTCTCCGCTTCCTTCACACATTTCCTGCAACACAGGGGAATGGGCGCACTCTGATGACATCACAGCTGCTGGGGGAGGGGAATGGCGGACACTGAGCTGTGTGGATCCAGCCTTGAGTATAGCAGCTAATTTCCAGCCCTGACCCTTTACTCAGGGCTCCATGAGGCTGCTCACACCCCCATGTGACTGGAGAGGACACACACAGGAGTACAACTGTATTTTAGCTTTGTAAATTATGTGTGATCCATTTCAACTGTTTTATGCATTGTAAACCCAATAATGACACTGACATTTACAATGTTATTCTGTTTGTTAGGTTTCCAACTATTTTTACACCACTAAAATACAGTTTTGCACACACAGGAGTAACATTTCTCTCTCTGCTTTGTCTGCATAAAAGCCAGATCCACTACAGAGGGAGAGGACAATACAGCAGCATTCTGTTTTTGTTTTTACATTATTTTTCCTATTGAGCACACTGAACTATAACCACCAGGTGGCAGCAACATAGCAGTGCTAGAATTTTCTTGCTAAAACATCACCTGCAAGCTGAACATTTAACACCAGGTGGCAGCTGCACATAGGAACCACAGGACTTAAACAGACATCAATTTAGATACAAGTGTTTTTTGATCACACACTGAACACCACACATAAAAATCGACTGAACATGTGTATCATTAAACCCGAATTTAAAGATCCATTCCGGCGTTGCCTTGAATAAAATATTATCCTCCCGAAATAGGTTGGATCCCATTGTTGGGATAGGTTGAATCCCTCTATACCCGTGCCAACAGCGCTCATACTAGAGATAGCCCCCTCTTTTCTTCACTATATCACTAAGAGCTTGAAGGAGGATTGAGTGGTCAGCTGTATCAAAGGCAGCAGAGAGGTCAAGAAGGATCAGCAGTGAGTAGCACCCATTGGATTTAGCGGTTGCAAGGTCATTGGCCAGTTTCGCAAGAGCTGTTTCTATTGAGTGCAGTGAGCGAAAGCCAGATTGCAGAGGGTCAAGGTGAGAGTGGGTGTTGAGGTAGTCAATCAGACGGGCATACACAAGCTTTTCAAGGAGTTTAGAGGCAAAAGGGAGCAAGGAAATGGGGCGGTAGTTGGAGGGAGCAGTCGGATCCAGAGATGTTTTTTTTAGGATTGGGACTACTGTGGCATGTTTGAGGGGAGCAGGAAATACCCCAGAGGTTAAAGACAGATTAAAGGTGTGGGTCAAGGATGGTACAAGAGAAACAGAAAGTGTTTTGGCAAGATGTGAGGGAACGGGGTTGAGGGGGCAGGTAGTGGGATGAGAGTGTAGCGCTCACTCCCGGAGGAGCCGCTGAAAATGAACCACGGGTCAGTCTCCCCGCACTAGGGAATAAATATACTCCAACACGCTGAACAGTTTTATATTTTAAAAGGTTTACTAAAAGGTTTGCAGCTCTTAAGACACGGTATATGCAGGAAAATTTACAGTACTTTCGTAACACGATAAACGCGTAGCGGTAAAAGAAACGAAAACACGAGGGCTTCGTATTTTCGGAAAAAAACCCCGACCGAGCAGAAAATTAAAAGATACGAAATTCGAGGAAAAACCGCGTAGCGGGACACAATAAAATACACAGTTCTCGTATCACGGTAAACGCGCAGCGGGAACAAAAAAAGGAAAATTGTTCAGAATGTAACTTTAACTTTGCCCCCTTGTATGGATAGGAAAAAGGAAACTGAGTCCTGCACAGGTTAAGTCCCAGAACGTGAAGTGGTATGTGTTTGTGTGTGTAGGGTACCCGGGTACTTTTCAACTGGCCAGTGAGTTTACTTTATCGATGTCTTCGACTAGTCAGTTGGGGCCCTGTGGGTTTTAGAAAGAAAGCAGCAGCGTACGCTCTTATTCACATACGGCCTTGGGGGCCTCTCACCCATCCAGCGCAACTTGAGGTTCCGTTGACCCAGGACGTCTCTCCGCTCGATATTGACTGGGGACGCCGACCACCGGATCTGTTGTCTGGCCTTCTATCGATCAGCCGCGACTCAGCCAGCTTACCGCCTGCTCCCCGCTTCAATCGACCGCGGTACTCCTTACTCGAGGGGTCTTCTCTCCTCAGCACTGCACTCGGATAATATAGATGGTGATATCTGTCTCCCGCAAGGCTGGGTGACCCAATCCTAAGGCCCAATCCACTCTGTCTGCGTTCCGGCCTGTCTTTTGGTCTCTCCTTCTCTGTGTGTGCATCCACTCTCCCCTGCTCCCTGGCGCGCTCTGCCTGTTCTCCACGAGGTGCAGGATGTACAGCCTCCCCACAAACCCACCCACTTCCTGTTTCTTCGCAAAGCATGCCGGGACATGTAGTTCGAGTGTCCAGAGTCTTTAATCGTGATTGTCTCCATCTTGTGGCTAAAAATGGGTACTGCCACAGTAAACTTTAACACATCGCTACACTCTCCCCCTCCTAGAACTCTTGGGTCTCTCCAAGGAGGTACAACAGTTACATTATCCTTTTACAATATGCACACAGTTTATACAGCATATACAGGTTCAGCAGCATACATGCAGTGGGTTAGAAACACTTTCTCAAGCTGACTCATGTTCTGGGCTACCTCAGCTAACATAGCAGACACTTCGGGCAATCTCTGCACAGTGGTGATGGCCTCTTCAGTGCTATGTCCTGGTGAGTCATAGGTAAGTCGCTGGGGCGGTCGAATAGAGCGTTTCTGTTCAGGCTCCTTCCGTTCCTCTTCAGGTGGAAGTACTATAGGTATAGGCTCAGTCCTTATGTCGGCCACTGGAGCAGACACTTCCTCCGAGTACGATCCCTCCAGGGAAGGCATAGAACTATAATCGTAAGGCTCGTCTTCAGGAGCTACAGGGTCTCTAACAGTATCCGGGACCCTTAACGGAAGCTCAAGGGTTTCAGGGAGTTCCATATTTTCGGGGAATTCCCACTGAAATTCAGGAGCTTCAGCCCTCAAGTTACTTTCCCACTGACAAGGAACTGGGACGACCTCTTCAGGTTCTGGTGAGCGTATCCAATCTAAACAGAAACTCTCTTCGTCGCTGTCTCTTTCGCTCTCTCCAACAACCCGAGTCTGTTGAGACCGAGTGACAGGAGGAACACGTGGAGCATGCGGATTCGCCGGAGGAAGTTCGTTTTCCACTGGTATCCTCACAGCCTCTCTCAAAGGTAACAAGTGATTTCGGTGCCAATTCTTGAGGGGACCAGCCTTTCCATCAGGGCGAATCTGATACACCGGCAGACCTGGCAGTTGTTTGCAAACAATGTAAACCTGAGAACTCCATCTATCCGCCAGCTTGTGTCTCGCAGCAGCACCCAAATTCTTCAACAGAACCCTATCACCGGGTTGTAGATCCTGTATTCGAACCTTCAAATCATAGTTCTTCTTGTTCCTTTGCTCCCTGTTACCTGAAGTCAAACGGGCCTGTTCAAACGCAGAAGCCAGATTCTTCCGAAGTCTATCCACATAGTTTCTATGAGAAGCTACCGACGTCTGGTCTAGAGATAACCCAAATGCCAAATCAACCGGCAGTCGAGCTTCTCTTCCGAACATAAGACGGTACGGTGAATATCCTGTTGCATCACTCTCCGTACTGTTATATGCATGCACCAGAGTAGCTATATGACGACTCCAACTCTGCTTCTCTACATTAGACAAGGTCCCCAGCATGTTTAGCAGCGTGCGATTAAACCTTTCAGGCTGAGCATCACCCTGAGGGTGGTATGGCGTAGTTCGAGTCTTTTGAATTCCCAACAACTCCAGCAATTGCCCGACCAATCTACTTTCAAAGTCTCTTCCCTGATCAGAGTGTATTCTTCTTGGCAGGCCGTAATGAACAAAGAACTTTTCCATCAACACCTTCGCCACCGTCGGAGCGCGTTGGTCTTTTGTAGAAAAAGCTTGGGCATAACGGGTGAAATGATCAGTCACTATCAGAATGTTCCCTTGCCCACTAGCATCCGGCTCTAAGCACAAGAAGTCAATGCACACCAAATCCATGGGTCCCTGACTCTGTAGATGGCTCATTGGAGCAGCTCGGGTTGGTAGAGTTTTCCTCTGAATGCACCTCAGACAGGAATGGCAATAACTCTCAACTTCAGCCCTCATGCAAGGCCAATAAAACCTATCTCGCACCAACTTAAAAGTTCTCTCAGCACCCAAATGTCCATGCTCATCATGTAATGATCGCAACACACTCTCCCTGTGTTTAGTGGGGAGGAATAACTGTTGAATCTCTTCGGAATTGGTCGAGGGGCCCCTTCGGTAGACCACCCCATCCAACATCTTCAACCGCTCCCACTCTTTGTAAACCAATCTGGCTCCATCCGGGGAATTGGTTAACAGAATCTCTCGCTGGTTTGCAGTCAGGGCCTTTATGGTCAATGCAATCAAAGGGTCTCTAGCTTGATCCGCTTTCAGGTCCTGCTTGGAAAAGGTAGGTAGATTTTCATCCCTCAATTGCGAAGGGTTACAGTAGAACTCAGGAACAGCCGCGGCCATGACTCCTATGGCCTCCGCTTCAACTCCTCCCTTGACCCGGCGTTCTGTTCCTTGACACAAAGCTTGCACCCCGTCTGGAGTCACCTGAGTCCATTCTGTAGTGTAGGGTCTTCTCGACAAAGCATCAGCATCTCGATTGTTCACCCCAGGGCGATACTTCAGGCTGAACCGAAACCCTGACAGAGCGGCCAACCACCGATGTCCCGTTGCGTCCAGTTTTGCAGTAGTAAGGATATAGGTGAGAGGATTATTATCCGTCTTGATCACGAACTCAGCTCCATACAGATAGTCTTTTAACTTGTCCACCACTGCCCACTTCAAGGCTAGGAACTCCAGTTTGTGAGTAGGATAGTTCTTCTCAGAAGGCGCAAGGCTCCGGCTCACGTACGCTACAGGCCTCAGCAATCCATCATACTCCTGATATAGGACTCCTCCCAAACCTTCTCGGCTGGCATCCACATGTAGTTCATACGGCTTGTGAGGGTCCGCGTAGGCCAGAACAGGAGCTCGGGTTAGATTCTCTTTCAGCTTCACAAACGCACCTTCACATTGACTAGTCCATTCACCTTGTATGGACTCTTTAGCTTTCCTTGGTCCCGGAGCGGAGGGGTTTCGATCAGAGACCTTACAGCCTTCTTCGGTGGTTTCTTTCTGTAGGAGTTTGTTCAGCGGCTGAGCTATCTTTGCGAATCCTCCCACAAATCTTCGATAGTATGAGCAGAATCCCAAGAAAGATCTAAGTTCAGTGACGTTTCGAGGTCTAGGCCAAGAAGCTACGGCCTCCAACTTTCGAGGATCTGTCGAAACACCTTCTGCCGAGACCACGTGTCCCAGATATGTGACTGACGGTAAACAGAACTGGCATTTCTCCAGAGACAATTTCAACCCCTCTTCATGGAGCCTCTTCAAGACCTTCTCCAAACGTTGCTCATGCTCTTCCAGAGTCTTCCCGAACACAATTATGTCATCCAGGTACACTAACACTTCGATTAGATTCATATCCCCGACTGTCTTCTCCATCAACCGTTGGAACGTGGCTGGAGCTCCCGTCAGACCTTGAGGCATTCTATTGAACTCAAAGAACCCCAGTGGACAAATGAACGCAGTTTTCTCTTTGTCTTCAGGGTGCATCGGTATCTGATGATATCCGCTTCGCAGGTCTAACACACTGAACCACTTTGCTCCAGACAAACACTGTAAGGCATCTTCAATCCGAGGAGTAGCGTATTGGTCGGGGATGGTTCTTCGGTTCAAGGTGCGATAGTCTATGCACAAGCGGACAGAACCATTCTTCTTCCTGACCAGCACTATTGGAGAGGCATATGGGCTCCTGGACTCTTGAATCACATTGGTTCTCTGCAACTCATTTAGCTGTTCTCGTAGATCATCCAAGTCTCCCAGCGGAACTCGCCTTGACCTTTCACGAAACGGCTTGTCTTCTTGCAACCGAATGCGGTGTTCCGTACTCTTAGCCAGGCCCACATCGAACTCATCTTTCGAGAATAATTCTTTCCACTTTAGAACTTGAGACTGAAGACGTTTCTTCCACTCAGGTGAAATGGGGGCGTCTTTAGGGTAGAATCTTTCATCCGAAATCTCTTTATCCACTCCCCCTCCTAAATCGGTGGAGAGGGGTGTAGCAGACTCTACTTGCCCGATAGGCATTCGTGCTTTAAGGACTACTGGAGAATCTGTCACATTGCACACACTGACCGAGACTCTTCCTTGTGTCCTCTTCAAGGCTTTTGTGGAGATTATTTCAGGAATTACTTCGACTCCGGTTTCACTCCCATGACTGACATCGGTTCCCAGCACCACATAGGGACCTGGTTGCGATCCGTTCAACTTAACTGAAACCCGGAAGCTCGCTACTTCTCCTGCTTGCAGAACCTTCTCTGTCCCACCCAGTCTCCACAGTCTTCCCACCTCAGCAGGTGCTTTCCGTTCTTCAACCATCCTCTGATAGACCGGTCGTAACATGGGGTGCACTCCTTGAGTTGACCCTTCTTCCACTACGATGGGGGTCAGGAGACGCCGCACTAGGTCCGTATTTGTCCCCACTATCAGAGAGCTTCTGTTTGCACCCGAGGGTCGGGGGCACACAATGGCCAAGGCGTCACAGCCTCCGGACTGTCCGATGACTTCAGATCCGATCTCCAACCTTACTTGCAGATACCCGTCATAAGGGAGTTTCTCAGTGCCGATACCCCATATTTCCAAATCCTTCAATTCTTGCAGAGGAATGTGCTTTAAGTGTTTCTCATAGAAGTCTTTATAAATCAAAGTCACTTGAGCCCCTGAATCTAACAGAGCTTTGGTGTAGACTCCCTCCACTTGGATTGGCACAATCGGAGAGGGACCTATCAGCTGGTCAGGAAACTTGGTGGAGGTATCCGGACGCTTAGACCCAGTTTGCTGGACCCTGGCCTTTTTCTTGGCCCGTGCAGGTTTTGGGTGTGCATTGCTTCCCCATGACGCAGACCCGGACGCTAAGGGAGTGACTCTTTCCTTTCTGGCAGGCTCAGCAGTCGGCTTGACTTTGGGCCCTCTTGCCCTCTTAGTTTTAAATTGGTTCTTGGAGCGAGATTCAACTTCTGGGCACCTAGGTTGCTCCTTTACTGGTGCCCTCTGGCGTTTCCCGCTGGTGGAGTAGATAACAGTCCCTCTAGGGCTTTCAGCAGCCACTCAACTTTATCCTTCTCAGGCTTCCGGCCTTTACACTGCGCACGGAAATGGCCCATTTCTCCACAACCGAAACATCTCTTCCTCGAAAGTGGAGACACGGTTACTTGTTGAGGTTCTAATAAGAGATTTGAACCAGACGCCACGGCAACTTCAGTCGTCTGCATACCTGTTAGGAACTTTTGCATTTCCCCCTGCATCTCGGTCACCTTCATCAACACCCTGCACAGTTCAGCGTGCGCTTGCTGCAGTTCAGTTTGAGCTTCCTGTACCTTCTTTACAGTCTTGAACAACTCACTTCGTTCAGAAGAGTTCGATTCTTTAGCAGCCTTTTCGATGAATTTAAAACCGACTAACTGCTCCTGTTCATCCAGGTCAGATCCATAGGTGTCTAACGAGTCATTTTCAGGCTGCAGACCGTCGTTATATCTTGCAGGTTGTGCATAAGCCCTTTCTCCCCGCCTGAAGGATTTCTCTTCCAACAGAGCCTCCTCCTCTCGTACAACTCGGATCAGTTCCAGGTACTTCAACTCTTGATTAACTGCTCTGCTTCTCAGCTGCATCATCACCGGATCTAACGGTTGAGAGCCCCTCAGGATCTGCTTTATTCGTATCTTGTCTACGTCAGCCGGTTTGGCCCCTTTCTTGAGGAGTATTTGGTGCAGAATCTTATCCAAGCGCCCCATGTAATCAATCATTCTCTCACCTCTCTTCTGATAGGTGTGTTCGTACTGATATACTAGTTCCGCTGCCTTTTCTGTTCGCCCAAACACTTCTTCAAGAACGTTCAGATAATCCAAAGCAGTACAATCTTTCCTACTCAGTTTTAGGTTTCTCACCGCTTCTGACGCAGGTCCCTTTAAACTCTCGGTGATCCTTTGCTTTTTCTGGGCCTCAGGGACGTCCCACTCATCCAGTGCCTGCATCGCCTGTTCCACCCATTCCTCAAAGGTTTCTTCTCCCGCCGGAGTTGGTACATTTCCTGTAAAGTTCCTTAACCGTCGATAACCGAAATTAGTGTGAGGAGGGCTTGTTTTCTGACATTTAGCCAGCAAATCTCCAATAGCCACGATAAATTCAGGCCCGATCATGGCCAACGGACTGGGCGCGGGAACACTTTCGGCTTCGCCACGTGGCGTACTTGGCTGAATCAGTTGGACTTCCACCTCATCGGTCAGCTTCACGCTCGCGCCCCGAAAACATGCTGGGATACCTTTTCTCCATTCGAGAAGAACATGCGTGTGAGAGGTATCTGGGTTTTTCTTAATGTCCAGAATTAACCCCCGATGATCTGGTGCTAGCGTGGCCACGGCCTGGCGAATCTGATCTTCGGCCCAAGTGTCTGCAGGAATATCCATGACTATGCAACATGCTAACTGACTACTGTGCTCCCCACACCATTCGGCAGCAGTGTCTGGATCCATATTTAACCCTTTAAATGCGGTTTTTCCAGAGACTGAATCCCGGAAACGAGCCCCCACGTGTAGCGCTCACTCCCGGAGGAGCCGCTGAAAATGAACCACGGGTCAGTCTCCCCGCACTAGGGAATAAATATACTCCAACACGCTGAACAGTTTTATATTTTAAAAGGTTTACTAAAAGGTTTGCAGCTCTTAAGACACGGTATATGCAGGAAAATTTACAGTACTTTCGTAACACGATAAACGCGTAGCGGTAAAAGAAACGAAAACACGAGGGCTTCGTATTTTCGGAAAAAAACCCCGACCGAGCAGAAAATTAAAAGATACGAAATTCGAGGAAAAACCGCGTAGCGGGACACAATAAAATACACAGTTCTCGTATCACGGTAAACGCGCAGCGGGAACAAAAAAAGGAAAATTGTTCAGAATGTAACTTTAACTTTGCCCCCTTGTATGGATAGGAAAAAGGAAACTGAGTCCTGCACAGGTTAAGTCCCAGAACGTGAAGTGGTATGTGTTTGTGTGTGTAGGGTACCCGGGTACTTTTCAACTGGCCAGTGAGTTTACTTTATCGATGTCTTCGACTAGTCAGTTGGGGCCCTGTGGGTTTTAGAAGAAAGCAGCAGCGTACGCTCTTATTCACATACGGCCTTGGGGGCCTCTCACCCATCCAGCGCAACTTGAGGTTCCGTTGACCCAGGACGTCTCTCCGCTCGATATTGACTGGGGACGCCGACCACCGGATCTGTTGTCTGGCCTTCTATCGATCAGCCGCGACTCAGCCAGCTTACCGCCTGCTCCCCGCTTCAATCGACCGCGGTACTCCTTACTCGAGGGGTCTTCTCTCCTCAGCACTGCACTCGGATAATATAGATGGTGATATCTGTCTCCCGCAAGGCTGGGTGACCCAATCCTAAGGCCCAATCCACTCTGTCTGCGTTCCGGCCTGTCTTTTGGTCTCTCCTTCTCTGTGTGTGCATCCACTCTCCCCTGCTCCCTGGCGCGCTCTGCCTGTTCTCCACGAGGTGCAGGATGTACAGCCTCCCCACAAACCCACCCACTTCCTGTTTCTTCGCAAAGCATGCCGGGACATGTAGTTCGAGTGTCCAGAGTCTTTAATCGTGATTGTCTCCATCTTGTGGCTAAAAATGGGTACTGCCACAGTAAACTTTAACACATCGCTACAAGAGGATCGTAGTAGTTTAAGGACCTCTTGTTCAGTAGCTGAAGGGAACAAGTTAAACTTGTGAGGATAGACATGGTTAGCATCTTCCTGCATGGGTGAAGATGGCATTGTGGAGATTTCAGTTCTTATCTGTTCAATTTTTGCTGTGAAAAAGCATGCTAGGTCTTCGACTTTGAGGTTAGTGTGAGGAACCCCCACCGCAGGACGGAGAAGGGAGTTGAAGGTGGTGAACAGGCGTTTTGGGTTCCGGGAGTGGGTGTGTATGAGGGCTGTCAAATATGATTGCTTGGCTAGGAAAAGTGCAGAGCTGTAGGACTGAAGCATAAATTTATAGTGAAGAAAGTCGGAGTGGGAGCGGGTCTTTATCCAATAGCGTTCAGCAGCTCTAGAATATCTTTGGAGATGCCGGGTGAATTTGTTGTGCCAGTGTTGCAAGTTTTGTCGCCTCATTGACCAGGGTTTTGGCGGCGCCAACTTATCAAGTGTGGAGGAAAGAGTAGAGTTGTAGTGGGTGATGGCTTCATTAGGACAGGAGAGAGATAGGACGGATGAGAGCGGTATGGATATGTTGGCAGAGAATTGCTGTGGATCCAGAGAGTGGAGATTTCTGTGGGTCTGATAAAGTTTGGGTTCAGATGGAAGAACGAGGGGAGAGCCGAGTTCACAATTCAGAAGATGATGATCAGAGATTGAGAGGTGTAATAGTGAGGTCAGAGATAGGGCGTGAGTAGGAGAAGATAATATCCAGAGTATTGCCAGCTGTGTGTGTGGGGGAGTTGCACCACTGAGTAAGGCCAAATGAGGATGTAATGGAGAGAAATCGTGAGGCAGCTGAGCTCTGTGACGAGTCAACAGGGATGTTAAAGTCACCAAGAATGAGGGATGGAACGTCAGAAGACATGAAATGCGGGAGCCAAGAAGAGAACTGGTCAAGGAAGAGAAGAGGTTGGCCAGGGGGTCGGTAGATAACAGCAATACGAGCGGCTAGAGGCTTAAACAGGCGAATAGTATGGACCTCAATTGTGGGGAAAGTAAGAGATGGGCACGGAGGAATGTCCTGAAACGAGCAGTGGGGAGAGTAAAAACCCCACACCGCCACCTTTTTTGTCACTCAGTCTAGGGGAGTGTGTCAGTTGGAGACTGCCATGTGTTAGCAATGCAGGTGTGGCAGTATTGCATGGAGAGAGCTAGGTTTTGGTTAAAGCCAGTAGATGTAGGGAGCGTGATATGAAGAAGTCATGGATGGCAGTAGATTTCTTCACATTACACACTGACCTAGCGTTCCAGAGTCCCAAGTGGAAGGTGGGAGTGGGGGTTGTGTTAATGTGTCTGAGGTTGGTTGAGTTTCTAGAGCTGGGGATTGAGTGGGCGCCTGTATCACTGGGGGGCCCAGGGTTGGGGGAGACATCCCCTGCTGCTAGGAGAAGCGTTCGCGATAATTAAAAAAGGTGGGAATATGATTTAAATATGCGTGGGGAAGGTTTATGTTTACGTGTGGATGGGGTGAGAGAGCCGAAGTGCATGATAAATGCCTGATTTAAGAGAAGGGGGGGTGGAAGCAATGAAGAAATAATAAAAAGGGAGTTTGGTGGTGGGGGTATATGGAAAGACATGGATGACCTTATAGATAGTGAAGTTACAGTAAACAAAGAAAATAAGGTGTATCATTGTCATGGGAGACAATGACGTAATAGGAGCATGAAGTGATTGACTGCTAAATAGTAATAGAAATACAGGTGGCTAGGGGAGGGGTGAGTAATGGGTTAACTGTGTGGTTGTGAAGGATGGATGGGCAGGTAATTACAGGGGTGTGTGAATCGTCATCTAGGAACTTCACAGGTGAGGGAGCCACCATGGTTTCAAGAATTAAATACTGAAATTAAAGGGGGTGTGCTATGTGACATGACATGATTACCTTATAAAAGTAAAGTTGCCCTTGGGGTGGGCGGGAATAAAAAAAGTATTGCCGTTTGCTGGCCTGGTGATTGGGGCTTTCTGTGCTAGGGGTAGAGAGGGAAAAAAGGTGTTATATATGTGTAGCGCTGTGGTTAATTCTTTATTGTGGCAGTACCTATTTTTGGCCACCGGAGGGAGACCAGCGCAATGTAAGACACTGAATATTACATTGGGACTACATTTCCTGGCATGCTTTGGGAACGGACACAGGAAGTGGGTGGGACAGAGAGACTTACATCCTGAGCCTCGTGGAGAGAGCTGGCAGAGCGCGCCAGGGAGTGAGAGAGACAAGACACAGTGCTGCAGAACGTAACAGCGTCCAGGCCGGAGCGCAAGTGCGGCCTAACGGAGTTGCAGATCGGGTTACTCAGCCTTACCAAAGGGAGACCCAGTGATCCACAAGATTACCCAAGCTGCTATTGAGGAAGCCAGAGGACCCCCGAGTAAGGAGTACCGCAGGTCGATCGGACTGGGAGAGCAGGCAGTAAGCTGGACAACTCGCGGCAGGAGCAGAAAGTCAGACAGCGGATACAGAAGCCAAGAGAGCCCAGTCAACATTGAGCGGAGAGACGTCCTGGGTCCAGCGGAGCCTCAAGTATCTGGCGGATGGGTGAGAGGCCTTCTAGGCCGTTGCAAAACCAAGAAAGCACGCTGCTGTTTGTTTCCAAAACCCACAGGGCCCCAACTTGACTAGTCGAAGATACCTCTTAAGCAATTCACTGGCCAGTTGAATAGTGTACCCGGGTACCATAACACACACACACACTTACATTCCGGGACACAACCTGTGCGGGACTCACTCCCCAATCAAGAAAGGGGTTAAAGATAATTTTCCGTTTATTTTCCGCTGCGCGTTTCTCAATTTACGAAACATCGTATTTATTTTTCCGCTGCGCGTTTCTCGAATTACGAAACATCGTATTTATTTTCCGCTGCGCGTTTCTCGAATTACGAAACCTTGTATTCTTTTCCGCTGCACGGTTCCTCGAAATACGAAACATCGTATTTCTTTTCCGCTGCGCGTTTCCCGCATTACGAAGTACTGTAAATATATCTACGAACACCGTGTTATTCATTATATGCCATTTATTCTAGTAAACTATATAATTTATAAAATCCACAACGGTGCTGGAGTATATTTATTCCCTAGTGCAGGGAGACTGACCCGAGGTTCAATTTCAGCGGCTCCTCTGGGAGTGAGCGCAACAATTAAATAAAGATCCTTTTTTTCTTATGAATATACATTTCACAACTTTATTTAATCACATTAAAAAAATGGTATGAAAGCCAAGGAACAAAAAAAATGAACAAAACGATTTTAAAAAACGCTAAACTGACCCGAATGGTCTGACTTTAAAAATAAAAACCAGAACAAAAGGTTTTAAAACGGAAAAATAGTTGATCAAAATGATCTGAAACGAAAAAAAAACAACAAATAAAATGATTTAATGTTTTAAATGACAAAAAAAATTAACCCTTTCGCTGCTGAGGCATTTCACGGCTTCCCTTCACGCCTGTGTGCGACGCGGTCTGCTGCTGAGCTAATTTTTAACAGTTTCGCTCCTCTTGTTTAAACGCGTTTTGAAGCCTTATTTTATAATATGACCCAGACATGTTATATATCGTTCTTTCCGGCAGACTCGGCAGATGATTCATAATATATCATTATCATATGTATGCGTCATGTCCTGTCTGTATATTATAACAAAAAATGCAATAAAATTAGAATTTTCAATGTTTGTTTTACAAGGTGTAAAGTGTTTTTTTCCACATTTTAACACGCGAGTGTTTGCGGTTATATTTTATGAGTTGCGTTTGTTAAAAAAAATTGAAATGGGGACTTAGTGTAATTTTTCACCCAAAAAAAATAACATTTTTAACAAACGCACCCCATACAAAAATCCTTAGTGCAGCATCATTGTTCACATTATAATTGAAATGGGAACAATATTGCTGCATTAACAAAACAAAACAAAACAAAAAACCTGTTTATTTTTTTTTATATTTTAATTTTTTATAATTTTTAACATTGTCATGTTTGGTATTGTTGGAAAGGCCATGCTCTGGTCGATCCAAAGATACCAAACATTAACCGATAGCTGCTGCGGATCGGGAGATAGGGGGTTCCAATGAACCCCCTATCTCCACCATTGGTCGCAGTTAGGGGTTAGCTCCAGAACTGACGTCATTGTGACGAGGTCTTGGGACTGTCGGCAGCTGCCGTTCCCCCACGCTGTGGTCTTCCTGCAAAGACGTGACCATGTTGGCAGGCAGCGTCTTAGCGGCAGCGGTGGGAGAGAGAGAGCTCATTTCTGGGAGGAGTTGTTGCGTGAAGCTGCAAACAGGGACAAATAAACTAGACCTGAGCCGCACTGAGGATCTTTGGGTTGTGTCGGAGAAGACTTCACGCAGTGCTGCCATCAATATTTTTTGATAAATTCTTGGTTATACAATGAATGTGACTGTGGACAAAAATCCGTGTTGTTGTGACATCGCCTAAGCTTAACAAAACCATGCCACGGTAATCAAATCTCAAGGCAGTACAACAAGGTTGTGTTAGTGTGTGACATTTTTTGGCCAGGCAGGAAGTGTAGAATGTGCAGTCACATTCATGGCCACAAATATGTTGACAAATTTATGAGAAAGGGTCCATAGAAATGTCAATAAATTTATGTACATATAATGTTAACAGTGTGGAAAAGAATCCAAGCAATACATATTAACTTATTAAGTAAGGAAAAGCAACGCACACAAACAGGAAAATATAGAAAAAATATAAAATGTATTTACAACATGCCACATGGCATTGGCAAACTGCCCAACAGGGGCACAAACATACTCATAGGGGAGGAGGAGGCTGGTCTCTACTGCCGCTCCAGGATTTCAACAGCGTTATTAATATGCTGCCTGAACTCCTGCAGCAACTCCTGGATGGCTTCGATGTTGGCGCCAGCCAGGCATAGCTCGCCGATCACCATCCTGACGCTGGACCTGTCAGTGTCCGGTCTGGCTTCTCCTTCTATATATCCAATAAATGAAAGAAGGAAAATACAGTAAGTAAAGCAGGTTTCTTCTATTTTTGACTGAAAGTCTTGAAAAAATATAACAGTAGTATATACCAGTGCTGGCGGCCTCCTGAGGCTCTGTCTCCTCCGACGACTCCTCCTCCACCACCACCGTCAGCATCTCTTCCGGTGCTATATCTAAGAAATTAAAGAAATAAAAACTACAGTAAACAACAAAACTGATTTATTTTTGAACACAAAAGTCGATGCAAAATACAACAGTAAAAAAAAAAGACCTGGACTCGCGGCCTCCTGCTGCGGCTCCGGCTCCCTCTCTCCATCGCTCTGCTCCTCCTCTTCCTCCTCCTCCTGCTCCTCTTGTGCTATATATAAAAAAATTAAATAAATACAGTAAACAAAAAATTTTTCTGTTTTTGACCAAAAGTCATTGCAAAATAAAACAGTATATACCAGCGCTGGTGGTCGCCCGTGGCTCCCCCCTCCTCCTCCACTGGGGCACTGGTGCCCGCCGGGGCAGATGCTGCCTTTGCCTTCCTGTCTTCTGCCAAATCCAAAAAATAACACGTAAATAATGCAGACTGGAAAAATGGTATATCCAGGGGTCAAAATTTCCACTCGCCCCCTCGCAATTTGCGAGTAGAAATTGGGAGGGGGCGAGTAAAAATTGAGGTGTGAATAGAATGCTAGCTTCGGCATGGAGCCGTCACTGGCATTTCCTTTCTGGTGCTAGCGTTGGCTCCATCCCGACACTAGCAATAACCAGGCTGTCAAAGACAACTGGCAGGGTGATGCTGCTATTTGCAGTGTCTCAATCCTCCTGCCGACTGTAATGATGCGGAAATCACATGCAGCCTCAACTTTCACTTCAGGATCGCCGGTATTCCTCCTCGCAGAAACCCTATTCATTTTGTTTCTAAGCAAACTGCCTGTAAGCAGGCACAGCAGGCACAGCTCCCAGCCGCTTCAACCTCCACACGTGCCAACAATCAGGCCGATGACTGTGTGATAGCCAATCCCACGTATCGTTGCTGCGGGAGGAGGCATGGCTTCTGGTCCAGTGACAGATCAGTGCGGTTGCTAGGCAACAAAGGACGGCTGGCTCCTGCTGTAACGTTGCCTAGCCTATTCCCTCCAGGCTACACGAGGGAGGGAAGGGTAAGGATACAGTGAGTGAGGCTTGGACGTATAGCTCTCCTGCATCTTCAAATCCAAATGTTGTGACTGGTCTATGACAGACTCTGTGAAATGTGGACATGATCATTCAATGAGTTTGAAATGATCATAGTGGTCTGGCTATTTGAGCATTAGAGCCTCCACAGGAAAACTCTAGTGCAGTGTTTCTCAACCCGTGGTACGCATACCCCAGGGGGTACGTGTACCACAAGCAGGGAGTACACCAGATGCCCCACAAAATGGTGACACTACTACAAGCTCCACTTCCTGCTCGGACCCCCATATGCTGCAGAGTCTGGACCAACCGACCGAATCACCAATTGAGAGGCAGCGAAGCAGAACAGAGCGGGGCTGCCTGTTTTTTCTGCGCTGGCTGCGATTAGTGCTGTGCTGCTTGAGTGTTCATTTGCAGGAGACCAATCAATGACAGTGTGGGGGTGGTCTGTAGTGATGTCTCCTCCCATCTCCACCTCCATTATCAACTTGCTCCCGCTCAACCTCACACATTGCACGTGCTTGGTAGCTGGTAGGGGCAGGGCTGAGCTGGATCCTCCAACAACAAAGGTGATGGTTGTGAATAAAAGTATTTTTACAAGTACTTCCATTTTCTTTGTTCATGAGAGGCTGGTGCTGATCTGAGGTCTAGTCTGTCTGGGAAGCAGGCCTAGCATGATTAGGCGTTCTGGGGGCCTGTCACAGCACACAGCCTGCCTGGGGTAGTAGAACACAGACACACAGGCACTCTTGGACCAGGGTGTCCCGTACCTGGACAGAGGGGAGACTTCATGTGCATCAGGTGTGATGAATGATTCGTGAAAGGGGGGGTTGCAGAAGTGTGGCTGCCACCAGTCTGGAACCTGTGGATGTCTGCTGGGGCCCTGTCAGACCAACTTGGCAATAGCCTGGGACAGTTGCTGAAGCTATAATAATGCAGCCAGCTGGAGGAGCCTGGCAGAATTCTCTCTCTCCTTCCCTCCTCTCCTTTTTTTATCCCCGCTCTCCTTTTCTCTCTCCCCTCTCTCTCCTTTTCTCTCTCCCCTCTCTCTCCTTTTCTCTCTCCCCCCTCTCTCCCCTTTTCTCTCCTTTTCTCTCCCCTCCTCCCTCCCCTTTTCTCTCCCCCTCTCTCTCTCCTTTTCTCTCTCCCCCTCTCTCCTTTTCTCTCTCCCCCTCTCCCTCCTCCCTCTCCTTTTCCCTCTCCTTTTCTCTCTCTCTCTCTCCTTTTCTCTCTCTCTCTCTCTCTCCTTTTCTCTCTCCCCCTCTCCCTCCTCCCTCTCCTTTTCCCTCTCCTTTTCTCTCTCTCTCTCTCTCTCCTTTTCTCTCTCTCTCTCTCCTTTTCTCTCTCTCTCTCCTTTTCTCTCTCTCTCTCCTTTTCTCTCTCTCTCCCTCTCCTTTTCTCTCTCTCCTCTCTCTCTCTCCTTTTCTCTCTCCTTTTCTCTCTCCTTTTCTCTCTCCTTTTCTCTCTCCCCTTTAGTTAAGGATTGTTTATCTTTTATTGCAGAAAGCACATACACACCCCAAAAAACCCTCACATATACATTGTACACAAAGAACCCATCACAAACACATATACTGACGTAACACACAAACAGAAATCATCACAACCAACCAATAGAAATAATTTTCTCGAGACAGGGGTACTTACAGGGTTATCCAAAGAGATTCGAAAAGTCACCGCACGTTCGGTGACTTTTCGTTCTCTTCAATTCGGTTCCTTTTGCCGATTGCATTTCGGTGACCCTGCGGTGTATTCAGCAAACACCACAGGGTCCCCGAATTGCAGGGAAAAGCTGCCGTAAACCCACCGAAAACTAACCGAATGCACGCTGAAAACAAGCAAAAACATCTGGATTAACCTTTGAAAAAGAGGAACAGGAGCCGAACAGGAGCCGAACAGGAGCCGAATCACACAGAGCCGAAGCAGCTGTGAGGTAGAGGAGGCAGTGAATAAATTAGAAAAACCATTTGTATGAATCTGGGAAAAAGAAACGCTGTTTGCAAAGAAACTACTGAGCGAAAATGTCTGAAATTTTCACAGGAGGTCCAGGGAATGATAATAAAGAGGGCTGTTACAAAAAAATAAGTAAACTGAAAAAAAAAAAAAAAAAATCGGACTTTTAATAAAAAAAAAAAAAATCAGAAAAATGCTTAAAGTATCCTAAAAAATCTATAAATAAAGAGACTTTTTGCTGCAGAATTTTAGAATGAACGGTTTATTAGATATTGAATTAAAATGGGAATATTTTTAACATTGAAGTCTATGGGATTCTCCTGAATAAATTTGCCGAATTAAACCACCGAATGGCAGGGCATTAGGGGAACCTTTCACTGCTGGTTTGTGTTCTCTGAATAGCCGAAGCAGTGCTTTATCATGGGGATTCACTGCCCTCGAACAGGCACCGAACAGGCACCGTATGTGCAGGCAATTCGCCAGGATTTGGCGTATTGCCTGCTCTCTGGATAGCCGAATGGCCAGGAAAGGTAACCGAACGCTGATTTTCAGCGTTCGGTTACCTTTCTCAAGCAATTCGGATCTCTTTGGATAACCCTGTTAGGAATTTTTTAATTTTTTTTAGACCTCCAGAGGTACTTCTCCACAAAAGGTTGAGAAACACTGCTCTAGTGTAGTTTGTTGAATATCATAAAATTGTGAATTTGTGAGTTGCAGTAAAATATCCTCCTATGGATATCGGGATGAAAATGTAGTTCCTTATTCATTTTTTTTACCTGACCTAAAATTATGACAAAATCATTGATCGTTTTCATATGGCATAACTGATGGCGAGTAACTTATAAGGCCTGGCTAGTAGCTCAGGACCTGAAATTTTGAGCCCTGGTATATCTATACAATATATTGCCGAAAGTATTGCGACACCCCTCCACTACCCACTAGCACTACCAGCTTGACCCACCACTACTCCCATCTCATAGTTCTAAAGTCACAAAATATTTATTTATTTATTTCCCTGCACATAGACATATATTACCGTTCAATTATATATTTTTTTCAGAAGTAAACCATACATTTATTCAATAAAAACTATTATTTGTGTTGTGTGCGTACAAAACGCATTGTGCTGACTGCTTTTAGTTATTTTATAGATGCCTCAGCCTCAGTTTCAGTTTCTGCGAATAAAACTGGATACTGCAGAAACAAAAGAAATCCGCCATTTTGTTTTGAAAAAAACGCGGCTCTGTTTGGATGCACTTTCAGAAGAACATGTCCCATCCTACCACTTAGCAGAGACGCAGAGATTTTTGTTGATGCGCAGGTGGGAGCTAATATTGGGCAAGCTGAGGGTCATCTCGTATGCATCACTCAATCACAACAACCTCCCCCCAGCACACTACAGTACACAGTGCCAAAAGAAATCCAGAATTGTAACTTCATCTACATACAAATATCACAATTTTCACGAATACGTAAAATCCCAAAAAAGAAGAGCTATGGCAAAAATGCATGTATGAGTCCTGAAAACGGAAAGCTATACACAATCACATTGCATGAAAAAAGGACTAGATAAATCAACGTATTTCTGTGCACATTAGCACATGCAAGCACATTATTATTATTATACAGGATTTATATAGCGCCAACAGTCTGCGCAGCGCTTTACAATATAACTTGACACTTACGTTTGGCTATGACGCGACGGATGTGCCTCAGCTGCTCCTGCTCGCGTGCCTTCAGATCGGACCAGCGTTTTCGGAGCTGGTCCTTCGTCCGGTCTTTCTCGAACAACTCCAGGATGGTGGTTCGGAGCTTGTCAAGGATACGGTCCTTGCGCGCGTTATTCTTTCTGCCGTAAGGGCCCTTACGGGAGTTGTAATCTCGTTTGTCAAAGATGCAGACCAGCTCCAACATCTCCTCAAATGCCATGTTGCTGGCCCGCTTCTTCCTGGGTGGTGTCTCTGGGGTGGAAGCAGATGAGGAGGTGTCCGGATGGGACTCTCTGTCTCGTCTTTCAGCCATGTTAAATTATAAATAATTTCAATTTTTTTGGCCTGTCAAAAAAATTGTCAAAACTGGCTCAATAAAGTTACGACATCCGCGCGCGCGCATGGCATGCGCGACCCGCGGACGAATCGGATCCGACTCGATTACGAAGGAATTATCGTAGCGACAGAATTATCGGATCATTGGAAACAAGAAACAAGCGATACGCATTTACAAATACAAAATTTACAGAATCAGCGGTATAACCGATAATAGTTAAATATATGATGTCCAGAATTACCGAAATGGAACCGAAATCACGAATTGAACCGAAATCTTGAATAGAGCGAAAATAAATTTCGATTTGACACATTTCAAGTCCATTGGAAAACTCCGAAAATTTTTCGTTTCGGCTCGGAAACCTTTTCGGTTTTTGGGTCCGATCCGATTCGGAAAATCAGCCAAATTCGAAGACACGAATCGGGAAATTTCGTGGAAATTCCGAAACCCGAAACGCACATCCCTAATACATACACGTCTGAAAAATTCAGCTGTGTTCATATTTGTTTTAATGTAGAATGTACAATGGTGTCACACACATTGTATTTCAATAATTTTTGTTTCCAACAAAGGTGCGCCAGGAATTTATTTCATATTCCTTCTTACATTATTGTGTCCTTGGAAGCGTGTGGACACTTTCTTTTCCGTTACGGCAGCACCGACCCTAACAATTTACTCAACATAGAAGCGCTGCCTTCACACACACACCTTGTCCTAGTAGCGCCATATAAACATATTCCTATTAATGATTAAAAACATTCATGTTTCCAGTTTGGTGCCCCTCGAGCTGCCATTTGTACACTACATACTTATTTAATTCCAAGGTTATTACCCCTTTGAAATCTAAATAGGGATTTAATCTTGGATTTTTTGGCAGTGCCATTAGGTATATTGTATGGAAGCTATAGTGCAACAATAATGCTGTTTCTGATCCATTCCGCCACTACTTTTTTCTGTTTTGTATTGTATTTTACTTTTCTGTTTTATACTTCTGAATTATTACGATAATTTATTTTTACCTACGATGTCAAAGGTTACATTTGTTATTTTAAGTAGCATATATTGCAACAAAATACAGAACAAGAGTCCAACAAGTCCCATCCCCCCCATGTCAGAAGACATGAATATATAAAGCAAACAGATCTTAGAAAATCACATTAAACAGAATTAACATCTCCCATTAAGAAGTAAGGATCAGCACCTAAAAATCAAGAATAGCCCAATGGAGGACAAGTAGACAGTAGTAGAACCAGACAACGAGCACTTTAAGTACCAACATGCATTTTCAAAAGTCCTACGGATTTTGGTGACAACCTCCTCCTGCAAATCTGGAAGGAATTCCCACACATCAAAGTACCTCTTAACTTTTGATGCTCTATTGAAAGTATCCTCTGGCCAATCATTTTGAAATAGAGCATATAAACTGGAGTAAAGCACGCAGAATGGTGGTGGAGAAGGTGGATATCCATTGAAGCCTGAAGGTTTTGTGCCAATATTGACTGGTATTTGGAACTGTTCATAATTCCCTCTAACTCGACTAAGGCGCCAGTTCCAGCTGAAGAAAAACAGCCCCTTGGCATGATGCTGCCACCACCATGCTTCACTGTGGGTATGGTGTTCTTTTGGTGGTGTGCAGTTTTGTTTTTTGCACCAAACATATCTTTTGGAATTATGACCATAAAGTTCAACCTTGGTTTAATCAGACATCATAACACATTTTCCTACATGTGTTTGGGAGACTTCAGATGTGTTTTTGCATAATTTAGCTGGGCTTGGATTCTTTTCTTTGTGAGAAAACGCTTCCATCTTGCCACTCTACTCCATAGCCCAGACATACGAGGAATATGGGAGATTGCTGCAACATGTACCACACAGCCAGTACTAACCAGATATTCCTGCAGCTCCTTTACTGTTGCTGTAGGCCCCTTGGCAGCCTATTTCCTAGTCCTTGATCTAAGTATGTGTTGATATATAGTACAATCTGCACCATTATCTGCTTTATTTCCCTGGAGAAACACAGGGGCCATCATTGATGTAGTGGCAGATGGGTACGCCCCAAGAAGTACCCACAGGTGAATTAACGAGAGCATGAACGCTCTTCAGAATGTGAGTGGTTACTGCTCAAAAATTATTAATATATTACACTATATGCACAGAATTGCACTATTGTTTGTTTTTCCCTTATAATTTTTGAGGATCTCCTTTACTAACTAACGGAAGCAGCAACAATATTATTTACACAACAACTATAATCTTCATGTCAGCTATTTGTAATATTCCTGCATGATTTGATGAGTGGACACAGATTGCAGCACTGCTTTTTTTTGTACTCTTGGTGGCCTCCCTGACCAGTTTTCTTCTCATCTTTTCATCACGTTTGGAGGGACGTCCAGTTCTTAGTAATGTCACCGTTACGTCATATTTTCAGCACTTGATGACTGTCTTCACTATGTTCCATGGTTTATCTAATGCCTTTTGTACCTTCTCCTGACTGATACCTTGTAACAATGAGATCCCTCTGATGCTTTGGAAGCTTCTCTGCTTTTGCTGTAGGATGCGACTAAGAAAATGTCAGGAAAAACCTACTAGAACAGTTTAACTTTATTTGGGGTTAAACAGAGGCCCTTTAAATGATGGCAGATGTGTACTGTCTCCTATTTAACATGATTTTGAATGTGATCGCGTAAATCTGAATACCGCTACATCCCCAGTTATAAGAGGGTGTGCGCACTTATACAACCAGATTATTTTAACTTCCTTCCACCTAAGGCTAGGGTCAGACTAACGCAGTGTTAACGTGCGTTTAGCAGCACTAAATCACGGCCGTGCTAGCAGCAAATGACGTCCAATGCCGAGCAGCATACGAAGAACGGCCGCACAAAAGTGCGGCTGCGCAACGCAAGTGGCAAACGAACGCATTTTTTCGAGAACGTGAAACCGCTAGTACTAACGTACAGAGTGCGCTGCTTCCGCTAGCGGCGTGTGTGCATGATTAGGAGATGTCAGACGTTGCTAATGTCCGGCCAACATAACGTCCAGACACAAAAAGGGTTTTATTGATGATCCGTACAAAATCACGGACGAAAATGCGCATCGTATGACCGCTATCGCGTATTCCGTGAAAAAATGCGTCCATTCGTTCGAACGCACTTTTTCACGGACAACGCGAAAAATGCGTTAGTCTGACCCTAGCCTAAAAGATTTCAGTTTGGGTTTCAATTCAGTTATGCAGTTTATAGGTCACATTAAAAGGTGGAACAAGTTTGGAAATGATTTATCTTTCTCCAATTTTTTTTTTTTACATCACAGAAACCTAACATTTTAACAGGGGTGTGTAGACCTTTTGCTATCCACTGTAGATGCGCAGTCACAAGCAGCAAAATGTTCACCTCGTAAACCATGGACACTTCTGTGTGTAGGTTAACACCCAAATACTTAAACTCCCCCCTCGGAACACCATTGAAAAGGAAACGGGTAACCGTCAACCTACGTACTGAGGAGCTCAGACTAATAGCTAAGGACTTCCCAAAGTTAGTTTTAAAATGTGCCGCATTGTGGAATCCTTGAGACAATGAATGAAACCTGGAAGGGCCTGGTCAGGCCGTGAAAAAAATAAGTCATCAGCAAAAGCCACCACTCGAATCTCATTAGAACCCACCAGTATACCTGTAAATTACCTACGTTTCAATAAAACGCGGATTAGTGGTTCAAGCGCAAGATTAAAAAGAGGAGACAAAGGGCAATCCTTCTACATACCTCGTTCTAGATGGAGTGGCCATGAGTTGAGACAATTAGTGGTGATAAACGCTGAAGGGGATTTATGGAGTGCCGAAAAGAAGTTCAACATCGCTGAACTTAAAAAATTATACTTCATAAACCTCAACAAATATGACCAGGAAATTTGAAAGCCTTAACCTCATCACAACTGAAGATCAAATCAGAGGATTCCAGTTTCAAGTTGGATGCCCAAATAGCTGCGAGGGCTGTGCGGACATTTTGTGTAGAATGGCAACCTGTCAGGAAGCCCATTTGAACCACAGATGAAGGAGGACAAGGGTAATTGGAGGTGTCAGGCCAGGGAGCATACAATGTAGTCCGTGTTAAGAAAAGCCATGAATGGGAGACAGCCTTTACTAATACCCGGAGTGGGCACTATGAGTATCTGGTAATATAGGTTTATTTAGAAATGCACCACGAGGAACATAACAAAAAACAAAAACATACGTCATACAATAAGCAACAGGGGGCAACAATGACATCTGTAACAATGAACACAGGGGGGTAACATAACCATGGGGGAACACAGAGGAAAATATTGCATCGTATGGCGGGAACATAAGTCCACAGGGAAAATGTAAAACGGGGAATGTGTAAAGGGAACTTCATGATAAAAATCCACTGTGGTGCAAAAACAAAAAGTCTGGCAGAAATTAAATAAAACCAAAGAAAATTCATAAAAAGAAGGCAGGCGACTGGCACAAATAACTAAATTGCAGCACATAAATAAACAGAAAAATGGACTGGTAGTCATAACAAAAAATAATCCAACGTCCTCTTATACAATAAATAAAATAAATACAAAAATATAGTCCACACACTTTACAAACCGAACCCCAAAGTCCACTTAAAATACCCCCACACCCATCCTCGGGACCCGCAAGACCCTCGCAATGTCCAATGTCACGTATACTGTAAGTCCAGCCTCGTCAGGGTCCACCTTCCTGCCCCATCCATCCCTATATACAACGTTCCCCTTGAAAACCATATAACTATGTACATAATGTCTCAAATAAAGAACATAGAAAACAAAACATATACATGGAGTTGGAGATAGTGAAGTTGGAGATAGTGAAGAGTATGCAAGTCCGTCACTCAGCCTATCCCCCCGTGAAACCAGTCAGCCAAAAAAGGTGCCACCCATACCCTGAACCCGTGTACCCATCCAGGTAGGTCATCCATCAGGAGTCCCCCGAAATTCTTTTTCAGGAAAGCTATGGTAAAAAATACGATGGGATTGACCATGGCCAGCCCGCCTTCTTTTCTGGACAGGTACGTGATCTCCCTCCGGATGAGGTTGAGCTTGTTCCCCCACAGCATGAGGAAAAACATGCCCAACAACCGGGTGTGAAGACTCTTATGCAAGAGGAACACCACACTGACGTATCTGAAGATAGATAGTATTGATCAGATGGACCCTCTCCGTCTGAGACAGCTTCCACCGGTGAGCCTCAGTGATATTACCGGAAGCTATGGCCAACCTGTCGGTCCAGTTGCGGAGAGCATGGTCCCCTGGCTGAACCGAATCCCTAGGATCTTAATTTCAGACTGGGGCGGCGGGAAACCATCCGGGAGAGGAAACTCTTGCCCTTCCTTCCCGCACCAGAAAACTCCGCTCTTGATCCTATTTATCTGGGATGACGAGGCAGAGGAATAGCGCAAGACTAAGTCCAGCACTAGCACGGCCTCCAACGGATTAGAGACTACGATGGAGACGTCGTCCACGTACGCCACCACCCTGAGGGGTGCCTGTGCCGGGCCCGTCGACCCCCATCAGACACCCCGCCTCGATCCTTCGAAGGGAGGGATCGATCGCAAAGGCATACAGGAGGGGGCTAAGGGGACAGCCCTGTCGGACCCCGGCTAGGACCCGAAACGGTCGTCCCTTCAAACCGTTCACAAGAGCGAAGCTCTCTGCCCCCCCCCCCCGATGAAGGGTGATAAGCCAATTGATGAATTTTGCTGGAAGGCCATAGCGTCAATACTGCCCACAGATAGTGGTGATCCACCCGATCAAAGGCCTTGGACTAGTCAAGTGCCAAGATGTATCCAGTCCAATCCCCAGCCCTGCACCTCTCGACAGCCTCCCGTACCTCGAGAACGGCGTCGAAGATGTTACGGCCGCGAAGTGTACAGAACTGTGAGCCAGACAGAAGACCCTCAGACAAAACTTGCAGTCGCAGAAATTACACTCTTGCCAAGATCTTCCTGTTGACGTTTAGCAGCGAGATGGGATGCCAGTTCCCTATGTCTGCCGTGTCGACCACCCCCGGTTTGGTCAGCAGTATCACCGCCAAGGTCCTAAACATGGCAAAAGGCTCCCATTGAGGGACACGTTGAAGACCTCAGCGAGATTGGGTGCCAAGAGAGCACTGAAACACTGATAAAATTCCGCCGTGAGTCCATCGGACCCAGGCGCTTTACATTTTTGGCTCGCTATGGCACCTTCCACCTCGGCTACGGTGATAGGGCTGATCAACTCCTCACTGAGGGAAGCCTCGAGCTCAGGGTGTCTATGTCGCTAAGGAAGCTCTCCACCTGGTCTGGCCGTGCCCGCTGCTTTCCGAGGAGTTCCAAGTAGTACTATCTGACTACGTCTTGAATTCCGCAAGACCCCAGAGGTGTCACGTAGCCCAGAGATGACCTTGGTACCTTCCTTGCGCTTGCAACTGAGAAAGGGGTCAGGTGAGTGGTAAGACCCGTGATCTCTCTCCCTTACAAGTGAGGCGTACCGATCGTACTGGAACTCCTTCATTAAGGAGCGGACCTTGGAGATCTCCCCGGAATCCCCTCCCTGTAAGACCAGGCGGTCGAGCTTTTGCATAAAGCCAAGGTAGATCTTATACTTGCTGTTCTGGGCATTCACGGCAAGAGCAAAAAAGGGTGCGCACTCGCACCTTGACTATCTCCCACCACTCTGACTTTGAGGAACATACGTCCTCCAAAGTCATTTGGTCTGCTAGGAATGTCTCGAAGGTCTGCTTACCCTTCACATCCATAAGGAGGTCTGAATTGAGCCGCCAAATCCCTCTGCCTCTCTCAGGGGACTTCGCAAAGTTCAACTCGCAGGATAAAACAAGGTGATCGGAAACCTCCACCGGTGTCAGCACCGGGCTGTTGCCGGGAAGCCCTCCTTAACAAAAAACCTATCTATCCTACTTCCGCTCTGACCTCAGTGAAAGGTGAACCCGGTGAGGCCTGGGACGTGCTGAATGTGCACATCTAACAGACTAGCCTAACCATCTTATTTAGAAAAAGAGTCGTATCTAAGGCGCCCTTGGTACCCCCCCTGTCCTTGGGCCTAGTGACGGTGTTAAAGTCACCACCAAAGAGGATCACCTTAGATGTATACAGGAAAGGCTCTATCTCGTTGAACAGGCACTTCCTCTCCCATTTCGACTGGGGGCCGTAGATGTTAATCAGCCGGAGAGGCTGCCTGGCCAGCGAGACATTGAGGACCACGCATCTACCCTTCCTTAGCTGAACCACCCGTTGGAAAGTCACTTCCACATCTTGGAAGAGGATGGCCACCCCCTCGTATCTCTCCGTGGGCAGAGAGAAGGAGGGCCCCCATCTCCACTCTCTCTTCACACGATGCACACTGCTGGCGGGCCCTGCGAAAGTGATCAAACGCGGCAAAGGTAGCCTTCGCCGACTTCAGGCTTGCCACATTGTTTGTGGCCACGGAAAGAACGTGGTGGGAAGCCATCATGGGTGGTTGGCATGAAGAGGCTTCCCCCGTTGCCTACGTTCCTCACCTTCGTCCTCTGAGGGGTAGCTCTTGACAGATGTACCAGCGGGGACAGTGTCACCGTCCCCCAAGAGGACCACATCATACTCCTCGGAAGGCCCCCCCCCATCCCTGACAGGACCCTCCAGCTCCGTGGCTTCCACCGAGTCCACCCACGATTCCCCGACAGGGAGGAAAAGCGGTTGGATGTAGTCACAGACCCCTCGGTGGAAGGCAGCTGCGAGGATCCCTCCGCCACAATGGGAGGACCAGTCCCCCCAGTTGTGGGGTGTTGGGGTGCCACGGTCTGGGAATCGACTTCTGAGGAGGATGACATCAATGGTGCAGGTGTGGAAACCCCCTTCACCGCCTCCCCCTGTACCACCTTCGTCACTTTCCCCGTGTACCCTACATTTTTCACTAGGCCTTTGCCCTTTCCCACCACCACTTGCCAACCATCAGCATCTGGCTCTGCCCGCTGATGGCCCCTGCCACCAGATTGTGGCTTTCCACCCCGAGATACTGCTCCAGCTGCAGTATTACTTCCCCCCCGGCGATTGAATTCCGGATAGCTGGGTGGGAGCCAGGGGACGAGAGATGGGACCGTCAGCGGGAGTGGTCCCGGCCCCTTGTCTGTGCATCCAGGAGCGGTGGGCCTTCTAGCTGGTGCAGTGTCTCCTGAGGAGGGTCATGCACCTCCCGCCCCACCTCCCGCAGCACCTTGCTCCCCTGGAGGAGGCATCTCCTGCAGCTCGTCCCGTCAGATCTCCTCCAGGTTATACTCAGCATACAGGCAGGAGCGGTAGGCGTGCCCCAGCTCCCCACAGAGGTTGCAACGAATCTGGTCACATTCGTCCCTCAGGTGGCCTACATCACTGGAAAGCGTGCAGCGGAGAACCTCACAACCGCTACTAAAGTGTGTGTGGGAACCGCACTTGAAACACGCTTGGGGCTGACCTGCGTAAAAGCATGACACCCTGTCAGCCCCTATGAAAAAGGACGTTGGCAGGTGCTGTACGACCTCCCGGATCTCGCGCAGCTGGAGGGCGAGCGTCCAGCCGCCTGTCCAGATCCCATCCTTGTCTAACATCTTCTGCGGGGAGGATTTCACCTCCCTAAACCTCCTGACCCACACCAGGATGTCCGCAATCGGAATGGATTCGTTCGCGGTCAGGAAGGTCACCCGTTTGACCCCCTGCCGCAAAACGGGGATCGCGGTGAATCCCTCCCAGTGAGTGTCCTTCACCATCCTCACCACATCCCACCCAGCCCAGAAGCGATCAGGTGCTGCGACGTCAAAAAACTAATGTCGAACATCCTGGAGCCGCTGAGATGGATGAGGGCGTAGAGGTCAGCCGGGGTGAACCCCATCTCCTTCAGCCAGGAGACCACCGACCGGCGCTCCGGGACCATCCCATCGCCCTCCTTCACTAGCTGCACCACGTTCCTCCTCCTACCCCCTTGTAATGGGGACGAGAAGGGTCCCGTAGGCGGCCGATTTGGGGGGCCACAGGGAGGCGGCCCCCGAACTAATGCACCGGCCAGGGTCCCCGGCCCCAAAGACGGGCCACCTGACAAGGCTGGGGCACCACTATCGGCGGGACCAGCCAGGGGGGCGCCCTCCCAGGACTAGAGACACCCGAAGTACCAGCCCGCGGAGGGGCCTGAGACGGAGGGTCAGATCTAACCGAGGGCGTCCCAGACAGCAAGGCTGCTGGACGAAAACCCTCCGCCTGCTCGGCCGCCTCCACCAACAATGCATCACTACCCTGTGAGTCGAAATCGTCCATTTCATCAACGGTGGGTGCAGCAGACCCAGGGGCAGCAGCACCCACACCTACAGCTGTCATGGCAGCAGTGGTTCCATGGGACCCAGGATCAACAGTTCCCACTGTAGTCGGCTTGGGGACAACGGCGGTCCCAGGGGCAACAGTTCCCACAGCAGTGGGCTTGAGGACAACAGCGGTCCCAGGGGCAACATTTCCCACCACATTCTTGTGATGGGCATCGTTGGTAACAGAGGGGGCACCAGAAGGGGCAACAGAGGGAGCACCAGAGGGGGTAACAGTGGGGGCAACATTGGGGACAACAGGCTGTGCCAGGGTAGCGGCAACCATGGTCATGGCGGACCTTTCAGGGGCAATAGACCCTGCACCTGGAGGCACAGGAACAGCGGTAGGTGGCTGACTGGTGACAGGCCCCAGAGACCATGGGGCAACCCCCCACCCACTATTTTAGCAGGTCCAGATGCGGCATCCCCCAACCCACCCCTCCCCCCAGGTCCTTCAAGCAGCGAGTGTGGCTCGGAGGCCACCTCAACCATACCCTGCTCCGGCTGATCAACAACAGCCCCATTCCCAACCACAATAGTTAAATCAGTTGCATGTGCCACATTCGTAGCCATTTTCACAGTAGGCCTCCCTAGCATGCCAGCCGTCTTACATGTGTCCCCGATGGACTCGTGAGCCGTGCCTGCCTGCTCCCTCTGTTCAGGTCTGCGGGTGGGAGCCTCAGTAGCAACCTGATCCACTAGAACAGCGGATCCATCAGGGGTGCCATCTGCAGCGGCGTCCTCTGCAGAAGTGTCCGAGGGTCTCCTCTTGGCAGCAGGGGGTACCCCAGCAATGGGATCAGCCTCCTCCGCAGCTCCGGTCATCAGTTGCACCCCTGCTCCAGCGATGGCTGAGGTCTCATGGCCAGCAGAGGATCCTCCTGTACCAGGAGCAGCTGTATGTCCCTCTGTGCCCCCGTTGGAATCCGGCAGCCTTCCTACCCCCGAGGGAGGCATAGGGGCCACCGGGGTATTGTGTGGCCCAGGCACCCCCTCCGAGGGTCTGGATGCCTGTCCATCAAGCGGTCTGGTGCGGCCTGGGTCAGCTGAGGGATCCCCCGCACCATCAGCGCTGTCGGCCATTGGGGATTCCCCAGTACAGGGAGCAGCTTCCCCCGCAGCCTTGGAGGTCAGTGTCTCTCCCGCAGAAGGTCTGGCCACGCCTGCCTGTTGCCCGAAGGACCCCCCGGCAGCCTCTCGTTCGTCCACCTGCAAGTTTCCCCCGGTTGCCGTAGGAGGCATTCTACTCACCGGGACCCCAGTGCGTGTGTTGCGTGGGTCCTCCAAGGGTCCGCACGCCGGCCTGGCACTCCCGACCAGGCATCCGCTTCCCGAAGTCCGGAGCCAGCAGAGGAACTTCCTCCTCCGAGCGCATCCGCGCGCCCTCTGCAGATGCGCACAGCCTCTGACCCGGAAGTCACTGGGGAGTCACTGGGGGTCTCAGGATCCGAACGCTCTGTGTCTCTCGATCGGCGCTTCCTCCATTTTTTGCGCAGCTTGATTGGGTCGTCTGGGCACTCCGAGTTAGCAAAGCACAGGGGTCTCGTAATATGACCGGGGGGGGGGGTAACACTGGGACCTTCAGTTTCCACTCTGGATGCCCTGTGGCGGCTGTCCAGCCCTCAGACGGTACGGTGGTTGTACTGCACCTCGGTCTTGTATTGCCCTGGTCAGTCTTTTGGGGTTTTGCCATGGGAGAATCCGGTATCGGGGGGGGGGGGGGGTCAGACGCACACGGGGAATCAGTCTCCATGACGTCCTCTGGCCTTTCCATGCTGTCCTGTACATTCTCGGGGGTTGATGGTGCTGCACCCAGGGAGGCGGAAGGCCGCTGGGACGCAGCTTGTCTGTCAGTATTTTGTTTCTTGATGGTCTGTAGAAGATGGGTTTTCAGGCTATCTAGGTCTTCTGCAGACACCAGTGAATAATCCTGCAACCCATCTTCCTCTGTCATTAGGTCTTGGATACTGGCACGGATGGGGACCCTCTTCACAGAGCCAACTTTGTTCCTCGCCAACCTCAGCTCCCGGAGTTCCTTCTTCACGGCGTTCAGCTGGGCCTCTGCAGCATCATATCGGGACTGTACGTGGTTGAGGTGAGTCTGCATGCTGCGTGGGCACCGATGTTCCACCTTCCCTGCCGTCACCACAGCGTACGAGGGACCCACTGGTGCCGTACTGGATCTGGGAGTACCTGGCCCCGGTCTCGTCTTCACAGACCCAGCAGTCGACAACCCAGATGTGCTGGTGTCAGAATCTGCCGCGGTCAGGGCACTTGAGGCCGGGGTTCCAGAGCCGCCGTGGTCCCGCATTGGGAGGTCTTCAAGTACAGGCGTCCAGTGTGGATCATTTGCTGGCATGTGAGCAGAGCCCCAGACAGGGTCCTCCCGTCCTCCTTCGACGATCCGTAGGGCTTGCCCCTGGCGGACTTGCAGTGGCGCAGCCTGGCCTCCAAGCTGAGGGCCAAGGTCTGCACATCATCTAACTGGGCCTGGGCAAGCCGGCAAACTTTCTAAATTTCTGGCCACGAACCAGGGGGGGTCGTGAGGCCGGTGGAAAAGACCACGGAGGTACTCAGCTGGTGCAGGATGTCCTTCCAATTCGGCGGCAGAGTTGGAACATCTGGGGTTCTCGCAAGGGAAGCCATGACAGCAGAGGGGGGAAACAGGGAAGGCAGGAAGGGAAAATGTCCAGGCAGGGTCAGCCCCAGCTGTTCTCCAGGCAGGGGAGGCTCAGACGACCTCCTCCCAGGCAGTTCCAGAAAGATCCACAGGATCCTCCCTCTAGCAATCACCAACCACAGAGTATCTTGTGATGCCCTTTGGGCTCTGTAACACCCCGACTGTCTTCCAGTACTTCATAAATGACATCCTCAGAGATTGCCTGCAGTCATTTGTTATTTTGTATCTCTATGACATACTGATTTACTCCCCGGACTTTGACACAAAGCATAAACACGTTCATACAGTGCTTACACGGCTGTTATAGAATGGTATCTACTGCAAGTTGGAGAAATGTCTGTTTGCTATAACTACTGTGCACTTTCTTGGTTAGGCCATCACTCTTGAGGGCTTCCAGATGGATCCCTCTAAATTGTCTGCAATCCTTGAATGGCCCCCGTCTCAAGGGTTAAAGGCCATCCAGAGGTTTATGGGTTTCACGAATTGCAACAGAAGGTTCACCAAGAACTTCTCATCTTGCAACAGCCATGACAAAGGGTGCCCACAACCAAAAGTGGACCCTCTTGGCCTTGCAGGCTTTTGAGACTCTCAAACAGGCCTTCAACACTGCACCAGTACTGAGACACCCTGATCCCAGAATGCCTTTTCAGTTGAAGGCTGTCGGTTCTGAAATTGGCAAAGGAGCGATTCTGCCCAGAGTCAACTGACCAACTATTGCATCCCTGTGGTTTCTATTCACGTAAGCCGTCTCCTTCAGAAATGAGTTATGACATAGGTAATCGTGGATTGTTAGCAGTGGTTTTGGCTTTGTCTGAATGGAGGCATCTCTTGGGAGGGTTCCAGTCATGATTACCACTGATCATGAGAACGTAACAAACATCGGAGATACATGTATAGACCTGGTGGGGTGATAGCTCCAGGCTCTGAGATATGTGGTGTCGGAGACCAGGGTCAAGCCAGTGGCTGTATCTCCCCCTGCTTTGCTGGTCTCAGTATCCTGTCGATGCCACCAGTGTGACGGATCTGTAATATCTCAATTGAATATTATCCACCTTGCCTCGTCACTAGCGAAATAGCGGAGAAAATACAGTATATAGCAGGGCTCTATGTTTACAACAGGGCTACTCTCAAGAACCAGGTGTCACACGTTTCAGGTTCATCAAAAAAACAAGCTCTATTTTGGTACAGAGTTGCAGCTCCTTTTATACACATAAACGATCAGCTAAACATAATGGGATTACCAAGAACAATGGAATGTGCTAGACATTTCGGCACTGGGAAAAATTTAGTGTTCACATATACAGGAAGAAGGATTACATTAAGGTCGGTGTCAGACAAGTGCACTAGGCGTCCGTCACAACGTTCTGATGCTGCGAGTGGGCCGGCCACACACTGTTGTGCGTGCATGAATTGCGCATGCAACAGCAGCCATGCTGCGTCCATGCAGCAAGCCTCCCCGTCTAAGCGCTAGGACAAGCGGTAATCTTACTACCTCTTAGGGACACAATGGTTTGTACATAAATAAGCCAAATACAAGTCAGTATCGCAACACGAATCACTAGCACTTGAGGGAAGCAAACTCCACGACAGCGCGATGAGCCGATCGTGCTGTCTGCATTTAAACACGGGGGAGCCGCGTCATCATACCGCGCCCTGTCTCCTGATTACTTGCGCAAACTCCGGAAGCCGGCAAAACTCCTGGCACCCGGCTGGTCGATGGCGCTGCCTGGGCATCCTGAGCCCTAGACGTGACACACCCACTCTCACAGACGTTCCTTCCGTTCCTCTGACGCCAACCTAAATAAAGGAATTCAGTGACTTCCCAGGGATGCAGCAAGATGGATCAAGTATATCTTCACTATGATAGCATGGAACTCTGGATAAAAGCGGCCATTAACGTAGTTAATGGAAGTCTAAAGGTTATGTTTTAACTATACCAGCTACCCACTGATGGTAATCATTTTTGTTTGGGTTTGGCCCCTTTCCTTGTTTGTGGTGGAAATAGGTGGATCTCACTTGTACCATTTGTTGTGACATGACCTCTTTACTTCATTGGGATCTCTCTATTAGATGTTGTGTCCTTTTATGGCTTGCAAAAAGATGAGGCAAAGGTAAAATATATGCCCAAATTTAGGGCATTTAAAAAGGATTTTATCGTGTGAATCATTTGATGTGTTGCAACGTTTGAGGTGCGATAGAAACATGTCCCACACTCAAAGCATTTAAGAGGCTTTCCTCCTGTGAGTCTTTGCATGTTTTCCAAGATTTGAGGCATGGTTAAAACATTTTTCACATTCAGGGCATTGAAATGTTTTTTCTCTTGTGTGAATCATTTTATGTACATAAAGAGATGAGGCTTGAGTGAAACATTTGCCACATTCAGTGCATTTAAATGGTTTTTCTCCGGTGTGAATCATTTTATGTTGTGCAAGAATTGTGGTACGACTGAAAGTTTTCCCACATTCAGAGCATTTAAATGGTTTTTCTCCTGTGTGAATCCTTTTATGTTGTGCAAGAGCTGAGGCTTGAGAGAAACATTTTTCACATTCGGGGCATGTAAAAGGTTTTTCTCCCGTATGAACAGTTTTATGTCTTGATAGATTTGAGGCACGAGAGAAACATTTCTCACATTCAGGGCATTTAAATGGTTTTTCTCCTGTGTGAATCCTTTTATGTTCTGCAAGGCTTGAGGACTCACGGAAGCATTTTCCACATTCAGTGCATTTAAAAGGTTTTACCCCTGTGTGAGTCACCTTATGTCTTTCAAGTCGTGAGGCACTGACAAAACATTTACCACAATCAGGACAATCAATTCCTTTTTCTTTGTTGTGAACCCATTTATGTGTCGCAAGAGATGGGGCCTGGGTAAAGCATTTTCCACAATCATTGCAGTTAAATGATTTTTTGCCTGTGTGAATCATCTGATGCCTTATAAGAGCAATAAGGTCTGTAAATTGTTCCCTACATTCAGGACATGAGAATTGTTCTTCTTTGACGTAAACATGTTGGTGTGTAAGGCCTGACACAGGAGTAGGATTCTCTCTACAAAAAGTAGGAGAAAATGCATCTTCTCTGCAGTTATTTCCATGTATCACAAGGTCAGATTCAAAATATGAGACTTCACCCATTTCAGATGAAAGCACAGAATTATCTTTGTAGACTGAATTATACATAATAAGGTCTGTATCCGGCTTTCTGGATTCTATTAAGGACTCGCTATGGTTTATTTCCAGTGGATTTGTATCGCCTGTTAAATATTCTCCAATATTATCAGGTGTATATTCTGTGGGTTTATAAATGACACGGTCTGTGAGGTTTCCTTTATATATGGGTGATTCCTGCTTAATGTCAGTAGAGAAGTATTCAGTCTGTGTATGTTCTGTGGAGGGATAAATGTCATGACTTGTGATATTTCTTTCTCCATACGAGTCTGATTCTGCCCCTGTAGCAGTAGAGGTATTTTCTATGGGTTTATATATGACACAGTCTGTGAGATTTTCTTCACATGATGCCGGTTCCTGCTTAATATCAGTAGGTGAATATTCTTTGCATTTTATGGTTGAATAATTGCTTTTATTTGTGACTTGTTCTTCTCCAGAAGCCGGGGATTCTTGCTCTCTGTATGTTGCAGATTCAACTCGTCCTTTTGTTTTCTTGTTAAGATTCTGCTCCACATTATTGGTTATAGATTTATTTCCGGATAAAGAAGCCGGCGTGATCGATTCACCAGATACAGATTTATCTATGGGGAGGAAAAATAATATTAACACGTGAGAAGTTCATTCTGGAACAAGTCTAAGAGCACAGGTCACATTTCATTTTATAATTTGCGGGAGTTTGCGAGATCATGGCTGGGGGCTTCCCAATGAGCAGACGCGGAAAACTTTGCCAGCGGCGCTCGTGAAAGGTATGAACGCGGTCAGCTGCAGGGGCCTGTCCGAATGCCGTTAGAGCATACGGACAGCCGCCCCAGCCCCTCAGATGTCGGCAAGCCAGCTCAATGCTGGCTTCCGGTATCGGGGGAAATATCGGGGGCATCTGCACGATTACCAAGTACTCATGCAGAACCCGGTATCGGCACCAATACTGATACTAGTAGGCCAGCCTGCAGCAGCCTGCCTAGCGATTACAGGGTCTGGTCTGAGGTCTACAAATATGTATTATGTGGGCATTATCTGGTCTGATATATATATATACTAGCTTTTGCCCGCGGCTTCGCTCGCGTGGATTATAGGATTTGTTAAAATTGTTTTTTTAAAAGAAACTTGTTTTTTTTGGTAGAACCCCCCCCCCCCTTTCCTCCCCACTTGGGATTTTTGGAAAATTGTAAAACACGTGTTTTTTTTATTTTTCGATAAGATTGTAAGTGCAAATTTTACACCTGTAACATCTTTGGTTTTTGAAATATAGGTATACTGATAAAAGTATTCACATCCCTTTCCCCCACCCCCCCTTAACTGGATTTTCGGAAAATGGTGAAACATGTTGTTTTTTTTTTTGCACAAAGATTGTAAATATCGAATTTCACACCTGTAACATCATTGGTTTTGAAATATAGGTATAGTGATAAAGGTATTCATCCCCTTTTTACCCCCCCCCCCCACTGGATTTTTGGAAAATGGTAAAATATGTGTTGTTTTATTTTCAAGACGAATCCAAATACCAATTTTCACGTCTGTAACATCTTCTGTTTTTGAGATATAGGTATCCTGTTGAAAAGTATTCACCCCCCTTTTTTCACCCACCACGTGGGATTCTTGGAAAATGGTAAAATGTGTTTATTTTTCAAAACGATCGTAAGTGCCAAATTTCCTGTATCACCTGTATATAGGTATACTGATAAAAGTATTCAACCCCCCTTTTTTCCCCCTCCCACTGGATTTTTGGAAAATGTTAAAATAGCTGTTTTTGTTATTTCTCAAGACAAATCTAAATAACAATTTTCACGTCTGTAACATCTTCTGTTTTTGAGATGTAGGTATCCTGTTTAAAAGTATTCACCTTCCTTTTTTTACCCCACTTGGATTTTTGGAAAATGGTAAAATATGTGTTTCTTTATTTTCAAAAGATTGTAATTACCAAACCTCACACCTGTAACATCTTGGTTTTTGAAATATAGATATACTGATAAAAGTATTCAGACCCTTTCCCTCGACTCCCCCCTTATTTGGATTTGTGGAAAATGGCAAAACACATGTTTTTTTTTCCCGAAGATTGTAAATACCAAATTTCACACCTGTAACATCTTTGTTTTTGGGAAATATAGGCATACTGATAAAAGTATTCAACCCCCCTTTTTGCCCCCCTCCCACTGAATTTTTGGAAAACGGTAAAATAGGTGTTTATTTTGTTTCTCAAGTTGAATCTAAATACCAATTTTCAAGTATGTAACATCTTCTGTTTTTGAGATATAGGTATCCTGTGTAAAAGTATTCAGCCTCCCCTATTTTTCATCCCCCACTTGGGATTTTTTGAAAATGGTAAAACACCTGTTTTTATTTTTCAAGAAGATTGTAAATACCAAATTTCACGTCTGTAACATCTTTGGTTTTGGAAATATAGGTATAATGATAAAAATATTCAGACCCCTTTCCCCCGATCTCCCCAATTGGATTTGTGGAAAATGGCAAAAAACAGGTTTGCTTTTTTTCACGAAGATTGTAAATATCAAATTTCACAACCGTAACATCTTCGGTTTTTGAAATATAGGTATACTGATAAAAGTATTCAACCCCCCTTTTTGCCCCCCCCCCAAGGAATTTTCAGGACATGGTTAAAATATGTGTGGTTTTATTTTTCAAGACGAATCTAAATACCAATTTTCAGGTCTGTAACATCTTCTGTTTTGGAGATACAGGTATCCTGTTTAAAATATTTAACCCTCTTTTTTTTCGCCCCCCCACTTGGATTTGTGAAAAACGGTAAAATACATGTTTTGTTATTTTTCAGGATGAATCTAAATACCGATTTTCACATCTGTAGTATCTCCTGTTTTTGAGCTATAGGTATCCTGTTTAAAATATTCAACCCCCTTATGGGTGGATTTTCCAAACATCCTTCCTTACTGGGCGCCTACATCATAGAAACAGTGCACCTTCAAAACTTCACGTTCCTAGGTTAAACGGTTTCAGCTGGGCATTGATGAGTCAGTCAGGACTTTCGCGTTTATGATAAAAGTATTCAACCCCCCTTTTTGCCCCCCCCCCCAAGAAATTTTCAGGAAATGGTAAAATACATGTTTTTTTATTTGTCAAGATGAATCTAAATACCGATTTTCATGTCTGTAACATCTTCTGTTTTTAAGATATAGGTATCCTGTTTAAAATATTCAACCCCCTTAGGGGCAGAGTTTTCCAAAAATCCTTCCTTAGTGGGTGCCTACATCATAAAAACAGTGCACCTTCAAAATTTCACGTTCCTAGGTTAAACAGGTTTCAACTGGGCGTTGATGAGTCAGTCAGGACTTTCCGTTATATATATATATATCTGTGGGCATGATCTGGGCTGAGGTCTCTATATGTATCTTGAGTGGGCATGATCTGGTCTGTATATATGTATCTGGGCAGGATACTATTCAGATTAAATTGGCAGTAATTTATATGTATTTAATTAATACAGCTTGCATTCTAACTCAAATTATGTGCGCGCTGTTATGAATAAAGACCTCTAAACACTAATTTTATTGAAATTATTTTTCTTATCAGGACAAGTAGATCGTCCTGAGGGACAAGTAGATTGGACTACCACTTAGTCCATTGGACAAGTAGATTTTTTTTTAAATTTCCACACCCCTGTGCTAGGTGAGGCTGATTGACTGGTTGCGTCAGTGAGTCGGGTGGTGAGCTTCCCTATATAGGAACGTCTTAATTGAGCGTTTGAAGGAAGAGAAGCTAAGGGAAAGTCTGACAGTTCCAGAGGATGGGGGCTGTGCATAAGAAATTCTGCAGTCTATCATGGGAGGAGGTGATGCGGGGAGAAGCTACACGCAGGTCACTGTTTGACCTTGGGGAACGGGTTGGGGTGTATTTGTGATTAGTGAAGATAGGTAGTAAGGAGCTAATTTAGTGAGAGCTTTGTAGGTCAAGGTAAGGATTTTGAATTTAATTCTGCAGTGGATGGGGATCCAGTGAAGGGATTCGCAGAGAGGAGTAGCAGAGACCGAGCGGCGGGTGAGGTGGATGAGCCTGGCAGAGGCGTTCAGAATGGATTGTAGGGGGGAGAGAGGGAGGCCAGATAATTACAATAGTAATTAGTAGAGATTATTACAATAGTAAAGTCGGGAGATTACAAGGGGGTGGATGAGTTGTTTTGTGGTGTCAGTGGTAAGAAATGGCCGAATTCTGGAAATATTGCGCAGTTGGTAGCAGCAGGAGGAAGAGAGAGACTGGCCATGTTGTTTAATTGCTCACATCTCCTTGCAGCCAACAGGACATGGGCAGTGCATAAGGAGGGGGAGATACAGGCAGAGATACATTAGGGTTAAATTTACTTGGCATCTACCTTTTCCCTGAAGTAGACAGCTGGCTGTAATGTGGCTTCTCCTGCCTGTCCTGTAGTGCCGCCCATGATCCATCTCCTGTCTCCTAACAGGCTACACGCCGACTTACACAGCCTGAACCTTCCCATAGTTTTAAATCAGCGCACCCAATGTAAAATGCTTGATTTTAAAGAACTGAATTTTTACACGTCCTGCTTAAATTTTTGTTTTCCTGGGCGAGCAGGCAGACAGGAATTTTGCCCCCTGATATTTTTATCTAATCCTTTAGCATGAAAAAAAAAAAAAATAAAATAAAAGGTGAAAAGTGTGTTCAGTTTTAGATACAATAATCCAAACACACGAGACGTAAATGAAAAAACTAACCCAGAGCAGATACAGAAATGTGTGCCGAAAACAGGAATACCTCACATTATGAATATCTGTCATTTTTTTAATGTATTGTTTTACAATGAAATTAAACAAAATATAATCTGCAGAGACTTTTATAAAATATGACTAATTAACCCCTACAACACCACTATGCCCCTGTAGGTGAATGCCAGTATGTATAGGAATTGGGGGTTGACTTTTATTTTAAGCTTTGACAATGAGAGGATCATACAACTGTCTCTGCCACTTTCTGTCAAGTGAGGACACAGAGAGGCACAGAAAAAATACGAAGTAAATGTATGCACAGTGCTCCTGTACTGCCCATGACTATTGCTGTGATAGGTGGCCACAGCGATTGACTGCCCATTTCTACTCGGCTTATGCCAAATTTTCTGATTTGTCAGGCAGTCAGCCAGAAGAAAAATCATCAGGTTTGAGTGTTTTGTAGCTCAGACTGTGATACAATCCAGAGGTGTGGACTTGAGTTGGACTCAAGTTACAAATTTGATGACTCGTGACTCGACATATTCAAAGGAGACTTATGACTTGACTTGGACTTGAGCCCTATGACTTGGAAAGTCATTCTACCTTCTAAAACCAGAGGTCAGAGTTGTGATTAATGTAGGCTGGAAAATGCCAAACAAAACAATATTTTTAAAATGCCCAACTCCTTCACTTTTTTTATTTTAATAACACCCTAAGATTTTTATTTATGGTCAAATGATAAAATACAATAAAATGTAATATCAGTAATTAACAAACTAAGTCATTACCAGATGATACAAACAGCTTAAAGCCTGTTTTAGCAAGTGTTGCATTTAAAATGCTGTTTCACAGGGCATACTTCAATACATGTGTAGCGCTCACTCCCGGAGGAGCCGCTGAATTTAAACCTCGGGTCAGTCTCCCCGCACTAGGGAATAAATATACTCCAGCACCGTTGTGGATTTTATAAATTATATAGTTTACTGAATAAACTGGCATATAAAGAGTAACACGGTATACGTATATATATTTACAGTAGTTCGTAATGCAAGAAACGCGTAGCGGAAAAGGAATTTTAACCCCTTCGTGGTTGGAGTGTGAGTCCCGTACAGGTTGTGTCCCAAGAAAGTGTAGGTGTATGCGTGTATTTGTACCCGGGTACAATATTCAACTGGCCAGTGAATGATTTCAGGTGTATCTTCGACTAGTCACGTTGGGGCCCTGTAGGTTTTGACAAAATTGCAGCGTGCTTTATTATTTTACGGTGGCCGGGAAGGACTCTCACCCATCCGCCAGATACTCTGCGCTCCGCTCGACCCAGGACGTCTCTCCGCTCGATTTTGACTGGGATTCTGTGCCACCGGATCCGCTGTCTTGCTTGTCTGTCACAAGATGTCCAGCTCACCGCCTGCACTCCCTGTTAGATTGTCTGCGGTCTCCTAACTCGGGGTCCTTCAGCTTACTCTGTATCTGTGTAGGGTTGCTAGCGGTGGATCACTAGGTCTTCGACCAGTAAAAGGGGAAACCGATCTCCAGCTCTGCTAGGCCGCACCTGCGCTCTGGCCTGGTCGCGATCGCTATCTCCGTCACTTGCGTCTTGCTCTTCTCACTCCTCTGCGTGCTCTGCCGGTTCTCTCCACGAGGCTGCGGATGTCAGTCTCTCTTTTTCCCACCCACTTCCTGTTCCCGCCCGCAAAGCATGCTGGAAAATGTAGTCCCAATGTCTTACATGCGCTTGTCTCCCTCTGTTGGCCAAAAGCAAGTACTACAACGACAGTGAATTAAAACCAGCGCTACACATATTTATTATAAAAATGTTTCTGTTCAAAGATGTAATTCTCCTATGTACATTTACGTTTTGACTGGAAAGTCCAGTGAAGTCAGCTCCTTGTTCAACTTTAGGAAAAAGAAGCCTAGCTATGCGGAGGACTGACAACAATAAATTTTATTAAACACCTTTATAACACTGGTACATAGAAATTTAAAATATAGGTGACAAATATATGATGGCTGCCCTTAATAAATCTATACAATGTTCCGAATAGAAATTTTTCAATATCTGAGGGAAAATGATAATAAATAAATGTAAGCTACTTGTAAGATCACTTGCTGCAAATCAACAGAGTATAAAGGTAAATCCAGGAGAGCTAGAATCTCTGTGATATGCAGTAAAGGAATATACCAAATAGGTTCTGAATTTCTTACTACAAGGGATAAATACGTTGTATCCTTTTCTATAGATCAGCTGTCTATGATCCTTTAAAGGAACACTCTACTCAAAAATCACCCCCGTTTTTTTTATCCTAATCTATCCCTATTCCCTTAATAAAAAGTTTTTTTGTGTAACTTTTTTTGTGTTACTTACCCTAAACTCCACTTGTTTCCAGCGGCGTCTTTTTTTTATTTTTTTATACTCACCTCCCTCCTCTTCCGCTCCCGTCCTTCTTGCATCGGACTTGCCTTCTGGTTTACGTGAAAAGCGCGCATGCGCGCCTCTCACGTAAGCCAGCCAATCGGCAGGCTTCCTCCCTCTGAGGATTAGTGTAGCGCGCAAGAGGATGCGCGCAACACTAACCCTCAGCCGCTGCCGCACAGCTACTGCGGCGAGTTGGAGACGTCATCGCGCTGAAAGCTGACTGACAGCTGGGAGGGCGGAGTAAACTCCTCCGCCACTCTCAGCTGTTTTCAGCTTTTTCTGCTGAACTGCCGAGCGGAGGGAGGGGGGACAGAGGGCGGCATACTCCGGGCATCATGACCACCTAAAATAGCTTAGGTGGTCATGTTGCTTAGAGTATCCCTTTAATATTGTCAAGCTGAGGGTTGGATATCTGTTGAATACTATTTTGAATTCTGTTATGATTGTATGAAAAAACGATACAGTTTTATCAAGAATGTATCTAAAGAGCTCTTGATCGTACTTCAAATTGATGGTAATGGTTACGATAGTTTTAACGAAAATATCCTGCAACAGCGTACATAATTAAAATGTATGGGATCTGTACGAGATCTGAGACTTATGATTTTTCCGTTGATACACAGCATTATACCATTTTTACAAAGATGATTTTTTGACATTAAAACAAAAAATCATAATCGGACCGCCAAGGAGGATAAAACGGTTAAACCCTCTCTTACCAATTGTAATAACAGGCTGATGATCCTCCAACATGACGTCCTCATAGAGCTCCTTGTGTCGCTCCACATACGCCCACTCCTCCATGGAGAGATAGACAGTGACATCCTCACAGCGTATAGGAACCTGACACACACAAAGACAGTCACCATCCAGACACATGCCTTGGTGCTAGCGTATAATGTCCCATTCCCAGCAGTCTCACCTCTCCAGTCAACAGACGGATGATCTTATTGGTCAGTTCCAGGATCTTCTCATTGTTTTGGTCTTGGATTCCTGAGTGAGGTGGCGGCTCCGTATTGAAGCTTTGGGTCCTGCGGTATCCTCCTTCTAAAGTTCGGTAACAGCAGTTGACAGTGACCAGGTCACAGATCTTCACCAACATGTGATCCTAAACAGTGAGAGTGAAACCAATAGAGCGCTTTGCCTTTTAAGAGTATAAACATGTGCAAGCCTATTCTTTTTTGACATTTCTCTCTTATTCCCACAGTGTGCTGTAACCTTTATTTACACATGACAGTCATTAAGATTAGGGATGGGCTGCCAGTTCGATGTTCGATTCGAACATCGGCTGTTCTTGAACTTTGAACTTTTCGGGACGTTCGCCGACAGTTCAAAAAATGCTTAAAAGATCCTAAATTTTTTCTTTTAAAATAAAGAGACTCTTTACTGCAGAATATAATAATAAACAGTTTATTAGATATTGAATTAAAACGGGAATATTTCCCACTCCTTGTTGGTCAAACATTTCCCACTCATTGTTGGTCAAACATTTCCCATGGCTTCAAATCGCGTTTAAACATGAGCAAAAGCGGTAAAAATTAGCTCAGCGCACAGCGGTGAAATGGCTCAGCACTCAGCAGTGAAATGGTTAAAAAGTTTTTTACTTTTTTTTTCCGGTCCCCCAGGGCACTACCCAGACCCCCATACACCTTTTATGGCCAATATCTTGCATATATGCCCGCTTGGAGGGGACCTTAATTTTTGAACGTTCGAGCCCCATTGACTTGCATTGTGTTAGAGTTCGCGGTCAAACTTTTTCGGGTGTTCAAGTTCGAATGCGAACACGGGGGTGTTCGGTCCATCACTAATTAAGATGAATCTACTACTGATCTGCCTCTGAAATGTCTCCTGGGTCACACAGCTCCAGGGTCATTTAATATCATCAGTAATATGTGCATTTCATAGAATCTCTTACCTCTCCAGTCAGCAGAAAGATCATCTCCAGAGTTAGATCCAGGATCCTCTGGGTCAGCAGATCCCTGGCTTTGTCTTTACTCATTATCACCGGACACCCAGTTCCTGTGGAAGGCAACGATTAGAGGGAGCACAGGATTTCTGAAATTACAGAGAAATCTTCTGTTCAGGTTTCTTTCTGACCTCCTGTCCATCCCCATAATCGCAAAACAAATATATTTGACAAAAATGATTTAAAAAAAACCCTTCCCTACCCCCCAATCTCTCAAATCTCGCAATCGTAGGCACCATAGATGTCCCTGGCCCTAATTTTTGGGCACTGGTCAGCGGTGGGGGTTACTTTAGGTGCTGTATGTCTGGATCATGGTGGCTGGGCTGATCACATCCTAAAAGAAACCCTCTCTCGATCTCAACTCTCCATCCAACTACCGCCCTATATCCCTGCTTCAATTTACCTCTAATCTCTTGAAGAAAAAAAAACCCTTTTTCAACCGCCTCTCCCTCTTCCTGTCCTCTAATTCCCTACTTAACCCCCTGCAATCTGGTTTAAGCATACACTAAACCGAAACTGCCCTAACATATCACCACTGACCTAACTGCTAAAAACCACAGCCACTATTCTATTCTCAGCCTGCTTGACCTCTCAGCTGCTTTTGACACTATTGACCACCCCCTCCATCTACAGACTCTCAACTCTCTCGGTCTCGGAAACACTGCACTCTCTTGGATTGACTCTTACCTAACAGGTTCTTCTCTGTGTCATTTGCTGGTAACTCCTGCTCTTCAATGCCTCTATCAGTTAGCTTACCTCAAGGCTCTGTCCTAGGTCCTCTGCTCTTCTCTATCTACAGCTCGTCTCTGGGCAAAATCATTAACAGCTTTGACTTTAATTATTACCTCTATGCAGGCCCGTCTTTAATATTGATTGGACCCAGGGCAAACATTCCCCCCCCCCCCCAAAGCCCACCCACCGCATAATTTTGCTCTCCACCCCCAACATCCCAAAAAAAGAAACAAAAAAAAAAATGACCCACACGCAGAACATTACTGTGAGTTTTATTGCTGTGGTGAAGCACTGCAATACATACACACACACACACACTATATTACTGTGACTGAGTCTTATTCCTGTGCAGCTCTGTGATATACGTGCAGGTTCAGCAACCTTGGCTCTGCAGATGTTTTGGGCCTACATTTCCCATAAGACTCACCCAATCTAATGAGTAGCTGAGCATCATGGGAGATGTAGTTCTAAAACATCTGTAGAGTCATGTTAAACAGTTCAGAGGATAGGAGAGGGCTGCGATTTTTCATAATAAACTTTTTATGCTTTACTAGAATTACTCGTTATCTATTTTCCTGCTCTTTATCATGAATACAATATGAAATACCGATCACACACGCACGCCACACGCAATGCATGTGAAAGAGTAGGTTTCCTAGTCTGGCTCTCTTCCACATGTCTTCTGATGATTTGTGCTCCTGGATATTTCACTAAGTGCCTCCTTGAAAGGGGATGAATCTTAGAGATTGTAAGCTCTTGGGTTGGAGAACGCTCCTATTTTCCCCTCTTAGATTGTAACCTCACAGAAGTGGGCTTCTATGTTCCTGTCATTCTCCATATAATCACACTTTGTTGTGTCTGTCACTGGGCAGCGCTGCACTGAATGTGCTGAGGACCAGGACTAGCTGGGACACATCAGCCGCTTCCTCTCATAGACTACCAGCCGTCACATAAAGGGCCATAAGGAGTGATTTTCCACTAAGCATTTGCAATAAATGTGTTGATGTGATCATGTCACGCCCCAACGCGGGATCTCGGCGACCTCGGGACCCACCTGGTGCCGCCTCGTGGTCTAGGCCTACGCCTGCGGTGGTCGCAGTAGCGCTGCCCCGATCACGGGGATCGCCTCCTCTGGCGTAGAGCGGGTCGCCCCTGGTCCGAGCAGCCGGTGGGGCCTGTCATGGCGCCGATTTGGAGCCCAGAACGCCACGGCGCCTGGCTCCTCACCGCACGGCTTGAGGGGGCGTGGCTCAGACCGGCGTGTGGATCAGAAGACTCCCTTTAACAGGTTGGGGGCGTGGCTGAGTCCTTGACAGGCAGGGGCTGGGATCGCCCCCAGGGTGAGCCTACCTCCCAGATGGGACCCAATAGGGAGGCGAGTCATCACCATTCAGAGGGGCGTGACCACCCCAGCTGCCTATATATACCCAGTCCTTGCACACCATCATTGCCACAGCGTCGCTTCTCTTAGAATTCGTTTAGCAGGTATACAACTCCTAATACATCCTTATTGTGTACCAAACCTGGAAAGTTCTCGACTCTTCTTCTGGATTCTCCCTATTCTGTACCTCGTCATAGGAACCAGGTGTAGAAGCTGCTTCCCGTTCCCTCGACCCTGACAGAGTTTGTTTAACCCCTTCACTGCTGAGCCATTTCACGTCTTAAAAAACATTTTTTTTTATTATTTTTAGTTTTTTTTCTTTAAACATGGGTCAGGTTTGGTATCTTAGGAAAGGCCATGCTCTGGCCTTTCTAATGATACCAAACATGACCCTACTAGCTGCCAACAGTCGCGAGATATCGGGGTTCAAAAGAACCCTCTATCTTTCCTTAGGAGTCAGAGGACGTTCCCCACACGTCCTCAGCAGTGAAAGGGTTAAGGTCGTCCAAAACGCAAAACACACACACTATTCAGTATCAAAGCATTACACCTTCACCTTTATATAACATATACTTTCTTTGGGACTGTAAGGACTGCCGTGTTAATGTCTGTGTAGCTTGTGTCAGTGCGTTTCATTCTGTGTATGTTTATCCTTCCAGACCCAGCGGCACTGTCACAGTTTGTACTTGGCTCCAGTCCTGCGTGCTGCTGCTGCAACGGGCATGGGGACGCGTTAGCGGCTAATTTGGGCCTGGGGACGCTTTGGCGGCTACACTGTCTGGAGTCCTGTCTTGTGGACCTGAAGGGGACCAATGCATGTTGACGGGAGGGAATATGTTTTTGCTTTTCTAGTTATGCCTCTGGCCCTAATGGTCATTCCGCCCCTGGCCATGAAACATGTTGGCAATATCAAAAGCAGGAGCAATTAACTGGCAGACACACCACATTTCTGCACATACCATATCAACACACGCTAGCCCTGCTACTGTAACTAGCATACATAAGCAGAAGTCCATCATGTGATCATACCATTGGCATTCCCATGGTATTTTTTGAACATCTGAATTGCCAGTTACCATCAGACTTATCTCCTCCACCAAACTGACAAGTGGCTAGCAGCAGGTAGCTCGTGTCTTATCTTTTGGACCTTTATCACACGGGTCATAGTCGATTTTTTGTGTTGGTCATTTCTCTGTGAGAACCTTCCTCTCGGCTTTAGGCCTTGATCCTCAACTGTTTGTCCCAACTTTTAGCCTGTATCTCAGCTGTGAACTTCATCCGCCAGATATATATATATATATATATATATAGATTTCCAATGGTTGTAGGGAGCACTCGAGGACTTGAGTATAGATAAAGAATTTATTGAGCAAGTAAATCTAAAAAACGACGTTTCGGCCTACGCAGAGGCCTTCATCAGGTATAAAAACAATAGTAAACTGGCTCTTAATATAGTATCTTAATTGAGGATTGACCGGTCAATCCTCAATTAAGATACTATATTAAGAGCCAGTTTACTATTGTTTTTATACCTGATGAAGGCCTCTGCGTAGGCCGAAACGTCGTTTTTAGATTTACTTGCTCAATAAATTCTTTATCTATACTCAAGTCCTCGAGTGCTCCCTACAACCATTGGAAATCTACATATCTTAACGAGGGACGTTTGCACCGAGGCAGAATCCAGCAGAATCTGGTATGTGTGCAGAACTTCTTGGACATTGTACTATATATATATATAAATATAAAAATAAAAAAAAAACATGAATGCTAGCCTTGTGCATTTAGCCTGATTTTTAACTATTCTTTGAACTGTAGCGCTGTTAACGATTGTGTTGCTGCATTTGCTCGTTATGGCCACCAGAGGGAGACAGGAGCCATATGGACTATGCTGGACCTAAACGAACTACAATTTCCATCAGGCTTTGCGGCGGATACAGGAAGTGGGTGGGAGAGAGGGGAAGGACAACAGCAGCCTCGTACGGAGGAGAGCCAGAGTGAGCCGAGCGGCGAAAGGTGGAAGACGCACGTGAGACTGCCAGGGATCGTGACCAGGCCGGAGAGCAGGCGCTGCCTTGAAGATTTGCTCATTCCATTCACTGGCCAGTTGAATACAGTACCCGGGTACCTGAGATCATACACACACACCTTTTGAGACATTACTTTCACGGGACTTACACTCCAGAACTGAAGGGTTAAACTTTTCTTTTGCTGCCGCGTGTTTTTCCCGCATTACGAAGTCCTGTCGTTCATATACAGTGTTTACATTATATATGCCGCTTTATTGGGATCAGTAAAGTATATAATCTATAAAATCCACAACAGTGCTGGTGTATATTTATTCCCTAGTGCGGTGAGACTAACCCGAGGTTAATTCAGCGGCTCCTCGGGAGTGAGCGCTACAGAACTATCTAACACTTTAACCTATGTATTGACCCCAGAACAGGGCTGGACTGGGACAAAAAAAAGCGGTCCTGGACTTCATCCATGAGAGTGGCCCACTCCCACATGCAAACACGCAGGGTCAGATTAAGATCTCTATAGGCTGGAGCTAAAGATTTTCTTTGGCATTTGGTGAAATGAAAACATATTTTATGTTTTTTAAAATTGCATGCAATTTCAGTGCTTTGTGTATCGCTGAATTGCGACGCTCTTCGGTGATTCCATTTCACCGATCATACAGTGAATTCGCTAGTGACTGTTCATTGTGTTTTGCTGAAAAAGCCACCCGCACAGCCTGAATATATGGAGAAGACCCTCTACAGACACCCACTCTCTAAAAACAGGAACGGAATTAATGGAAACCAGAATAGCGCCTGTCCCGTCTATGCGTGGTACAACTTGGGTGGTTTGCAGGCACCAATCACCTGCACAACACAATACAGCACATGTTATTATGGTACCAAACACAGTGTGCAATGTATTCAGAAATTTTAATTAACCACAGGTCAAGCTGAGACTCCATAAAAAGGTTTAGAACTATAACTCCCATGATGCCAGATGGCTACCTGGTAGCAACAATCCAAAAACGAAGAAATAGGATTTCTAAGGATGAAATAGCAAAGCATCAAAAGGAAATGTAGTTCACAAGACTCTGGGGCGACCTGATTAGACATACAGATCAGGAAATGATGCTGTAAAGACACAGTTTCATAGAGACTGAGGGGTTAATCCGCCTCCCAGCACAGGTGGTAAAACAGAACACAGAGTAAATACACAGGGTAACCGGTTATGAAGCTTCCAGGGCTGTAAACACTGGCTCTGGGGCTGCTGACTACATTTCCCATGATCCCCAGACAGCTGCTTTCAACAAAGAAGGCAAGTAACACCGGAGTTTGGTGTAAATAATAATAGACACAGGTAGGAGGAAATGAGGGAAGGCCTGCGAATTCACCGGCTGCACCATCATGCAGGGAGGGTGGCTTGTGCTGCACTACAGCAGCGTTGGTGTCGTCTATCAGGTTCTGGGCAGGCTCCGCACTCTGAGGCTCGAGTGGCTGCTCCCCCACCTCTACCACCCCCAGCTGAGATCCAAATCTGGCGCCCGTTAGCTGGTTAACCCTTTCTGAGGCCACCCAACCATTCTGTGAGAAGGCAGTCCCCATGCACCGGGCACAGAGGGGTTAACTCTCTCTGCGTTCGCTGTAGAGCTGCTTGGGGAGACGGGCCCCAGTCCAGGTGATAGCCAGGCCCTTATCCCGTAGGATGTCAGCGATGAAGACGTGCTGGTTCTGGAGGCAGCTCTTCATCTGCCCAAAAAGGTGGATGAGCTCCATCACCGGATCTGACCAGTTACTGCTGCGCTCGTACTTTTTACCATGGAAAACCATGTCAACCACCACAAGGCACAAAAAATATGGCCCCAGGCTTGGACGGCACCTCGACCCACTAAGCCATCGCCCCCCAGGAATCTCCCGGTGGTCCTGATGGCCAGTACATGCCTGACCCAGAACTGAACTGACCTTTAGCTGATGTGCACAGTGTCAACCATAAATCCGAGCCACCTTTAGCCACTTGCACCAGCACCTTTTAATAGCGACAGTTACCGGGCCGGGTGACGTGTTGGCCTGGGCTGTGCTGGTTTACTGCTTGAGCGGCTGCCGGCCTTCTCCGGCGAACTTGTGCAGACTGCAGCCACCATCAGTGAGACATGTGTGGACGTTCTGCGCATGCGCGACGCCCCGCCTCACGTGGTGAAGAGTGTGGCCCCAACAGCGTGAGTGCCGTTCCCAGCCTTGTGTCTGCTGGAAGGAAGGCACGCACGCTGCAGCGGCTGCCAGCCTGGCCCCTCTGTGACACAGTCAGATGGCGCCGGCAGCGAGCTTCATAACGGAGCTGAGCCTGAGGACAACAATTAACAAGTCGTTTTCGGCAGCGGTCGTTGCCACAGGCCCAAGGGGGCAGCTGCTTTGAGCCCCTCAAGTGACTGGGCCCGGGGCAACTGCCCCGCGTTAAAGACGGCCCTGCCTCTATGCTGATGATACTCAGATTTACCTCTCTACCCCTGATCTCTCTCCTCCTGTCCTTTCCAAAGTCAGTGACTGTTTGTCTGGCATTTCCTCCTGGATGGCCTCTCACCAACTAAAAATTAACATGTCCAAGACTGAGCTCCTACTACTTCCTCCCTCTAAAGCCCTCCAACTCCTGACTTCTCCATCATGGTCGATGGTATCACCATCTCCCCATCATGCCAGGTTCTGTGTCTTGGAGTTACACTTGACTCTGCTCTTTCTTTCGTCCCCCACATCCAGTCTCTTTCCTCCTCCTGCCGCTACCAATTACGTAATATTTCCAGAATTCAGCCATTTCTCCCTGTTGACAACACAGAGCAACTCATCCACGCCCTTGTAATCTCCCGATTTGACTATTGTAATAATCTTCTAGCTGGCCTCCCTCTCTCCCACCTCTTCCCACTACAATCCATTCTGAATACCTCTGCCAAGTTCATCGACCTCAGCCGGCAGTCTGTCTCTGCCGCCTCCCTTCACTGGCTCCCCATCCACTGCAGAATTAAATTCAAAATCCTTATCCTGACCTACAAAGCTCTCACTAACTCAGCTCCCCACTACCTGTCCTCACTAATCACCAAATACACCCCAGCCCGCTCCCTAAAATCAAACAGTGACCTGTGCCTAGCCTCTCCCCGCATCACCTCTTCCCATGATACACTGCAGGATTTCTCATGCGCAGCCCCCAGCTTACCTTCCTTCAAACGACTCACTAATACACCTCACTGCCCCAACCAGTCCGTCACGCTCACCTTGCAGTCCTCGCCGCCTGTTTCCACCCCCAACCCTTCTAGATTGTAAATCCCCAAAGGGAGAAGGGCCGTAGTTTCCTCCTGTACTGGTTTGTCAAAATGCTGTTCGTCTCAATGTATTGTAATCCTGTCTATATTGTGCCCATTGTTCAGCGCTGCAGAATATGGTGGCGCTATATAAATAAAAAGTAATAATCAGATCACTGAACTGTCTCATATCCATTCAGTTTGTAAATCTCAAGCCAGCTTCAGTGATCTCTCAGACCTAGAGATACTCTGTAACAACCGTCCAAATGATTACGGCTGCAGGTCCAGGCTTGAGCAGAGGGAAGCAGAAACAATTTATATGGAGATAGTGATACCACCAGGAACATGAAAGCCTTGCAGGGAGAATCCCATGCTGAATGGCAATGATACTGTGTGAGGGAATCGCAAGGGTGACGGGTCTCAATCACAAGTGAGACAGCATGAAGCATATAAACCACACAGAGGGGTCTCCCTGGGGGCTGTATAGGTGTGACAGCCTCTGCTTACGTCTCGCCAGTGTCCAGCCTGTGCGATGCCTCTCAATGCTTCTGTACGGATAGACATTGGCTGGTTGTGAATGAGCTGTGCATTCCCAAAATAATCCCTGGAAGGCTGTCAGTGTGAATGGAGGGCTGACATACACTCAGCTACAAATGACCATTTAAAGTTCATTACATTATCACGGTGACTCGAGATTCCCTTTAAAACCATCAGGGACTCATTGGTAATATTTGTTTAATAAGAATACGCCACAAAGAACATGTCGAACAAGAAATGCACAAATCAAACAATAAGCAACAGGGGATAACAGTGACATCGGGGAACAATGAACCCCGACCCAGGATACACGCTATGGTTTCTTATGGAGCGGTATATTACCTTTACATTCCCACCTGGAAGTGAGCGGCTCAGAATAAAATATACTTATTTAACTCGCTGAATCCCCCCCTCCCGGTGTCTGAGCCATAATATCCATTGGGTCAGGCTGAACCCAGCTGTGTGTTATATAAGGGGAGCTTCTTATAGAGGGAGATCCTCCCTGTGTATATCCACCTGCAAACACTGTGTGCACAGAGCTCTCCTGTGTGTCTGGAGCATTGAAACACCTTTTCATGGAAAGAAAATATACATTTCTCATTTAGTGCAGGAATAAGAAGAAAGCCGAATCCCATGTGGAACATGGCGCCCACACATACCTGGGCCTCCTCTCCCGACTCTGTCACCTTCTCTCTCTCTCTCACCTTCTATTTCCTGCAACACAGGGGAATGGGCGCACTCTGATGACATCACAACTGATGGAGAGGGGAATGGCGGACACTGAGCTGTCTGTATCCAGCACTGAGTGAGTATAGCATCTAGTTTCCAGGTAATGGTGTGTGAGAAGCTGAGGCTGTGCCGGGAATGACTGGCCCTGACCCCTTACTACGGGCTCCATGAGGCTGCTCACCCCCCCCCCCCATGTGACTGGAGAGGACACACACAGAGCTGGTGTTCTGTGAGAGGAGCCTCAGGTATGTGTGGGCGCCATGTCCCACATGCTATTTATTGCATGGAAAGCTGTGGGACAGTCATGGAGCAGCCCTCATAGTTCCATTACAGCGCCGTGCAGGGAGGAGCTCCGGTGTCACTTTAAACATGGGGACATTTCACCTGGCTGAGAATCATGGGAGTTACAATGCGCAGCTCCACACAGGCAGGTCCCCTCTAACCCTATCCAATCCCCAAACTCCCCTTGGCGCTTGAAGAGAATAATCGTCTCCAATTGTCCGTCCTTAACCCCTAAGACCCTGTCTTAGGCACACCTTGAGTTAACTCTCCTTCTGCGCAGGGAGAGAGAGAGAAATCAAAACACACGAGGCATATTTTAGTCTGGCATCCCTCTCTCTGCCTTCCAACGGTTCTTGACACATATTTATACCCTGTGTCAAGGCGCTGGCTCTTTATTTCATTAGTTAACATTTCAAAACATAACATAGTTCATTGGCTAGTTTCAATACAAGTCTGGTGACACATTTCTGGACCTTCCCGTGGCCTCGGCATGTGATTTCTTGAGACATGCTATCTTCTGAGAAATGCTAGCCATCAGCATTTCTTCAGACATTTCTAAAGACATTTCTAAAGATCAGCATCTAAAGACATCTGCAAACATCAGTATCCTTGTCACTTCCAAAGCCATTTGCAAACATCTTGAGAAGTGAACCTTAGTCCTATAATACTGCTGACTATTAATTTATCTTAAACCACAGGAATTATAATAGTTTTTTAACTACTTATAGGGTCCTTCTTATAGGTTAGCAGATGGTGGTCTGAGGATTCCTTTTCCTTCAATCCCCTCTTAGAATCATAGTATGATCATACTATTTGATTCTTTCTTTGTTTCATCTATCTACTGAAGTTAGTATGGGTTGGGGAGCGAGACCCTCAATACCCATGTGGATCAATATAGAACCAGGGGGGCTGTACCTGCCACGGAACTGGTAACACATGGCAGTCTCCTAGTGCCTATTTATCTTCCTAACCTACAGTATATTTTACTTCCTATTAGCTATTCGGCGGAGTTGGACATATTCTGCATAATCATTTGGAGTGGACGGTAGAGGTGTACTGTACATCATGGTGGTGGGGTTACCCTTGGCCATTTGGGCCTACATTATCAGGGATGTAGGTACAGCATGTACCTGTCCCCTCTATCATTTTGCATACACCTCTTTTTTCAGCCAATATCATGTCCAGAGCCATCCGGTTCTGGAACGTCATAATGGATGTGAATTGTAGTTGGTCAGCGAGGCCCTGTAAAGCTTCGCGAGTATAATTAACAAATCTCTGCTGGTTATAATATATATAGTTAATCCAATCTATATTCTTATTAATAGTAACAAGAGGTGCTAGGAATGACTCAAACCCTGCCTTTACCTGATCCCTTGCTTTAAATTCATCAGGGACCCCTCTTGGTACCCCTATAACATCAATATTGACACACATAACAATTTGTACGGTTATTGTTTAGGGCACTAAATTTTACCCATTCTAGCCAAACATTTACATCTGAAAATCCTGTTTCCATTACTATGCTGTCTTCATAGATGGGATTGGCTATTGATTTGGTGTTAGGTAGGAGAGGAGGAGGTCTCACTACCTCTCCATATTTCCTGGGTAGGAATGGGTTCTCTTCCTTCTTATAAATGGCCATATCTTGGAGTTTGAACTTGTATCGAGGGAATTTGGTTGTGGCAGTTACGTATATTCCCATTACATAGACACCCGTGTCGGCCTGGGAAGGGTGTTGTATAGTCAGCGTCAATTGTACTGACTGAGCTCCGCTTCTTATTGAGCACCGCCACCCACCTCTCCCAATCAAAGTCATACGATTTAATAGGCTTTGTCCCTTGGGACTGCGTCGTCGTGCGGCGCTATCTGGTTTATATCCCCATCTGTTAACTACGGCATCAGAGGTACCATATCCCATATTGCCCGTGTCCCACCCCACTGCGCCCCAATAATCACAATTATGCCCAGTACTCATCGGTTACACATATATATACAGTTGCCTTGTACAGTATCATACTGCAGTAATGGTGGACAATAAAGAAACAACAGTGCCAGACAGTGATGGTTTGGGTTGGGGTTCTTTCTGGTAGGGGTGTGGACAATAGGGGTTGTGATATATGTTCCGAAGGGGGGGGGGGGGTAAACATTATTTCAGTCTTTTTCTTCCCCCACATGCGTCTCCATACTCTTCGAAAAGGATCATTGGTTGTCATCTTCTCTTTGTTGGAAACCAGGGCTATCTGCCCTCACATTTCTTGGTCCGGGTCCTCTTCCTGATGGAGGCCAAGGCTATTAGCTGCCCCGTTAGTACCCCTTGTTGAATCCTTTGTTGAATCCGCTTGACTCGAGAGGGTCCCTTTGTTGAATCCGCTTGACTCGAAGGGTCCCTTGTTGAATCCAGACTGGGCTGTCCTCTGTCAGTATAGCTGTGCGGGTTACGGCTACCACCGTGGTCTCTGGTCCAGGCGAAATCCTCTGGTCTTTTTCCTTTCTGTAGCCGCTTTACCAGCACCTTGTCTCCTGGATTAAATAGGTGGGTAGATTTGTCTGAAAGAAAGGAGACTTAAATATAACTTCGTCTCTGGTTGTCTCGAGGGTTGAGATCAGCTGCCTAACATATTCATCCCTTATCTGCTCTAAGTCCCCTGTCTCCACTGTTAGCCTACCTGTAGACCATGGTAATGGAAAGGGTCTGCCCATAAGTATCTCGAAGGGGAGTAGCCTGTGTTCCTATTAACCGCCATTCTGATTTCAGCCAGAATGATGGGGAGTACCAATTTCCAATTCTTTAGCTCTTCTGTGGTTGCATATTTTTGTAAGGTACAAAATAATTGGTCCCTATCCATTGTGGGAGGTCGCAAAACCCGGTATTATTAGTTTAGCTATGTCCTGTTGTGCTGCTCGTTTAGCTGCTTGGTCAGCCAGATGATTCCCTTTTACAATAGGATCTGAGGCTCTGGTGTGTGCTCTAAAATGTAACACCGCTATCTGAGAGGGCATAAGAATGCTTGCTAGGAGGTCCGTGACCAGGGTCGAATGGGAAATCTTCTTGCCATCTGCGGCCACAAATCCCTCTTTTCCATATCGTCCCATGGTCATGGACCACACCATAAACCTATTTGGAGTCAGTGTATATCGTGACAGGTCTACCCGCATAGAGCCTGCATGATAAGTGTTGTCATTGGGGCGGGTACAGGAGCCGTCAACAAAGACGACATCTGCGTCCGGAACAGGTGTTGACATGAGATCAAGGCGGGGTGCAGTTTCAGACGCAATGGAGAGAGCACAGTCATGTTCGAGTGGGATGGTATCTGAGGGATTCTTAAGACCCAGGAAAGCGTTTAGGATTGGTGCTGGACCAGAGACACTTGAACTGTATGCTATGTGCAGTGCAGGGTTGCTTAGCAGTGTGACTTCATATCCACTAAAGCGCTGTGACATGTGCCGTGTATGTATGCCCTTAAGTAAAAATAAAACATCATGGGTTGTGTGTAGGTGCGTTTCGTACCCTAATGTGTATTGGCTTGCCATACTAACGGCCATTGCACATGCTGCCAGGGCACGCAAACAGGCCGGCATCCCTTGTACCGTTACTGGCAGAATCTTTGAAAAAAAAATGCTATGGGGCGCAACCGGCCCCCATGTTCTTGCGTCAGTACCCCGCCATGGTTTTACACTTGTCCCTTGCAAACAGATGAAATGAAAGTACATAATCAGGGAGGCCAAGCGCGGGGCTTATTAACATCATTGCATTTCTGAGAACCTTAAAGGCATTTAACATTTCATTAGACCACGTTATCACATTGGATTGACCCAACAGGGTGGCTTGTCTCAGAATGTTATCATAATAGGAGCAGTCAGGGATCCACTGTCTGCAATAGTTTATCATGCCTAAGAATGACAGCATGTCCTTCTTAGTTTTCGGGTTGACCAGGCCCGTGACAGACTGGACTCTCTTCTGACTGATGCTCCGTTCCCCCTGTCTGAGAACAAACCCTAAATATTCAACTTGCGTTTGACACCACTGTATTTTTTTTTAAGGGAAACTTTGTACCCACATTCCTGTAACCAACGAGAAGTGATTTACCATCCTCCCGGCAGGCCTCCTCTGATGGACTGCATACGAGGAGATCATCCACGTATTGCAGCAGGACAGAACCATGGCTGGGGTGCCAGAATTTCAGAGTGGCCTGCAGTACAATACTGTAGACCACTGGGGCGTCAACGTACCCCTGAGATAACCTTTTCCATGTAAATTGGGTGCCTTCAAATGTGAATGCGAACAGCAATGCCGTTTCCGGATGTACAGGGATGCTAAAAAATGCATTCTTCAGGTCAATTACAGAAAAATGTGTATGTGTCGCTGATATTGATGACAGAAGTGACGTGACATCTGGGACAATTGGCGCAATTAGAATCACTAGGGAATTAAAGGAACACTCCAACAAAAAAATCACCCCCCGTTTTTTTTTCCTAACCTATCCCTATTCCCTTAATAAAACCTCTTTTTTTTTTCTTTTCTTGTAACTGCAATACTTACCTTAAAATCCTCTGGTTTCCAGCGGCGTTTTTTTTTTTTTTATACTCCCCTCCCTCCTCTTCCGCTCCCGTCCTTCTTCTTGCTGCGTCTTGGCTTCTGGTTTACGTGAGAAGCGCGCATGCGCGCCTCTCACGTAAGCCAGCCAATCGGCAGGCTTCCTCCCGGCTCCCTCTGAGGATTAGTGTTGCGCGCAAGAGGATGCGCGCAACACTAACCCGAAGAGGGAGCCGCCAGCTTCTGCGGGAGTAGGAGACGTCATCGCGCTGAAAGCGCGATGACGTCTCCTACTCGGCAAAAGTCGGCAGAAGCGGGAAATATGAATCCCGCTCTGCTGACTGACAGCTGGGAGGGCGGAGTAAAGTTCTCCGCCTCTCTCAGCTGTTTTCAGCATTTTCAGCTGATCGGCTGAGCGGAGGGAGGGGGGACAAAGGGCGGCATACTCCGGGCATCATGACCACCTAAAATCGCTTAGGTGGTCATGTTGCTTAGAGTATCCCTTTAACTGCGCGCAAGTCTTGAACGAACCTGACAGTCCCGTCAGCTTTGTTCACGGGGTTAATTGGGGTACTGAAGGGGAAGACTACAGGTTTCAGGATATCATCCTGTAGAAACTGGTCAATCATAGGACGTAGTCCGTCCTCTTTCTCTTTTTGACAATGTTTAAAAATTCTATTAATATCTTCTATCGCCTTTTTAAGTAACTTATCCCCCACGGTCATAAATGGAAAATGGGTTTTGTTGGAGTTATTCTCATATCTTAAGGGCTTATTAATGGCGATCCTTTGTTATATGCGAGTGGCCATAATAACGAAAGGCAGTATATATTCTTCTGCTTATTTTTTTTTTTTTTTTATTTTCTCTTTTACTTCCTCTTTTTCTTCTGCTCTTATCTCGTCTATCATTTTTATGTCCCTAGTATCTTCTATTTGTGGTTTAATAGGGGCTGACGATGTACATTCGATTGCTGCAACAGCACCGAGTATTTCGGTGTCTTGGAAACCAGCAAGTGAAGGATACATTGTGTATTTGTAAGAGGTGGGGCGAGGCCCCAGTCCGCTCGTGGGACTTCCTGTTTTCTCCGTAATATGCTTAATTCTATTTGATGTAATCTTTCGCTATTTAGACATCTGGACTTAGTTTCTTGCATTGTTTATTGACTCTATTAAACCAATATCCTGCAGATATTAATCACTGCTCTCCTCCCAAACGCATATATGTCATATCCCATTGAGGGTCTCCTGCATAGTGGGGCCATGCCTCGGTGTCACCAAGACATAATCCTTTCACTATATCCATATAGAATGGGCTGTGGTCTCCCTGTCTGAGGAAAGGATCACAACTCCCACTGCTTCTGTCCATCCCGCCAGATTATCTATCCATGGGTTAATTAAATAGCAATCTGTGCCCCCTACTCGTGCTACATAATCTTTACAAAACTCTCCTATTTTCAGTAAGGGATATTCTTTAACCTTGCTACTTTAAATACCCATGGCTAGTTGTACAATTGAATAATCAGGCAGGTAAAATAGAGAAAGAAAGAAAGAAGAGAGACTCTTCACAGTGCTCAAAAAGAAAAACAATTTAAATTCTTACTATATATATATATATCTCTATGCCACATGGATCAACAAAAAATGAGCTAATTTAAGGATAAGTAATAAAAACTTATTTAGTGAATCCTCCCCTAATCTCGAGAATCAAACTTCTAATCTTTTACTTTTATTTTGTAGTTATATAATTCCTTCATATCATAAACAAAAATTTATAAACCACAATCCAATAGTATATAAAAACTAGCTTCACAATATATGTATCTCCGGTTAGTAACTGCATACATGACCAACATCATCCACCCCATCAGTCAGCAACTAACACACAAATGGCCAACAAACACCTCTGCTTAATACAACATACACCTCACAGCAAACAATGTCCAACCAGTCAGCTCTTATATATAATATATATATATATACACAGCACCATCAGTATACAAAGGGGCAAAAGTCTGCATACTTTACAGATTTTCCTGCCACCCAATTAACTTATCACTCTAATAATATATACTTTAACAATATATACATATATATACATATACATAACGACTTTTCCGCCTCACCTTGCGGATTGTTCGTTATTTTAACTTATAACTCTATTATCACAACTGATGGACGCCTGTCTTACCTTACAACAGTGAATCTTAACACTCTAATATTCTTATACTCTATTATTCTTATACTCTATACATTTTATGAGGGTTAACGCAAGGTGTGATCAATTGGACATATAATGTCCCTTCTATTGAGTGTGGTCCCTGACCCACTCCATCTTTAAATAAACGGCCCCTGGCAACGTTTTTCTTTTAATTTGTAATAAACGGCCCCTGGCAACGTTTTTCTTTTAATACTATAGGACATGGACAACTAACTTTAGTTCGAGATAAACGCTGTCATTGCCCTCGTCCAGACAAGACAATATACTCACCAGGACGAGGGGTGACCGTTCATCTCAGCAGTGCCTCCAGATTGAAGAGAATAATCGTCTCCAATTGTCCGTCTTTAACCCCTAAGACCCTGTCTTAGGCACACCTTGAGTTAACTCTCCTTCTGCGCAGGGAGAGAGAGAGAAATCAAAACACACGAGGCATATTTTAGTCTGGCATCCCTCTCTCTGCCTTCCAACGGTTCTTGACACATATTTATACCCTGTGTCAAGGCGCTGGCTCTTTATTTCATTAGTTAACATTTCAAAACCTAACATAGTTCATTGGCTAGTTTCAATACAAGTCTGGTGACACATTTCTGGACCTTCCCGTGGCCTCGGCATGTGATTTCTTGAGACATGCTATCTCTTGAGAAATGCTAGCCATCAGCATTTCTTCAGACATTTCTAAAGACATTTCTAAAGATCAGCATCTAAAGACATCTGCAAACATCAGTATCCTTGTCACTTCCAAAGCCATTTGCAAACATCTTGAGAAGTGAACCTTAGTCCTATAATACTGCTGACTATTAATTTATCTTAACACCACAGGAATTATAATAGTTTTATTTAACTACTTATAGGGTCCTTCTTATAGGTTAGCAGATGGTGGTCTGAGGATTCCTTTTCCTTCAGCGCTGTAATGACTCTGTATGAAGGCCCCGTCCTCCCAGCCTCTATAAAGCGGCGCTGTAATGACTCTGTATGAACACCGCTTCCTCCGGCCTCTATAAAGCGGCGCTGTAATGACTCTGTATGAACACCGCTTCCTCCGGCCTCTATAAAGCGGCGCTGTAATGACTCTGTATGAACGTTGTGTCCTCCCGTCCTCTATAAAGCGCGCTGTAATGACTCTGTATGAACACCGCTTCCTCCGGCCTCTATAAAGCGGCGCTGTAATGACTCTGTATAAAGCCGCGTCCTCCCGACCTCTATAAAGCGGTGCTGTAATGACTCTGTATGAACACCGCTTCCTCCGGCCTCTATAAGCGGTGCTGTAATGACTCTGTATGAACACCGCTTCCTCCGGCCTCTATAAAGCGGTGCTGTAATGACTCTGTATGAACACCGCTTCCTCCGGCCTCTATAAAGCGGTGCTGTAATGACTCTGTATGAACACCGCTTCCTCCGGCCTCTATAAAGCGGTGCTGTAATGACTCTGTATGAACACCGCTTCCTCCGGCCTCTATAAAGCAGCGCTGTAATGACTCTGTATGAACACCGCTTCCTCCGGCCTCTATAAAGTGGCGCTGTAATGACTGTATGAACACCGCTTCCTCCGGCCTCTATAAAGCGGTGCTGTAATGACTCTGTATGAACACCGCTTCCTCCGGCCTCTATAAAGCGGTGCTGTAATGACTCTGTATGAACACCGCTTCCTCCGGCCTCTATAAAGCGGTGCTGTAATGACTCTGTATGAACCCCGCTTCCTCCGGCCTCTATAAAGCGGTGCTGTAATGACTCTGTATGAACGTTGTGTCCTCCCGTCCTCTATAAAGCGGCGCTGTAATAACTCTGTATGAACGCCGCCTGGACAAGCGAACCCATTTCTTTAATTTACTGTGCCTTAAAGCCAGATTTTATGCTTATGGGAATAAACCCAGTAGCAGACATGGCGAACTTTTTTGAGCCCGAGTGCCCAAATTGGATCGCTAAACCAACTTATCTGTCTCAAAGTGCCAACCCCACAATTAGACCTGAATACTGATTTATTCTAGAAAAAACACTTCATCCGACTGAACTAATTATGTGCTTAAGTCTTAAAAGAAAAATACAGTATAAGAAGATGAATATATTGGCCCCAGCTCACACATGGATATAATTGCCCCAAACTCACACATGGATGGATAGTGCCCCAGCTCACACTTGGATGGATAGTGCCCCAGCTCACACATGGATGGATATGCCCCCGGCTTTCATGAAATATGCCCCCGGCTTTCATGAAATATGCCCCCGGCTTTCATGAAATATGCCCCCGGCTCTCATGGATAATGCCCCCAGCTCCCATGGATAATGCCCCCAGCTCTCAAGGATTATGCCTCCAGCTCTCATGGATAATGCCCCAAACTCACCGCCGCTCCGAGGGTCTTCCTCCCAGCGCGCGCGGGCAAATGGATAATGCCCCCAGCTCTCATGGATAATGCCCCAAACTCACTGCCGCTCCGAGGGTCTTCCTCCCAGCGCGCGCGGGCAAATGGATAATGCCCCCAGCTCTCATGGATAATGCCCCAAACTCACCGCCGCTCCGAGGGTCTTCCTCCCAGCGCGCGGGGGCAAATGATGCTGCCCGGCAGTTCGTTGACGTCCACCAGCTGCGATCTCGCGAGAACGCGGCGTTAACTCCAGAGTTAACGCCGCAATCTCGCGAGATCGCGGCTGGTGGACTTCAACAAGCGCGGGCAGCATCATTTGCCCGCGCGCGCTGGGAGGAAGACGCGCGGAGCAGCGGTGAGGCGAGCCTGTGGCTCGCGTGCCGACCCCGCGTGCCGGGTGTGGCACGCGTGCGATAGGTTCGCCATCACTAGGATGCTGGCAAATAGATTGCGTATGCTTCATCCTAAACACTGGATAGCCGAACGATTTACAAACCCATTGACATAGCTGCTACTTACTATTCTTCTTAATATAACTTGGGCCATGACACTACTGTCCCACAACCTACTGAGGCAGATATTGATGACTTCCTGCAACATATTAACCTACCCTTTCTGTCCCGAGCTCAGAAAGACCAATTGTCCCACCCAATCTCCCTCACAGAGATTAAACAAGTCGTTTCCTCCCTGCCCCGTTTTAAAACCCCTGGCCTGAATGGTTTCCCCTCCTCCTACTATAGGTCTTTCTCGTCTGTTCTGTCCCCTTACCTACTAAAAGTATTCAGAGTGGCCTTCTCTGAGGGAAAGTTCCCCTGGGAAATGCCGCAAGCCACTATAGTCACATTGCCGAAACCAGGTAAACCACTGACTTCTTGCCCTAATTTTCATCCCATCTCGCTATTAAACACTGCTTTTAAAATATATGCCAAGTTACTGGCTAACCGACTAAACTACATCCTACCTACCACTGATTGAGCAGGACCAGGTCAGGTTTGTGCGGTGCAGACAAGGGACTGAAAACGCGTAAAAGCTAATAGCCCTTCTAGAACTCCAGCGTGCTTCCAATCTCCCATGTTTGTGGCTCTCCCTCGACGTGGAAAAAGCATTCGATAGAGTTCACTGGGGCTTATTGCGTCAGGTTCTGCGTAAGTTTGGATTTCTGAGTGGGCACATTGCATCTATTATGGCTCTGTTCGCATCGCGGTCTGCAAAGGTGCTGACTGAAGTTTTTTTTCTGGTGCTTTTACCATTACCAATGGGACATGCCAGGGTTGCCCCCTATCTTCCTTACTCTATGCGCTGGTACTGGAACCCCTCGCCCAAGCCATTAGACAGGACGATCACATAGTAGGGCTGACCTGCATTCCACCTAAGTTTATGCTCAACTTATATGCAGACGACATCTTCGTTATGCTCCCTGACCCAACCTCCTACTTACCCTTCCACCAGTCGGCCCTACATGACTACGGACTGGTCTACTACCTAAGACATGGTCTCTAGCTTTCAATATTCCTCTGAATTACTGGCTCTTCAGAACAGGTACTCTTTCACTTGGAAGGAGCCGGGTATCAAGTACCTGGGCATCATGATCCCTAAGAGGTTAGACCATGTGACATCTCTCAACCACTTAAAATAAAATTCAGACGTGAAGTCCTTGTTATCACGGTGGAGGAGGGTGAAATTGTCCTGGCTGGGTAGAGCGTCGTCTGGAAAAATGACTATACTTCCCAAACTGTTAGATGTATTTTGCATGTTGCCCACGCCTATTCCTCAGGCGATGACGTCAGTTAGCCGGGGAACCCCTAGCTGCCCGGGGATTTCTTAAGGATATCCCATGGTGGAGATAAGGGGGTTCCTTTGAACCCCCATATTTCCTGAACGGTGGAATCTAGAGGGTCATGGCCTTTCCAATGATACCAAACATGACCATGTTCAAATTAAGAAAATAAAAAAGTGGGGTTGTTTGTGTTATTTTTATTAATGCAGCAATATTGTTCCAATTTCAGTTATAATGTGAACAATGATGCTGCACTAACGATTTTTTTTTCTATGGGGGGGGATGTTTGCTAAAAATCATTTCGCTTACATATGCATGAGACAGCGACACTAACAGAAGCCAAAAGACATAACGCTATTGTGCGACAATCCTATGAATAAAAATGGTCAGAGAAGCTGCTTCCGGGTATTTGTATGAAACCTTGTGTATTTTGTGGAATTCCGACCTCAGACCAGACATGGGACGGCTTTCAGAAAGAATGCTCTAACTGCATTATGACAGGCTCCCTGCAGCTGACCGTGTTCCTTCCAGCGAGCGCCGCCGGCAAAGTCTTAGAGCGGCAGCACTAAATATTTTCCTTTGTGTCACTGGGTGCATTCATTTGTGTGATTTATTTTGTGTTCTACTCTGCCCCTCTACAGTAACTTTACATCAGTGACGTAGAGAGGGGGGCACGTCACTGATGACTGTTGATGGGGGGTGCTGCAAGCATGAGGGACGTGCAGTGAGGTCAGTGGCTGGTGAGGCACTAGCTAGTATCAGTGCTCCCCAGGATCTGGCTGCTCTCAGTGCTCCCCAGGATCTGACTGCTTTCAGCTCTCCAGGATCTGGCTGCTCTCGGTGCTCCCCAGGAACTGGCTGCTCTCGGTGCTCCCCAGGAACTGGCAGCAATTAATATACTGTAAATCCAGCAGCTCCTGAGCTGGACTCTCTCCCTGGACTTGTCTGCCTGTTACATGGCTGGGGTTGAACAGGGATTACTTTTCAGAGCTCTGTGTACCCCCTTAATTAACTGTTCCAACACTATCAGGGTTATTCAGAGAGAGAGGTGAAAACCTTGAATGACTGGAGAAGGAAAAATTCTAGGTCAAAACAGCCAAACCAGAAAAATTCTCCCATTTATCTCACTTTCCAAATTGGCTATTTGGTCTAGATTGTTCATTCTCCTGGCAATTCTCAAGGTTTTCACCTCTCTGAATAACCCTGTATGTCACAGTTCTGAGCCCCTTCTTAGAAGTGTACCCTAATTACATTTTATTATCAGATTTATTTTTTATAAAATAATTTAAATCAATATTCTAATTTAAATTAATTGTTCAAATATCATTTACATGATTATATAATTCATATTAAAATACAATTTATTTTAACAATCCATAATTATTTTTTAATTCTATGGCTGTGGAGCTCTGTGATACGCTCGTACACACACCATACATTACCGTGGGTTCTATTGCTGTGGAGTTTTGGTGGGCATGGGGGGGGGGGGGTGTCAGGATTTCATCCTTGGATCCAGGCAGCACAATGTCTTGTGCTGGCCCTGCTCCAGTCCATATCAATATATTAATCCGGCCCTGCGTGTTTGCATATTTGAGTGGGCCGGTCTGGATGAAGTCCAGGGCTGTTTTTTTTGTCCCAGTCCAGGTGTGTGTGTGTATGTATATATATATATATACACACCTGGTCTGAAAGTGTGTGTGCGCAGTGGCGTCACTAGGGTTGGTGTCACCCGGTGCGGTAACTTATGGTTACCCCCCCCCGAGTTTTACAGGGGGGGGGGTTTAAACTACTTTCACTCATAAGTCAGTATTCCCATATAACACTGAATGCACATAATACACGGCGTACATTACTGTGAGGTTTATTGCTGTGGAGCTCTGTGATATGCTCATACACAAATTTTGGCAAACTGACAGCAAGTACAGTGCCTGTTCGAGGCAGTGAAAGTCCCCATAGATGGAACAACAATTGCACAATGTGCAGGAAAGGTGTCTAATAAATTGGTTATTCAATTTTATTCTTAAATAAAAACACTAAAACCAAGAAACATAATTGGTGGAAAAATGCATGAAAATGAGAAAATAGTGGCACCTCGTCAGAGACCACAGGTAGAAGCACAGTAAGAGGAGTAGGTAATAAAGGAGCAAATTTGCTATCTGATACCTCGGCGGTTCGAGCCACCTACATACCTCTAAGCTAATTCAAAAAGTGCACACCAGGGTAGTTCGCACAACAAACCACCAAAGAAAGAAAAATAGATTTTTGATATGCTGTATCCTTCATCTGGGGCGTGTTTTTTCAGCCTGATGTGCGGTTGGCCCCTTTGATCATGTAGTCTTGGTATCCTGATGATTGGATGCCTTGACCACGTGTCCCGGCTCTGGTATTAGCCTCAGGTATTTTTCCAATTAATTAAGTCCTTAACTGATCTCCCTATTTATATGTGCATTTCTTTCTTGGGGACAGTACAGCTCAGGATTAAGCCCGCAACGGGCGAAACGCGTCGAGCTATGTTAGCCTTCTTTTGTTTTTAAATCTATTTTTCTTCCTTTGGTGGTTTGTTGTGCGGACTACCCTGGTGTGCACTTTTTGAATTAGCTTAGAGGTATGTAGGTGGCTCGAACCGCCGAGGTATCAGATAGCAAATTTGCTCCTTTATTACCTACTCCTCTTACTGTGCTTCTACCTGTGGTCTCTGACGAGGTGCCGCTATTTTCTCATTTTCATGCATTTTTCCACCATTTATGTTTCTTGGTTTTAGTGTTTTTGTTTAATAAATTGGTTATTCAATCTTATTCTTAGACACCTTTCCTGCACATTGTGCAATTGTTGTTCCATTTTGCTCTTGTTGGGTCAGATCCTTTTGGGTGTCTATTCCTCTTGTTTATTTGTGGGGTTTTTTTTTGGTAATCTGTTCAGAGACACCGAACAGCAAAGAATGTCCTGATGTCCGGTGTTTTCATTTGGCAGGTTTATTCAGGGCGAACGAACACCATAGGTTTCAATGTTAAAAATATTCCTGTTTTTATCCAATATCTAATAAACCGTTTATTCCTTTAATTCATATACTAAAAAAGAGATTATTTTTTACTGTTTGCTATTAGGAGAAAAAAAAAATAGAACTTTTTTTGAAAAATGGCTATTTCTCTTTTTCTGTAACCAACAGACCTTTTTTATTATCATTCATAGGAACTGATGTGTTAATTCCAGACATTTTCGTTCAGTAGTTCTTTTTAAAACAGCAGGCGACGGGTTTGCGGCAGCACTTCAGGGACCCTGTGGTGAATTCACCGGGGAAACTTGATTCCCCAAAGTGCGGGGAACAACAGAACACTGAAATGTCTGCGTCATTTCGGTGCTCTGTGAATATCCTCTTTGTGGTGTTTTTTTTGCCACCCCTGGAAAGTGCCAGCCTAGGCCTTACCTATCCAGGACATACTTGAAAATTAGAGAAATCTCAATGTATCCTTCCTGGTAAATTTTTTCTTTTTTCACAAAAATAAAAGAATTTTAGGGTGTCACCCGGTGCGGGCCGCCCCCCCTAGCAACGCCCGTGTGTGTGCGTATATAATATATTACACCCACACACACTCTCTGGTCTGGATGTATGCATGTATATATACAGTTGTGTTCAAAATTATTCAACCCCCACTGAAATTGAGTGTTTTGGCCAGTTTGACATTGATTTTGATCATTCAGTCATCTTGCTTACAATTAAATCAGAGGCACGTGTAGGTCAGACAAATATAACATAACATTTATAATGAAATAACCAAAATGTCTTTTCTGTGCTCACATCATTATCAGTTTTATTCAACCCCCAAGTGATATTCAATCTTAGTATTTAGAACTGTAAAAGGATTTTAAACGTGAAGCATAGCTTGACACAAGTGTCTTGCAGCAATCTACGGGTATCTTCGCCCATTCGTCATGGGCAAAAGCCTCCAGTTCAGTCACATTCTTAGGCTTGCGCACTACAACTGCTTTCTTTAAGTCCCACCAGAGGTTCTCAATCGGATTTAAGTCAGGTGACTGCGATGGCCACTCCAAAATGTTCCAGCCTTTAATCTGCAACCATGCTCTAGTGGACTTGGAGGTATGCTTGGAATCATTGTCCTGTTGAAAGGTCCAACGTCTCCCAAGCCTCAGGTTTGTGACTGACTGCATCACATTGTCATCCAATATCTCCTGGTACTGAAGAGAATTCATGGTACCTTGCACACGCTGAAGCTTCCCTGTACCTGCAGAAGCAAAACAGCCCCAAAGCATGATTGACCCCCCCGCCATGCTTCACAGTAGGCAAGGTGTTCTTTTCTTCATAGGCCTTGTTCTTCCTCCTCCAAACATAGCGTTGATCCATGGACCCAAACAGTTCTAATTTTGTTTCATCAGTCCACACAACACTATCCCAAAACTTCTGTGGTTTGTCCACATGACTTTTGGCATACTGAAGTCGACTCTTCTTATTCTTTGCAGACAGCAAGGGGGTGCGCCTGGGAGTTCTGGCATGGAGGCCTTCATTACGCAGTGTGCGCCGTATTGTCTGAGCTGAAACTTCAGTACCCACATCTGACAAATCTTTTCTCAGTTCCTCAGCAGTCACACGGGGACTTTTCTCCACTCTACGCTTCAGGTAGCGCACAGCAGTCAAAGTCAGCATCTTCTTTCTGCCACGACCAGGTAGCGTTTCAACAGTGCCCTTTGCCTTGAATTTGCAAATGATGCTTCCTATGGTCTCTCTTGGTATGTTTAACATCTTTGCAATCTTCTTATAGCCATTGCCCTTCCTGTGAAGAGTAATCACCTCTTCTCTTGTCTTCCTGGACCATTCTCTTGACTTCACCATGTTTGTAACCACACCAGTAAATGTCTAGAAGGAGCTGAGTATCACAGTCATTTTAAAGCTGCCTAATTGGTGCTTATTATGCTTTATTGCTGCTCCGTGACATCCACAGGTGTTTTCAATACCTGATTGAAAACACTTGAATGAACCTCTGTTCTTCAGAGTGGTAGTCTTTAAGGGGTTGAATAATTGTGTCAATGAAGAATTCACAAAAGAAACATTTACTACTGTATTACAAAACCAATTGATGTCATTTTAGTTGCATATGGTTCTTTAAAAAGTCCTTGTAGGATTTCATTCTGAATACAATTACAAATGTACACTAAATTCCCTAAAACCCTTTACAGCATTGGGGGTAGGGATGCACCGATACCGATACTAGTATCGGGGCCGATATTGCCGTTTGCACGAGTACTTGTTACTCGTGCAAACGGCCCGATACATCCCGCCGATACCGGAAGCCGGCGCTGGGCTGGCTTGCCGGTATCCGCGGGGCTGGGGAAGCTGGCCGCGTGCATGAAAAGCACGCGGCCAGCGTTCCCCTTCGGCGTGCCAAATACTCACCCTTCCTGAAGTTCCGGTCTCTGGGCAGTGATGCGGTCACGTGGCCGCCGGGCGCTCCTGTGACGCGGCCTCTCGGCTGGTAAATCCATGTGACCTGGGAGCCAATCCATGAGAGCTGGGGGCCAATCCATGAGAGCTGGGGGCCAATCCATGAGAGCTGGGGGCCAATCCATGAGAGCTGGGGGCCAATCCATGAGACCTGGGGGCCAATCCATGTGAGCTGGGGGCCAATCCATGAGAGCTGGGGGCCAATCCATGAGAGCTGGGGGCCAATCCATGAGAGCTGGGGGCCAATCCATGAGACCTGTGGGCCAATCCATGAGACCTGGGGGTAAATCCATGAGACCTGGGGGTAAATCCATGAGACCTGGGGGTAAATCCATGAGACCTGGGGGCCAATCCATGAGACCTGGGGGCAAATCCATGAGACCTGGGGGCCAATCCATGAGACCTGGGGGCCAATCCATGAGAGCTGGGGGCAAATCCATGAGAGCTGGGGGCCAATCCATGAGAGCTGGGGGCCAATCCATGAGAGCTGGGGGCCAATCCATGAGAGCTGGGGGCCAATCCATGAGAGCTGGGGGCCAATCCATGAGAGCTGGGGGTAAATCCATGTGACCTGGGAGCAAACCCATGTGACCTGGGGGCAAACCCATGTGAGCTGGGGGCAAACCCATGTGAGCTGGGGGCAAATCCATTTGAGCTGCGGTCAATCTCATATAAATTTTTATGAGGTCTGTTCCTATTGGAAAGCGTCACATGACATTAAAGAAAAGTATCGGTACTCGGTATCGGTGAGTACTTTTAAAAAGTATCGGTACTCGGTCTTAAAGTGGTATCGGTGCATCCCTAATTGGGGGGTTGAATAATTTTGAACACAACTGTATATCAGACCAGATTGTCTGTGTGTGTGTAATATATTCTATACGCACACACACTGTTTCAGACCAGCCCTCTGTGTGTTTGTGTAATATATATATAACACACACACACACACACACACACACACACACACACACACACACACACACACACACACACACACACACACACACACACACACACACACCTGGTCTGAAAGTGTGCGTATAGAATATATTACACACACACTATCTGGTCTGGTGTCTGTGTATATATACACAGGTGAAACTCGAAAAATTAGAATATCGTGCAAAAGTTCATTTATTTCAGTAATGCAACTTAAAGGTGAAACTAATATCAGAGACTCATTACATGCAAAGCAAGATAGTTCAAGCCGTGACTTGAAAACCCCAAATCCACAATCTCAGAAAATTTGAATATTGTGAAAAGGTGCAATATTCTAGGCTCAAAGTGTCCCACTCTTACCAGCTAATTAAGCCATAACACCTGCAAAGGGTTCCTGAGCCTTTAAATGGTCTCTCAGTCTGGTTCAGTAGGAATCACAATCATGGGAAAGACTGCTGACCTGACAGTTGTGCAGAAAACCATCATTGACACCCTCCATAAGGAGGGCAAGCCTCAAAAGATAATTGCAAAAGAAGTTGGATGTTCCCAAAGTGCTGTATCAAAGCACATTAATAGAAAGTTATGTGGAAGGGAAAAGTGTGGAAGAAAAAGGTGCACAAGCAGCAGGGATGACCGCAGCCTGGAGAGGATTGTCAGGAAAAGACCATTCAAAAGTGTTGGGAACTTTCACAAGGAGTGGACTGAGGCTGGAGTCGGTGCATCAAGAGCCACCACACACAGACGGATCCTGGACATGGGCTTAAAATATCGTATTCCTCTTGTCAAGCCGCTCCTGAACAACAAACAACGTCAGCAGCGTCTTACCTATGTAGCGCTCACTCCCGGAGGAGCCGCTGAATAAACCTCGGGTTAGTCTCTCCGGCACTAGGGAATAAATATACACCAGCACGGTTGTGGATTTTATAAATTATATACTTTACTGATCCCAATAAAGTGACACATATAATACAATTTCGGTATAGGAACGACAGGATTTTCGTAATGCGGGAAAAAGAATTAACCCCCTCAGTTCTGGAGTGTAAGTCCTGTGAGTGTAAGTTCTCAAAAAGGTGTACGTGTATTGATTCGGGTACCCGGGTACTGTATTCAACTGGCCAGTGAATGTGATAAGCAAATCTTCGACTAGTCAAGTTGGGGCCCTGTAGAATTGAAACAATAATGCAGCGTGCTGGATTTTACTTGGACGTTCGGCCTGCAAGGCCTCTCACCCATCCGTTATACAGTCTGTCCCTCTGTCTGGTCGAGGATGTCTCTCCGCTGGTCCTCCGGAACTCTGTGCCACCAGATCCGCTCTCTGGCCCGTCCAATCTCCGAGTCAAGAACCACGGCCTACTGCCTGCACTCCCTATGGATCGTCGCGGTCTCCTTACAGGGGGTCCAACTGGAACGGAAGTTCTTGGGTACACCTCCAGGTGATGACGGGTATGCCTCCGCAAGTTACTGTCCAGATCTCCAGCGCCCAACAGGTAGCGTCTGCGTTCCGGCCTGGTCTCGATCCCGGGCAGTCTCACTTGCGTCCTCTCTCTTTCGTCGCTCCGCTCACTCTGGCGCTCCTCCGCACGAGGCTGCTTACGTCCTTCCTCCCTGTCCCACCCACTTCCTATCTCCGCCGCAAAGCCTGATGGATATTGTAGTTCAAGTCCCGCATTGTCCATATGGCTTTTGTCTCCCTCTGGTGGCTAGAACCCAGTAATACAGCAATACAGTTTTAAACAACGCTACACTCTCCCCCTCCTAGAACTCTTGGGTCTCTCCAAGGAGGTGTAACATTTATGACATTTCAACATTTACATTAGGCAATATATACAGGCTCAGCAGCAAACATAGAATGGGTCAGATATACGTCCTCAAGTTGACTCATGCTCCTGACTAGGGATGAGCCGAACACTCCCCGAATTCGGTTCGAAGCCGAACCCGAACTTTCCAAATGGCCGGATCCGAACCTGAACCCCATACAAGTCAATGGGGCTGAAAATTCGGTTTTTAGAGTGCCCTCCAAGAGGGCATATATGCTAGATATTTATAGAAAGGAAGAAAATGGGCGCAGATCGCAGAGAACAGACAAATAAAACCAAAAAAAAAAAAAATATATATATACAAATGAAAAAATGCTGCAAGGTCCCATGTGGATCCACTTCCTATGTCCACATAACAATAAGTACCAGTAAGAAAGAAAAGGTCCTCGCGCAATATGAACAAATAGTATTCAAAATCTTCTTTGATGATCCCTCTGAATTCCTAAATTTCTACTGCTTCTTCCATGCCCATGGATCGTGGTCCCTGAAGTCCAGGCCTAGGTCTTGAAGCAGAACCGTTGATTTTTCTCGGCTTTCGGAACTTGGCGTTAGAATGCTTCCTGGCACAGTCTCCTCTCTGCTGTCTTTCTCCCCCAAAGTTAGCACACCAAAGTTTTATCTTGATCTGCAGAGGAGAGAGCTTGCAGCCGCTCTCCCCAAATCCCCCACTACGAATGCTACTACTCAGCAGGTGAGGAACTCCCTGGGCAAATCTGAGAAAAATCAACGGTTCTGCTTCAAGACCTAGGCCTGGACTTCAGGGACCACGATCCATGGGCATGGAAGAAGCAGTAGAAATTTAGGAATTCAGAGGGATCATCAAAGAAGATTTTGAATACTATTTGTTCATATTGCGCGAGGACCTTTTCTTTCTTACTTATGCTAGATATTTGCCATAAAAAGTGTATGGGGGTCTGGGTAGTGCCCTGGGGGACAGGAAACAAGGACAAAAAGTAAAAAAAAAACGTTTTTAAAGGGACAGCGAGTTTTTCATGAAATAAGGGTTAAAAATAAAAAAACGAAAAATTCCTTCAAATATGGTGCCTAGGAGGTCCCCATAACCTGCCCGTGAAGTGGCGGATTTCTAGGATGTATAAAAATATGTAAAAACCAAAAAATGACATTTCAAATGACGGTAAATGCTTTTCCTTTAATCTATCCATAAACAACTGCTTGGGGCGGCAGTCTGTATGAAAAGAGGAGACATTTTCGGACACACAGAAAAAGTTTACTGATTTTTTGGCGGTGAAAAGCAGGAGAATGACTGGAGAATGGAAAATTCTAGACCAAATAGCCGATTTGGAAAGTGAGAAAAATGGGAGAATTTTTCTGGTTTGGCTATTTTGACCTAGAATTGTCTCTTCAGTCATTCTCCTGAGTTTCACCTTTCTCTGAATAACCCTGTCAGGGTTATTCAGAGAGCGGTGAAGAGCAGGAGAATGACTGGAGAATGGAAAATTCTAGGTCAAAATAGCCAAACCAGAAAAATAATCCCATTTAGGCTAGGGTCAGACTAGCGAATTTTTAACATGCGTTTAGGCGCACTTAATCACGGCCGCACTAGCAGCAAATGACAGGCAATGACAGCCAATATACGAAGTACGGTCGCACGAAAGTCCGGCTGGGCAACGCAAGTGGAAAATGAACGCATTTTTTCGATAACACAGAGTGCGCTGCATCCACTAGCGGCGTGTGTGTGTGATTTGGAGACGTCAGACCCTGCTCATGTCCGGCCAACATAACATCCAGACACCCAAAGTTTCCTGGTTTGGATTCATAAAAAAATCACGCCCAAAAATGCGCATCGTATGACCGTTTTCGCGCATTCCGTGAAAAATAAGGCAATGCGTTCGGACGCACTTTTTGAAGGTTGCTGTGAAAAATGCGTTAGTCTGACCCTAGCCTTATCTCACTTTCCAAATCGGCTATTTGGTCCAGATCTCTTTTCTTGCCATTCTCCAGGTTTTCACCTTTCTCTGAACAACCCTGAGAGAGCGGTGAAAGCCAGGAGAACTGGCAGGAGAAGAGAACAATCTAGACCAAATGGCCAATTTGGAAAGTGAGTTAAATGGGAGAATTTGTCTGGTTTGGCTATAGAATTTTGACTTCTCCAGTTATTCTCCTGCTTTTCACCGCTCTCTGAATTACCCTGTGAATGTTTAATCCCGAGGTGAAAAATAACATTGCTTAAGGCTGGGGTCAGACGAGCGCAGTTATCACGTCCGTGTTGCCGCACATTTGTACGTCCGTGGCAGCATAGCATTCTGACCAATGGAGCCCCACACACGAAGTACGTCCGCACGGAAGTGCAGATGCATGGCGGACGCAGCAAACGAACGCAGGTTAGGCAAGAACGTAATACTGCTAGAACGGACGTGCGAAGTGCGCCACGTCTGCAACGTCCGTGTAGCTTTGTATGTGAGTGATGAAACGAGGTCAGATGGACTGCATTTATACGTCCAGCATTTTGACGGACAGAATGTTTTTTCATTTTAATTTATTTTCCCTGCTACATCAGTCAAAAAAATACGTCCGTGAAAAAAACGGACTGTTTGGCCACTACCTTGTTGTCAGTCAGTAAGTACGTCCGAACTGCACGGACGCACAGTCCGTACAAAATGCGCTCATCTGACCCTAGCCTTAGATGTTATTTTGAATTTTTTTCAAACACCAGTTAACCACTTGGCTGCTATGGACGCGCTCAGCGCGTCCAGCCAAGTGGTTCTCCTGTGCTATGGACGCGCTGAGCACGTCCATGCACAGGAGGCAGCAATCCGCCAGATTCCGGCGGATTGCTGCGCCCCCCGGTGCGGGCTGACATCTTGGATGTCAGCCCAGCACTCCGGGAGCCCGGCGGAGCAATTAGATGTCATCGCGGCGGCGCGATGACATCTAATTCAGGCCCCCCCCCCGCATCTGCGGAGGAAGCGCCTGAAAGGGAGGGGGGAGGTCCTTCGGATCGCCGGGGGGCAGAGGGTTAATCCAGGCACCGTTTGGAAGGGCACAGCCTGCCCTTCCAAACGGTGGCTGTGAATAACCCCTGGGGAGCCGGATCACGAATCGGTGCTGAAAAGCTCCGGATCGTGATCCTCTCCTGGAGCTGGCCGACATCTTGGATGTCGGCCAAGCCTCCAGGAACTCCCCCTGAGGACTGGCGTCATCGTGCATAGCATGATGACGCCAGTCCTGGAGTTAACCCCTAGCTGCCACCAATGGTGGAGATAGGGGGTTCCAATGAACCCCTTATCTCCCGATCCGTGGCAGCTAGGGATTAATGTTTGGTATCGTTGGATCAGAGCATGGCCTTTCCAAGGATACCAAACATGAGCATGAAAAATGTTTTAAAAAAAATTCTAAAAAAAAAAATAAGTTTTTTTTTGTTTTTGTTTTGTTAATGCAGCAATATTGTTCCCATTTCAATTATAATGTGAACAATAATGCTGCACTAACGATTTTTGTATGCGGTGCGTTTGTTAAAAAAAGCGAAATTTTCCCCAAAAAAAGTAACGAGACCCCATTTCTATTTTTTTTTAACAAGCGCACCCCATACAAAATATAACCGCAAACGATTGCATGTTAAAATGTGAAAAAAAACCACTTTACACATAAAAAATTATTGAAAATTCTAATTTTATTGCACTTTTGTTTATAATATACAGACATGACATAACGTATACATATAATAACAACATATTATGAATCTGCCAAGTCTGCCGGAAAGAACGATATATAATATGTCTGGGTCATATCAAAATATGGCTACAAAACGCGGTTAAACATGATGAGCGAAAGCAGTAAAAATGACCTCCGCACAGAGGTGTGAAAAGCCTCAGCAGCGAAAGGGTTAAATGCAGCATATTAGGATGTTTTAGGGAAATTAATTCTCAAATCTCAATCAGAAGCAGACACCACCCCCACCCTCAGTATGGTGTACAATGTATCAAATTGATTACCAGACTAAAAACACCTGGTGTTATGCCCGTTTGTGAACAGAGGTCATTTAGAGTTGATAATCTTTCCACGTACACATTAGTTTTTAATTCAATATCTAAATAAATATCAAAATATTATAAACCATTGCTTAGAATATTCTGCAGTAAAGAGTCTATTTCTAGATTTTAGTATTTTTTTCTAAGCATTTTCTATATTTTTTTTCAAATTTTTTTTCGAACTCGAACCGAACACATCCAAAAAGTTCGAAATTCGCGAACTTTCGAACTTCCAAGTTCGGGTCGAACTCTGAACCGTCCGAACCCGAACAGCTCATCCCTACTCCTGACTACCTCAGCTAACATAGCAGACACTTCGGGCAGCTTTCGCACTGTGGTGACAGCCTCTTTAGTGCTATGTCCTGGTGAGTCGTAAGTGAGTCTCTGAGGGGGTCGGATAGAGCGTTTTGACTCTGGCTCGATCTTCTCCTCTTCCAGTGGAAGTGCCACAGGTACGGGCTCAATTCTCTCGTCCACAACGGGAGCAGACACCTCTTCAGAATATGACCCTTCCAGTGAAGGCATAGAGCTGTAATCTATGGACACCTCTTCCGGAACTACAGGAACCTCCAAACTCTCAAACTTCCAATTGGAACTCAGGAGCCGCAGGTTACTTTCCCACCATTCAGAAACTGGGATGACCTCTTCAGGCTCAGGCGAGTGCACCCAGTCCAGACAAAAACTTCCTTCCTCACTATCTTCAACAACCCGGGTCTGTTGAGACTGAGTAACCGGACTCGAACATGGAACAGGCGGTTTCGGCAAAGAAAGTTCGTCTCCAACTGGTACTCTTACAGCTTCTCTCAGAGGCAACAAATGGTTTCGGTGCCAGTTTTTTAGAGGCCCAGCTTTTCTATCAGGTCGGATTTGGTAAACTGGCAGACCCGGCAGTTGCTTGCAGACAATGTAGACTTGAGAACTCCATCTATTCGCCAGTTTATGTCTTGCAGAAACACCCAAGTTCTTAAGCAACACTATCACCCGGCTGTAGATCTTGTATGCGAACTCTCAAGTCATAGTTTCATTTGCTCTCTGCTTCCTGAAATCAGAGGAACAAATGGGCCTGTCCAAACGCAGAGGCCGAATTCTTTCGAAGTCTATCCACATAGTTTCTATGAGAGGCCACAGACGTCTGATCAAGAGATAACCCAAACGCCAAATCAACCACGGCAGTCGAGCTTCTCTTCCGAACATGGTACGGCGAGTATCCAGTAACGTCACTCTCCGTACTGTTGTATGCATGCACTAGCGTAGCGATGTGACGACTCCAACCCTGCTTCTCTCTGCTTGACAATGTTTCCAACATATTTAGCAGCGTGCGATTAAACCTTTCCGGTTGAGCATCACCTTGAGAGTGATATGGTGTAGTTCGGGTTTTCTGAATTCCTAGCAGTTCCGGCAATTGCCCAACAAGCCGGCTCTCGAAGTCTCTGCCCTGATCCGAGTGGATTCTCCTTGGTAGGCCATAGTGAACAAAAAACTTTTCCATCAGGACCTTCGCCACTGTAGGAGCACGTTGGTCTTTAGTAGAGAAAGCTTGGGCATAACGCGTGAAATGATCAGTCACTACTAGAATATTTCCCTGCCCACTAGCATCTGGCTCTAAGCACAGGAAATCAATGCACACCAAATCCATAGGTCCTTGACTTTGCAGGTGGCTCATTGGAGTAGTTCGAGTGGGTAGGGTCTTCCTCTGGATGCACCTCAGACACGAATGGCAGTAACTTTCAACTTCAGATCTCTTACAGGGCCAATAAAATCTGTATCGCACTAGCTTAAAAGTTCTCTGCACCCAAATGCCCATGTTCATCATGTAATGACCGCAGCACACCCTCTGTGTTTGGTGGGAAGGAACAACTGCTGGGTCTCTTCAGCATTGTTTGAGGGGGCCCCTTCGGTAGACCACCCCATCCAACATCTTCAACCGTTCCCACTCTTTGTATACCAATCGGGCTCCTTCTGGGGAATTTGTCAGTACAATTTTCCGTTTGTGGTTAGGGCCTTCACTGTTAACGCAATCAAAGGATCTCTAGCCTGATTGGTTCTCAGGTCCTGCTTTGAAAAGGTAGGCAGACTTTCATCCCTCAGCTGTGTAGGATTACAATAGAACTCTGGAACAGCCGCAGCCATAACTCCTATAGCTTCTGCTTCAACCACTCCCTTGACCCGGCGTTCTGCCCCTTGACATAAGGCTTGCACCCCATCTGGAGTCAGCTGAGTCCATTCCATAGTGTAGGGCCTTCGACAAAGCATCCGCATCTCGATTATTCACTCCAGGCCGATACTTCAGGCTGAACCGAAACCCTGACAGAGCGGCCAACCACCGATATCCCGTTGCATCCAGCTTCGCAGTAGTAAGGATGTATGTAAGAGGATTGTTGTCAGTCTTGATCACAAATTCAGCCCCATACAGATAATCTTTCAGTTTGTCTACTACCGCCCACTTCAAGGCTAGGAACTCCAACTTGTGGGTAGGATAGTTCTTCTCTGAAGGCGTAAGACTTCGGCTCACATATGCTACAGGCCGCAACAATCCACCATATTCCTGGTAAAGGACTCCCCCTAGGCCTTCTCTGCTGGCATCCACATGTAATTCGTACGGCTTATGAGGGTCAGCGTAAGCCAAGACGGGAGCTCGAGTTAGACTCTCTTTCAACTTCATGAAAGCACCTTCACATTGATCAGTCCATTCTTCTTGAATGGATTCTCGGGCCTTCCTTTGCCCTTTAGCCGATGAACCTTGATCAGAGGCCTTGGAGCCTTCTTCCACATCTTCCTTCTGTAGGAGATTATTCAAGGGTTGAGCTATCTTGGCAAATCCTCCTATGAATCTTCGGTAATACGAGCAGAACCCCAGGAAAGATCTAAGTTCAGTAACATTTTGGGGTCTAGGCCAGGAAGCTACGGCTTCAAACTTTCGAGGATCCGTCGAAACACCTTTCAGCTGAAACAACATGTCCCAGGTACGTAACAGAAGGTAGGCAAAATTGACACTTCTCCAGAGCCAGTTTCAACCCTTCTTCGTGGAGCCGTTTCAAAACCTTCTCCAACCGCTGCTCATGTTCTTCCAGAGTCTTCCCGAACACTATAATATCATCAAGATACACCAACACTTCGATCAGGTTCATGTCTCCGACTGTCTTCTCCATTAACCGTTGGAACGTGGCGGGAACCCCCGTAATTCCTTGAGGCATTCTGTTGAACTCAAACCCAGTGGGCAGATAAACGCAGTCTTCTCTTTGTCCTGAGGATGCATTGGTATCTGATACCCACTTCGCAGGTCTAGTACACTACACTAAACCATTTTGCTCCAGACAAACAATGTAAGGCATGGTCTATCCGAGGAGTGGCATATTGATCCGGAATGGTTCTGATTTAACGTGCGATAGTCTATACATAGACGAATAGAACCATTCTTCTTCCGAACCATAACTATTGGAGAGGCGTATGGACTCCTGAATCACCTTAGTCCGCTGTAATTCATTCAGCTGTTCTCGTAGATCATCCAAGTCTCCCAGTGGAACTCGTCTTGACCTTTCTCGAAACGGCTTATCCTCCTGTAGTCGTATGCGATGTTCAGTGCTCTTGGCTAAACCCACGTCGAACTCATCCTTCGAGAACGAGTCTCTCCATTTTAGGATCTGAGACTGAAGACGTTTTTTCCATGCAGGTGAGATGGGAGCGTCCTTAGGATAGAACCTTTCAGCAGGAATCTCTTTATTCACTCCCCCTCCTACATCGGTAGGGGAGAGAGGCGTAACGGACGCTACTTGCCCGATGGGCATTCGTGCTTTCAGGATCACTGGAGAATCAGATACATTACACACACTAACTGAGACTCTTCCTCGTGTCCGTTTCAGAGCTTTTGTGGAGATTATCTCAGGGATTACTTCTACTCCGGCTTCATTCCCATGACTGGGATCAGTTTCCAGCACCACATAGGGACCCGGTTGTGTTCCGTTCAACTTAACTGAAGCCCGGAAACTCACCACTTCGCCTCCTGATTGGCCGGAACAGAGCAGGTTCTACAATCTCCACAGACACCCCACTTCGGCAGGTGCCCTCCGTTCTTCGACCATTCGCTGATAGACCGGACGTAACATCGGGTACACTCCTCTAGAACTTTCCTCCATCACTATAGGAGTCAGAAGACGTCTCACCAGATCAGTATTCGTCCCCACTATCATTGAACTTCTGTTGGCCACTGAAGGCCGAGGACACACAATGGCCAATGCATCACAACCTCCAGTCTGTCCGATAACTTCGGATCCAATTTCTAACTTCACCTGTAGATATCCATCATAGGGAAGCTTCTTGGTTCCGATACCCCAGATCTCGAGGTCCTTTATCTTCTGCAGAGGTATGTGCTTCAAGTGCTTCTCGTAGAAGTCTCGCTAGATCAATGTCACTTGAGCCGCCGTGTCTAACAGAGCTTTAGTGTAGACTCCCTCCACTTGGATTGGAACGATGGGAGAAGGACCGATCAGCTGGTCAGGAAACGGTCATAGCCACAGGAGGTTTAGACCCAGTTCGCTGTACCTTGACCTTCTTCTGGACTCGTGGAGGTTTTGGGTGTGCATTGTTTCCCCATGACATAGGACCGGATACTAAGGGAGTAACTTTTTCAGTCCTGGTAGGCTCAGCAGTTGGCAAGACTCTGGGCTAGGGCTGTGCAATATTGACAAAATAATCATATTGCGATTTTTTTGAATGAATATTGCGATTGCGATTTTATTTGCGATTTTGGTAATTGTTTTTGCTTTTTCAAACATGCTACATACATACATTCTAAATGTATTCAGTGCACAAGAAGTGCATAACAAAACCTTTTATTAATAATTTAATAAACAAAACTGTAGTAAAATTGTCTTTAAAACAGAATAAAATAAAGATTAAATCAACAAAATTCCAGTCATAATAGACTTCAAAACTGTTTTTCAGTGCACACATTTCACAATGAAATAACATACTGTACGTGTACGTACAGTAGTACTAACTGCTTGATAAACAAAACTGTAATAAATTGTCTTAGAAACAGACAACCTGAAATAAATTAAGATTAACTAACCTCAACTGCAGTCATAACAATAAATAAAAACAGAAATCAAAACCAAAAAACAGATTGCTCTCTTAAAGGTTTTTTGCAAGAAAAACCAGCATGTCCACCATTTCTGGTTTTAAGCATGAACGGTGACATGTCACCACATTTCCCCCAGTACTAAACACTCTCTCTGAAGGTGAGCTGGTGGCAGGAATACAAAGATACTTTTGAGCAACCCTGCTCATTCTTGGAAAATTTATTTGATGGAGTCTCCACCATTTCAGAGGATCTTCCTCACTGTCAATGGATGGAGAAAGCAGGTAGCTGTTTAACTCAGAGGCTATGGCTTCTTCAAGTCGCAGAGCTGCTGGCATGGCTGATGTCGTTTTGAAGAAGCTTCCCAAGGACTTCCGTTCTTTTTTGCCTGGTGGTGGAGGTAGATCGATGTCAGGATTCTCTCTGCATGGGTTACTCACAGATTCAGATGTATCCTTTGACATACAGAACAGAAAGAAAAGATTAAAAAGCCATATAAAAGAGTGTTTATCTAAGGAGATGAGTTTCATCCAGTTTACATATATTAACTCACCTTGTGTGAACTCATTTCCATGTCAGACATGACCCTGGCCTTAATGTTTGGAAGTTTATCCTCATCAGTGTAGCTGGTTTTGAATCTTGGATCCAAAAATGTTGCTGTATCCAGAAGCTCTTGGGTAGTTTTATCCTCATAATGTTTGTTGATGTAGATCAGAATTTTTGATTTTATAGTCTTTGTCAAGTCAGTATCTTCATCCTCCACTGCAAGAATCTTGGTGTTCAGCAGGTGAAGAACCGGTTTCACATACGACACACTGATGTAGTTTTCACTGGAAAGGGCATCCGTGAACTCCTGAAGTGGACCCAATGCCTTACTTACAGATTCTAAAACATCTGTGTCTTGCCATTGGGGCACTAGGTGTCTTGTTTTACGGTCAGCTGAAAGGACCTGAGACAATGCCCTCTGTTGCTCCAAAACCCTGTCTATCATTTGTTGCATTGAGCCCCATCTTGTTGGGCATGAGTTTATGAGGGCATGTTGGGGAAGCTGGAGTTCTTCCTGGGCTTCGGCTAACATCTTCTTTTTTTTCCAACTGTGGGAAAAATGTCCCACTAGCTTTTTGCACAAGCCGTTCGCTCGGGAAATGCGAGGTTCATCCTTGATTGCATTTTCTAAAAAATAAAAAATTGCAAAACATGATGAAAATGTGTATTTCATTCATTTAAATACAAAATTGAGTAACACTTTACAATAAGGTGCTATTTGTTAACAACTTGTTAATACATTAGCTAAAATGAACTGACATGAACAATACTAATATAGTATTAAATAATGCTAGTTCATGTTAATTTTTAACATTTAATACATTATTAAAATCAAATGTTGTCATTGTTAACATTAGTTAATGCACCATGAACTAACATGAATAGCTGTATTTGACATGAACTAACATTAACAAGAATGAATAAATGCTGAAAAAAATTGTTTATTGTTAGCTAATGGATTACCGTAGACTCGAGTATAGCGCGTCGTGATGGATAGAGATTTATTATGGAAATGAGAGAAGGACTCAAGACTCGAATATAACGCGAGGAACAAAAATTTTACTGTACCGGTAAACAATTAAAATCATTCCAGGTTCTCTTAACACAGGCTACCCCTCAGGCCAGGGTGCTCTGCTCTAGAATGATTGCAGTTGTTACTAGTAAGTAACTATGTACTATGAAGCCACCGGTCACCCGTCTTCTTTACTAGCAATTAGATGGCCGGCGGAGGCGAGCAAGGTGAATGAATGAATGAATAAAATCTAACTTACCAATTGCCAAATGCAGTCTGTGTCCGAAGCACTGCAATCGTGTCCAGTTGTTCAAACTAGTGACAGCCTTCACTATATTAGTTCCATTGTCTGTGGTGATAGACACTTGATGCTCTTCACAAAGTCCCCATGATGCTAAAGCTTCTTTTAAACCTTCAGATATATTTTCTCCAGTGTGATCTTCTGGGAAGAATGCTGTTTGCAAGCATCGACTTTTCATTTCAAAGTTGTCATTAATATAGTGGACCGTTAAACTCATGTATGGCTCCATCGTTCTGCTGGACCACATATCTGTGGTCGTGGCGTAGTATTTCACCTGCTTGAGCTCGTATTCAACACCCGCCTTACATTTCTCATACATTTCGGGAATAGCAAATCGTGTGAAATGAGTGCGAGATGGCAGCTGGTATCTTTTGTCGAGTGTTTGTATTAGTCTTCGGAAGCCGTCTTTACTGACGATGTGTGCAGGCATCATATCTTTGCATATATGATAGGTGACTGCGTCGGTAATTTCTTTGTGCCGTTTTGATCCTTTCTCATAAGGGATGGAGCTTGCAAATGCTTGAACAATGGATACTTGTTCAATCTGTTCGGGCTTTTGTTTGCTTTTGTTTTGTGTGCTTTTGTTTGTTTCGATGGACTTTGTCGACATGCATTGATCATGCAGGTTTTTATGGTGGTGTTTTAAGTGTTGGAACAGATTTGTAGTATTGCTCCGTTTCGTTGGAATAATCATTTCACAAGTCTTGCAAATTACCTTGCTCTGTGACCCATCCTCTCTCCCGAATCCAAAATACTCCCAAATGACTGACGTTGAATTTCTCTTTGGCACCAATTCATTTGTATTTTGACCTGCTTCCATATTTTATGTTCTTTCCGCCCGCTTGCCTATTCGGTTCTCCCGCTATGCTTCGTCATGCGCTGCCTGCGTGAGCTCTGATTGGTTAAGATCTTAAAAATGTGCAATTGCGCACAAGAACTTATTCTGAATAAAAATATAAATAAATGAATTAGGGCTGGTAGGTAGTAGGGTAGTACTACTGATTACAAATTTTCTGTTCGATTTAAATCAAATTTTTTTTAAATCTATTAATTATAACGCACCTACAGATCAGAAAAGAAAAATTTAAAAAAAGGATATAACATTGCTCCTCCGTGACCACAGTAATAAAACTCACAGCAATGTGCGGTGTGTATGAGGCTCAGCGTATCACAGAATCCACAGCAATAAAACTCATATATATATATATATATATATATATATATATATACGTAGAATATATCCTGCACTCATGAACTGGAAAAACCCCTAGCCCGGTGCCCATCCGGCTCTGATAAAGTATACACGAAGTATGGATGGCACTCACGGTCTTTTTCACAGAGTTTCTTGAATTTATTGTAGACAAAGGGATCGACGTTTCAGTCCACTATCCGTGGACTTTCATCAGGATTCATCAGTAATATATATTACTGCCCCAGCACATGGATACTGCCCCAGCTCATGGATACTGCCCCAGCTCATGGATAATTGGATACTGCCCCAGCTCATGGATTACTGCCCCAGCTCATGGATACTGCCCCAGCTCATGGATACTGCCCCAGCTCATGGATACTGCCCCAGCACATGGATACTGCCCCAGCTCATGGATAATTGGATACTGCCCCAGCTCATGGATTACTGCCCCAGCACATGGATACTGCCCCAGCACATGGATACTGCCCCAGCACATGGATACTGCCCCAGCACATGGATACTGCCCCAGCACATGGATAATGCCCCAGCACATGGATACTGATCCAGCTCATGGATACTGCCCCAGCTCGTGGATATCCGCAGCTCACCTCTGTAGCGCCGCTGTGTTCTGTGCGCCACGTGTTCGGCTCCCTGTTAACTTCCGCCGGCACATGGAGCTTGGGCGCTCGCCTGGGGGAACCATGTGATGAGCCGCGAGAACGCGGCTCATCACGTGGTTCCCCCTGCGAGCGCCCAAAGCACCATGCCGCCGCACCATGCGGCCGCCGGAAGTGAAAATCGCAAAATCGCAGCCTTATGCGATTTAGAAATCGCAGGGGCGGAAATCGCGATTCGATTGCGATTGCGATTAATTGCACAGCCCTACTCTGGGCCCTCTCGGCCTTTCTGTTCTGGCTTGCATTTTGGGGCGGTTTTCAACCATTGGGCGCCTAGTTTGCTCCTTCACTTGGGCCCTCTGGCGTTTCCCGCCTGTGAGGTAGATAGCAGCCCTTTCAGGGCCTTTAGGAACTCTTCCAGTTTATTTCCCTCAGGCCTTTGGTTTTTGCACTGTGCTCAGAAATGACCCATTTCCCCACAACTGAAACACCTCTTCTTTGAAGATGGAGGTGCACTTGCTTGTGGTGATTCGGTTGAAGGACCCTGGCCAGACACCACAGCAACTCCAGTTGTCCGCATATCAGTAAGGAATTTCTGCATATCGGTCTGAGTCTCTGCCACCTTCAAAAGTACTCGGCACAGGTCCGCGTGTGCCTGTTTCAGTTCAGCTTGAGCTTCTTGCACCTTCTTAACAGTCTTGTGTATTTCACTATGGGTAGGAATGATTGACTCTTTTGCAGCACTCTCTGTGGATATAGGAATAATCAGATGCTCTTGTCCGTCCACTTCGGATCCATAGGTGTCCAACGAATCATCTTCAGTTTGCAGATATTCGTTATGCCTCACGGGTTGTGCGTAAGCTCTTTCTCCTCAAGGATTTTTCTCCCAGCAGAGCCTCTTCCTCTCTGACAGCTCGAATCCGTTCCAGATATTTCAATTCTCGGTTACCTTCTCTGGTTCTCAGCTGTAACATCACAGGATCCAGAGGTCGAGCGCCCCTCAATATCTGCTGCATTCGGATTTTGTCTATTGTGGCCGGTTCGGCCCCTTTCTTATCTAGGTGCCTCATATATTCAGTCATATTCTCACCTTTTCTCTGGTAGGTATGTTCATACTGGTACATGAGCTCGGCAGCCTTTTCCGTTCGCCCAAAGACTTCCTGTAACACATTGAGGTAATCTAAAGCAGTGCAGTCTTGCTTAATCAACTTCAGGTTTCTGACCGTCTCTGACGCAGGTCCCTTTAAGCCCTCAGTAATTCTCTGCTTCTTCTGCGCTTCAGGGACGTCCCACTCATCCAAAGCCTGCATCGCCTGTTCTACCCATTCTTCAAACGTTTCTTCTCCTGCCGGAGTTGGTACGTTTCCTGTGATATTTCTCAACCGTCGATAACCAAGGTTAGTGTGTGGAGGGCTTGTTCTTTGACATTTAGCCAGCAAATCTCCGATAGCCACTATGAATTCAGGCCCGATCATGGCCAGCGGACTGGGTGCGGGAACACTCGCGGGATCACCACGTGACGCACTTGGCTGAATCAGTTGACCTTCCACCTCATCGGTCAGCTTCACGCTTGTGCCCTGAAAAGAAAACCTACTGGAACACCCTTTCTCCACTCAAAAAGAACATATGTGTGAGAAGTATCCGGGTTCGTTTTAATGTCCAGGATTAACCCTCGATCTGGTGTCAGCGCGGCCACGGCCCGGCGAATCTGATCTTCGGCCCAAGTGTCTGCAGGAATATCCATGACTATGCTTAACTCTGTCTGGCTATTTTGCTCCTCACACCATTTGGCAGCAGTGTCTGGATCCATATTTAACCCTTTAAATGCGGTTTCATCTAGAGACTAAAATCCCGGAAACTAGCCCCCACGTGTAGCGCTCACTCCCGGAGGAGCCGCTGAATAAACCTCGGGTTAGTCTCTCCGCACTAGGGAATAAATATACACCAGCACTGTTGTGGATTTTATAAATTATATACTTTACTGATCCCAATAAAGTGACACATATAATACAATTTCGGTATAGGAACGACAGGATTTTCGTAATGCGGGAAAAAGAAAAAGAATTAACCCCCTCAGTTCTGGAGTGTAAGTCCTGTGAGTGTAAGGTCTCAAAAAGGTGTACGTGTATTGATTCGGGTACCCGGGTACTGTATTCAACTGGCCAGTGAATGTGATAAGCAAATCTTCGACTAGTCAAGTTGGGGCCCTGTAGAATTGAAACAATAATGCAGCGTGCTGGATTTTACTTGGACTTTCGGCCTGCAAGGCCTCTCACCCATCCGTTATACAGTCTGTCCCTCTGTCTGGTTGAGGATGTCTCTCCGCTGGTCCTCCGGAACTCTGTGCCACCAGATCCACTCTCTGGCCCGTCCGATCTCCGAGTCAAGAACCACAGCCTACCGCCTGCACTCCCTATGGATCGTCGCTGTCTCCTTACAGGGGGTCCAACTGGAACGGAAGTTCTTGGGTACACCTCCAGGTGATGACGGGTATGCCTCCGCAAGTTACTGTCCCGATCTCTAGTGCCTAACAGGTAGCGTTTGCGCTCAGGCGTGGTCTCGATCCCGGGCAGTCTTACTTGCGTCCTCTCTCTTTTGTCGCTCCGCTCACTCTGGCGCTCATCCGCACGAGGCTGCTTACGTCCTTCCTCCCTGTCCCACCCACTTCCTGTCTCCGCCGCAAAGCCTGATGGATATTGTAGTTCGTTTAAGTCCCGCATTGTCCATATGGCTTTTGTCTCCCTCTGGTGGCTAGAACCCAGTAATACAGCAATACAGTTTTAAACAGCACTACACCTAGGCTAAAGAAAAACAGACATGGTCTGTTGCTCAGTGGTCCAAAGTCCTCTTTTCTGATGAGAGCAAATGTTGCAAACCAAGGACCCAGAGTATGGAGGAAGAATGGAGAGGCACACAGTGCAAAATGCTTGAAGTCCAGTGTGAAGTTTCCACAGTCTGTGTTGATTTGGGGAGCCATGTCATCTGCTGGTGTTGGTCCACTGTGCTTCATTAAGTCCAGGGTCAATGCAGCCGTCTATCAGGAGATTTTGGAGCAATTAATGCTTCCTTCCACAGACGAGCTTTATGGGGATGCTGACTTCATTTTCCAGCAGGACTTGGCACCTGTCCACACTGCCAAAAGCACCAAAACCTGGTTCAATGACCATGGAATTACTGTGCTTGATTGGCCAGCAAAATCACCTGACCTGAACCCCATAGAGAATCTATGGGGCATTGCCAAGAGAAAGATGAGCGACAGGAGACCAAACAATGCAGAAGAGCTAAAGGCCGCTATTGAAGCATCCTGGTCTTCCATAACACCTCAGCAGTGCCACAGCTGATACTGCCTCAATGTGGCATGGCATGGAAGCTAATTGCTGCAAAAGGGGCCCAAACCAAGTACGGAGTACATATGCATGCTTATACTTTTCAGAGGTCCGATATTGTTCTATGTACAATCCTTGTTTTATTGATTGCACGTAATATTCAAATTTTCTGAGATTGTGGATTTGAGGTTTAAGAGCTGTAATTCATAATCATCACAATTAAGACAAATCACGGCTTGAACTAGCTTGCTTTGCATGTAATGAGTCTCATATTAGTTTCACCTTTTAAGTTGCATTACTGAAATAAATGAACTTTTGCACGATATTCTAATTTTTCGAGTTTCACCTGTATTAGGCTGTGGAAATTTAACGATTAATCGATTTGATTAATCGTTAATTTTTTTTGTCGATTTAAAGATATTAATCGACCGGCCGCGCAAAAGCAGCGGTGCCGCTTGTTTGGCTCCCTATGAGTGTCTGAAGGCATGGAGCTTGGTCGCTCGCCTGGGGGAACCACGTGACCAGCCGCGGTCTCACGAGATCGCGGCTGGTCACATGGTTCCCCCAGGCAAGCGACCAAGCTCCATGCCTTCGGACGCTCATAGGAAGCCAAACACGTGGTGGCAGGAGGTGAGAGCTGGGGCAAATATATCCATTTGTGAGCAGGCCTGGGGCAAATATATCCATTTGTGAGCAGGCCTGGGGCAAATATATCCATTTGTGAGCAGGCCTGGGGCCAATATATCCATGTGTGAGCTGGCCTGGGGCCAATATATCCATGTGTGAGCTGGCCTGGGGCCAATATATCCATGTGTGAGCTGGCCTGGGGCCAATATATCCATGTGTGAGCTGGCCTGGGGCCAATATATCCATGTGTGAGCTGGCCTGGGGCCAATATATCCATGTGTGAGCTGGCCTGGGTATCGGTGAGTACTTTTAAGAAGTTAAAGCCACTGTTAAAATAAACCACCCAATAAAACTATAGACTGATCATTTCTTTGTCAGTGGGCAAATGTACAAAAGTGATAAAATAACCCCCCCCCCCAGGGCCGGATTAACATAGGGGCAGAAGGAGCCTCAGCATAGCAGCTCCATGCCTCAGAATAGGCCCAGAGAAAGGATAACTATGTCCGCATTTGGACCCCTGTATCTCCAATTCCATAGAATAGCTACAGGATCAAGTGAGGTATCACTGGAAAGGCCAGGGCATGACCTTCCCAATGATACTAAAAACCTGGTCATGTTTGGTAAGAAAAATAAAATAATAAATATTTACTTTTTCTTTTCAGTTATAAAGTAATGATGCTGCACTAACCATCACATTTCTCATGTCACCAACAAGTGTGGAGGTGATGTAACAATTCGTAACAATGGATTGTACCATCAAAAACCTAAACCGCCACACTGCAGGGAACCTTGGACCCCTGCGTCACTAATCTTTACACCTCACAAGGTCAAGTGAGGTGTCATTGGACAGGGCAGAGTCTGGCCTTCGCACTGATACCAAACGTGAGCATGTAAAATCTAAAAGAAGCAAAAAAAAACCTAAAACTTTAGTTCCAAAGCGATGGCATTGTCCATTTGTCTCGTATAAAAATGAGCAATACCACTGCCATTACTCACCTACTCATTTCCCACGCTGGGAGCAAGCTCAGTGTTTTATAGTCATATTATTCGTAAAAAAAACCATGTTCTAAAACACAAGGGAAATATTTCCTATTTTTGGTTAAAATTGTATATTTTCCCAGAAAATTGCAGTAACAGGTTGCCATTTCACATTTTAACAACAAGAATGCCCTATAGACTATATAACCACAAAGGTTTGGATGAAAAAAAAAAAAAAAAAAAAAAAAAAGGGGACTTTTTTTTTACACTCTTTAACCACTTGGCTGCTAAGGATGCGCTCTGCGTGTCCAGCCAAGTGGTTCTCCTGTGCTATGATGCGCTGAGCGCGTCCTAGCACAGGAGGCAGCAATCGGCCAAGATTCCATCTTGGATGTCAGCCCGGCACCCCGGCGGGGACAATAGCGGTCATCGCGCTAGCGTGATGACATCTATTACAGGTGCCCCCCCCCAGCAAGTGCGGGAAGGTGCCTGAAAGGGAGGGGGATCCTTTGGACCTCTCTCCCTCCCGATCGTCTGGGGACAGCTGTGAAAGTCAGGCACCGTTTGGAAGGGCACAGCCTGCCCTTCCAAACAGTGGCTGGCTTTAACCTCTTGGGGGCCGGATCGTGATTCGGCGCCAAAAAGCACAAGATAACGATCCTCTCCCGGAGCTGGCCGACATCTTAGATGTCGGCCAAGCTTCCGGGATCTCCCCCTGACAACTGGCATCATCGTGCATAGCACGATGACGTCAGTTCTGGAGTTAACCCCTAGCTGCCACCAATGGTGGTGATAGAGGGTTCATTGGAACCCCCTATCTCCCAATCCGTGGCAGCTAGGGGTTAATGTTTGTATTGTTGGATCGGCCAGAGCATGGGCTTTCCAACGATATCAAACATGACCATGTTAAAAGTTATGGGAAAAAAATAAAAATTCTTGTTTTGTTAATGCAGCAATATTGTTCCCATTTCAATTATAATGTGAACAGTGATGCTGCACTAATGATTTTTGTATGGGGTGCGTTAAAAATCGTGTAATTTTCCCCCAAAAAATGTAACGAGTCCCCATTACTAATTTCTTTAACAAGCACAACTCATAGAAAATATAACCGCAAACGCTCGCATGTTAAAAATGTGAAAAAAACCACATTGTAAATTATTGAAAATTCGAATTTTATTGCATTTTTTGTTATAATATACTGACAGGACATGACGTATACATATAATAATGATATATTATGAGTCTGCCGGAAAGAACGATCTCTAATATGTCTGGTTCATATAATAAAAAAAGGCTTAAACGCATTTAAACATGATGAGCGAAACCGGTAAAAATGAGCTCAGCACACAGGCGTGAAATGGCTCAGCAACGAAAGGGTTAAATGATTGAAATCTGAATGAAAAATTAATCACACAGTATCTGCCTGGTTAGATATAGCCGTATCCGCACTATTAAATAACCAAAAATATGTTTTAATTGCTCTAATTTAGAAAAAAAGCCACCAAAATATTCAGCTCCAATATACGGAGAGGATACCGGCCATTGTTGAGAACAGATCTACAGTGGCACCTCCGGTTCACGAACTGAATTGGTTCCATGACTCTGTTCGCGAACCGAATTGGTCGTGAACCGAATCACATTTTCCCATAGGGTTCAATGTAAATCCGATTAATCCGTTCTGAACCATATGGGGGAAAAAAAATGTAACCACAAAAATATGAAACAAATTCAAGAACGCTCTGCACATCCTCGTCACCTTCAATAACGCTCTGCACATCCTCGTCACCTCTCTGTGCTTTCATTTTCCCACCACACTTGTTCTGCGCTTTCTTGGGAGCCATGCTGGATTTAATATAGTAATACTGAACAGTACTGTGCTACAAAGCACACAAAAAAAGCTTCACAGTAGCCCTGTCTGCGACCGCGATCGAGTAAAGGAAGTACAGGAAGCCATGACCATGTGTCAGAGTGGGGAAGATGGCCCGGGTCGTGTTCGTAACCCGAGGCAGAGTTCGTGAACGGAGGTAAAATGTTGACGAACTTCCTGGTCGCGAACCGAATTGTTCGTGAACTGAGGTACCACTGTATATCTAGCAGCAGCACTCCCAGTTACCCACTCTGTTACCATGCAGAGGGGGTGTAACCTGAAAGATCTCTTGTGCTTGAGACATTCACAACCCATTATACTCAATCCAACTTGGCTGTCGCACAACCATTTAAATATGGACACTGTGCTGCATGCCACTTTATCAACTATGACTCGAAGACTTTTCAGGACAGCAGGGGACTATCGTCTTCCCTTTTTAATTGCAGCACCCTGGGCCTGGTGCTCCTGTGGCAAATTATATGATGGCATGAGCTATCTCCAATTTAGGAGAATCATGGAACATGTTCATCTCTTTGGCTACAGGCGTTTCCCCATCATGATGCAATCACTTAAGGCTACATCATGACACAAATGCAAACCCCTTATATAAAGGGACATAGGGCTCCATTATACCCTCTGGTCTGAGATGTGTCTATTCAACACCTTCAGGTTTTCCCTTCCTCTATACAAGTATTGATGTGATTGGTTTCTTCTGTTGGTGGAGAATGGATTTATACGGTCCACTGTTTGAGTGTATTCCCTTTAGCGAAGCCTATCAGTCAGTTCTTCAGGTTTTCCTTGAGTTTTGTTTCTTTGCAGCAGGGGAATCTGCTGTTTAGTTTACTGGCCCAGTTTAATTGGACTTTTGTCCCACCTACTATTGAAGACTTTGACCACTGGTTCTTCCCAACTCAAGGGACGAGCTTTGAGTGCTAGCCCCACCCTTTACCAATGACCGGCATGGGGTACATCCACTGAGGTGGAGTTCCAACCCCGGTGTGTGTGTGTGTGTGTGTGTTGTAGCTTTGTCAAATGTATTTTAAGCTTGTGCAGCTTTCCCACGGGTTGCATGTGAGGATGCTCAGTTTTTGTCGGCGATACGTTATGAGGGCCTTTAGTGACGTGGACGGTGTGTAAACACTCTAGTATTGTGGTCTGAGCGTACCAGACTCTGGCTGTACTGAATTCCTTCTCCATTGCGCTGTTCCATTCATAAGAGTGCTGACACATCCTATCAGTCCAATCCTCAAGGTGAGGATCGTTGAATTTGAGTATTGCCGCTTCACTTTAGCTCTTCCTCGAACGACTACCCTGTCTATTCCAGCCAGTTACACCACATACTTATTTAATCCCGCAGTTTTTAACCGCTTTGGAAGCAGTTTCGATTACTCAATGGTTCCTCAGACATTTTTGGTTGTGTCATTGGGTGTCTTGTATGGAAGCTATAGTGCAAAACCATTCTGTAAGTGTTTTGTATTATAGTTTGTCACTTTACTTTTTTGTTTCATGCTTCTGAATTATTACGATATTTATTTTTATGTTTTAACTATACCAGCTACCAACTAATAGTAATAACTTTGAATTGTTTGTTATGTCTCTCTGCGGTGGCAATAGCTGGATCTTAATTGTATTTTTTGTGACGATGGCTTTTCTTCATTGGGATCTCTCTATAGAGGTTGTGTTCTTTTATGACTTGCAAGAGATGAGGCAAAGTAAAATATTTCCCACATTAAGGTTGTTTAAAAAGGTTTTTCTCTTGTGTGAATCATTTTATGTTTTGCAAGAGTTGAGGCTTGAGAAAAACATTTCCCGCATTCAGAGCAATGGTATGGTTTTTCTCCTGTGTGAATGATTTTATGTCTTGAAAGTTCTGAGGGGAAAGAGAAACCTTTCCCACACTCAAAGCATTTAAAAGCTTTTACTCCTGTGTGAGTCCTTGCATGTCTTGCAAGATTGGAGACATGATTAAAACATTTTTCACATTCAAGGCATTTAAATGGGGTTTCTCCTGTGTGAGTCATTTTATGTGCCGCAAGTGATGAAGCTAGAGAGAAATGTTTCCCACATTCAGAACATTTAAATGGTCTTTTTCCTGTGTGAATCATTTCATGTGCTGCAAGAGATGAGGCCCGAGAGAAACATTTCTCACATTCGGGGCATGTAAAAGGTTTTTCTCCCGTGTGAACCATTTTATGTCTTGAAAGATTTGAAGCACGAGAGAAACATTTCTCACATTCAAGGCATTTAAATGTTTTTTCTCCCATGTGAATCCCTTTATGTCTTGTAAACGTTGAGGCCTTATAGAAGCATTTTCCACATTCAGTGCATTTAAAAGTTTTTTTCCCTGTGTGAGTTGCCTTATGTTTTGCAAGACGGAGGCAAAGTCAAAATATTTCCCACAATCAGGACAATCAAATCTTTTTTCTTTGTCGTGAATCCTTTTATGTGCTGCAAGTGATGAGGCCCAGGTAAAGCATTTCCCACAATCATTGCAGTTGAATGTTTTTTTGCTTGTGTGAATCATCTGATGCCTTTTAAGAGTAATACGGTCTGTAAAATGTTCCCCACATTCAGGGAAAAAGAATAGTTCTTCTGTGAACTTGTTGGTGTTTAAGGCCTGACTTGAGAATAGGATTCTCTCCACAAAAAGTAGGCAAAAAGATTTCTCTGCAGTTTTTTCCATCTATCACAAGATCAGACTCAAAATATGAGACTTCACCCATTTCAGATGAAATCACAGAATTATCTTTGTAGACTGAATTATACATAAGGTCTGTATCCGGCTTTCTGGATTCTATTAAGGACTCGCTATGGTTTATTTCCAGTGGATTTGTATCGCCTGTTAAATATTGTCCAATATAATCAGGTGTATATTCTGTGGGTTTATAAATGACACTGTCTGTGAGGTTTCCTTTATATATGGGCGATTCCTGCTTAATGTTAGTAGGTGAATATTCAGTCTGTGTACGTTCTGTGAAGGAACAAATGTCATGATCTGTGATATTTCTCTCTCCATACGAATCGAATTCTGCCCTTGTATCAGAGGTATTTGCTGTGGTTTTATATATGACGCAGTCTGAGAGATTTTCTTCACATGATGCTGGTTCCTGCTTAATATCAGGTGAATATTCTTTGCATTTTATGGTTGAATAATTGGTTATATTTGTGACTTGTTCTTCTCCAGAAGCCGGGGATTCTTGCTCAGTGTATGTTGCAGATTCAGCTCGTCCTTTTGTTTTCTTGTTAAGATTCTGCTCCACATTATTGGTTATAGATTTATTTCCGGATAAAGAAGCCGGCGTGCTCGATTCACCAGATACAGATTTATCTATTGGGAGGAGAAATAATATTAACACGTGAGAAGTTCATTCAGGAACAAGTCTAAGAGCGCAGGTCACATTTCAGTTTATAATTTGGACACATTTCTCTGGTATTTTACACAAACATTATGAGAATTAACTCAAAGCCGTGTGTATTAGACTGTAACAGAGGTGGGACCAAGTCATTGTTTTGTAAGTCACAAGTAAGTCTCAAGTCTTTGTATTAAAGCTCCAAGTCAAGGCAGACAAGCCAAGGGATCGTGGACCAATGTGGCAAAGCCAATTCAAGGATAATGGGCTAAATGTATTTCTATCTTGAAACTTTTTGTATTAGAGATACAATGTAGATTTATTGTTCTTGCCCTCTGTTAGCAAACACATTGCCTCAGATTAATCTGCTATCTCGTCTAGAGTGTACTAAGCAGTTTCTGCATCTCCTGAAAGAATTTAAATCCCCCTCCTGTAGATAATGTATTCAGTTGATTACGTCATGTTACCTCCCCCTCCCTGTTTCCCATATAACAGGTCCCATTTCCAATAATTCATATTACTCCTTCCCTGCACTAAGCTGTGGTTGGGGAGAGGTTGGTTGGGGAGAGATGCAGGGTTATTCAGAGAGAGGTGAAAACCAGGAGAATAAACAATCTAGAGCAAATGGGAGAATTTTTCTGGTTTGGCTATTTTTACTTCTCCAGCCATTCTCCTGGTTTTCACCTCTCTGAATAACCCTGATAGAAATATACAGCACTCCCTAAAGTTCCAGCTGAGGATTGTGAGAGAAGGAAAGCTGTTGCAGATCAGCTTTGCTGTAGAGAAGGGATGGACGCTGTAACAGGTTCAAGTCTGGTCCACAAGCCGGAGACCAGTAAAGCCCAGTTGCTATTATACTCTGCATATCAGATTTTGTTTAATTCCAATGTTAAACCAGTAATACATAATATTATTGTGAGGTATTCCTGTTTTCGGCACACATTTCTGTATCTGCGCTGAGTTTTTTAATTTGCACCTCGTGTGTTTGGATTATTGTATCTAAAACTAATCACATTTTAATCTTTGATTTCTTTTTTTCATGTTAAGGGATTAGAAATAAAAATATCAAGGGGGGGGGGGGGGACAAAATTTCTGGCCGCCTGCTCGCCCAGCACAAGCAGAAATTTAAGCAGGACGACTAAAAATGCAGCCCTTTAAAACTGGCGCATTTTACATAGGGTGCGCTGCTGTGAAACTGTGGAAAGGCTCAGGCTGTGGTCAGACGAGTGCACTTCGTTCGCCCATACTGATGTGATGCTTCGACGGGGGTCAGCCACACGCTGTAGCACGTGGACGAATTGCACGCACTACAGCAAACGTGCTCTCAAAGCCTCCCCGTCTCCATAGGTGGATAGAGCCTTGCAGAGCTGAGCGTACTAACTGTCCACTCTCACGGACATTCCTTCCGCTCTGAAAAAGCTCGTCTGACCCGGGCATATTAGACAAGAGATGGATCATGGGTGGCACTACAGGACAGGTGGGAGAAGGCACAGTACAGCTAGCTGCCTACTTCAGGGAGGAGGGAGATAACTAAATTTAACCATAATGTATCCCTGCCTGTATCTCCCCCTCCTCATGCAATGCCCATGTCCTGCTGGCTGCAAGGAGCTTTGAGGGATTAAGCGGCATGGCCAGCAGCCCTATATCAGCCCGAGTCCCTCACCCCATGTGACATTTCATGGTGTGGTGTCTCCATCTTCACTAGTTTTCTCTTGCGTCAATCACACAACCCACAGCCAAGAGCTGAGCAGCAGCCCAGAAAACAGAGTTTGCCCTGCTCCTCTAGCACAGCCACCCCATCCCCTACAGCAGTGGTTTCCAACCGCAGTCCTCAAGTACCCCCAACATGTCAGGTTTTCCAGATATCTGAAGCACAGCACAGGTGATATGATTTGCTGCTCAGTGATTAGAGGATTCAGTCTGCATTTCCCCAAAGCAATCCTCAAAACCTGGCCTGTTGTTAGGGGTACTTGAGGACTGCGGTTGGGAACCACTGCCCTACAGAATGGCAGCAGAGGGACACACAGGGCTGTGTAACCACACTCACTGCACTAGTATTACACTAACTTGTTACTACATATCCCATGATGCTGAGCCATATTTAATCCTCTGAGAGGAAATATGTTGATGGGCTGCAGTGGGAAGAGATTGCGTTTTGCAGAAAGGTAAGAGAGCATAGAGGCCAGAAAATAACACTTTTCCCTCAATCTATTAACAGGGATTGTGGCCGTGGTGTGAGTGGAGTGGATGTGGTGTAGGCAGGCAATGGGTATGGTAAGAAATGGCACAAAACCTTATTCCTTGGATAGTAGTTTAGGACTTGAAATTTTGAGCCCTGTAAATCCACATTGAAGAGCAATAAAAGCTGTATTTGTCCTTCACAAAACGTTATATAATATGTGGCGGTTTCACGAATTAAGAAGGTGGAAATTCACTGTTAAACAAGTACATGGTAACCATGGTATTGACACACTCCTCCTTAACACACAGCAAGACTAAAATATTGGCCTTTAAAAGGGTTAAACGCTCTCTTACCCAGTGTAATAATAGGCTGGTGATCCTCCATGACGTCCTCATAGAGCTCCTTGTGTCGCTCCACATACTCCCACTCCTCCATGGAAAGATAGACAGTGACATCCTCACAGCGTATAGGAACCTGACACACACAATGACACAGTCACCATCCAGACACATGCCTTGGTGTTAGCATATGTCCCATTCCCAGCAGCCTCACCTCTCCAGTCAGCAGACGGATGATCTGATTGCTCAGCTCCAGGATCTTCTCATTGTTTGGCTCATGGATTCCTGAGTGAGTTAGAGGCTCCGTATTGAAGATTTGGGTCCTGCGGGATCCTCCTTTTGATACTTGGTCACTGACAGCAGCCATTACCGTCTCATGGACCTTCACCACAATATGACCCTAAACATTGAGAGTGAAACCAATATAGAGAGGTTTGGCGTTTGAGTATAAACATGTCCAGATCCTGGTATCCAACCATAATCCTTTTTGGGTTTATTTCACTCTCTGCTCTTATCGCCATAGTGTGCTGTGTAATGTGTTGTAACCTTTATTTACACATGACAGGCATTAACATGAATCTACTACTGATCTGCCTCTGAAATGTCTCCTGGGTCACACAGCTCCAGGGGGATTTAATATCAACAGGAATGAGAATTTAATAATTGGGGTCCGACTCCTTAAGGAGATTAATTTTGTCAGTGCACAAGGTCCCACTACAAGGAAACCGGAGTGGACAGTATTACTAGTCATTATCAGACTGGAGGAGTTTAAAGGGAGTCCAGGAGAAATGGGATTATTTAAAGGAAGCATTATTGAAGGCCACAGGAAATTGCATTCGGCTTGTTAGCAAAAACAAAAAAGGGAAGAAACCACTGTGGTACTCTGCAGAAGTGGCCAAAATAGTGAAGAACAAGAAGATAGCATTCAATAATTATAAAAAAACTCAGCGTGAAGAGGATAGGCAAATCTATAAGATTAAGCAGAAAGAGGCAAAGCAATTTATAAGAGCTTCCAAAGCACACGCAGAAGAGAAAATAGCTCAGTCAGTAATAAAGGGGGACAAAACATTTTTTAGATACATAAACGAGAAAAGAAAGGTAAAACAAGGATTAGTTAGATTAAAAACAAAGGAAGGTAAGTAGAAGAGGATAAGTCTCGCTGACTGCCTCAATGAATATTTTTGTTCAGTCTTTGCAGAAGAAAAGGAAGGAAAGGGACCTCAGTTAGGAGAGAACACTAACGAGACATTTACATATGAGTTTACAGAGGAGGAGGTTCTACAGCAGCTGTCTAAAGTAAAGACAAATAAGTCAATGGGGCCTGATGGGATCCATCCTAAATTATTAAAAGAGCTCAGTGATGTAATAGCAAAACCATTAACAGGAGTCGTCCCAGAAGACTGGAAATTAGCAAATGTTGTGCCCATTTACAAGAAGGGTAGTAGGGAGGAATCGGGGAACTATAGGCCAGTTAGTCTTACGCCAGTAGTGGGGAAATTAATGGAAACCATGTTAAAGGAAAGGATTGTTGAACATCTAAAAACACATAGATTACAGGATCAGAAACAACATGGGTTTACCTCAGGGAGATCATGCCAAACTAATCTTATTGATTTTTTTGATTGGGTAACAAAAATAATAGACACAGGTGGTGCAGTAGACATTGCTTATTTAGATTTCAGTAAGGCTTTTGATACTGTTCCGCATAGAAGGCTTATCAATAAATTGCAATCTTTGAGCTTGGATTCCAATATTGTTGAATGGATTAGGCAGTGGCTGAGTGACAGACAACAGAGGGTTGTGGTAAATGGAGTTTATTCGGCGCAAGGTCTTGTTACCAGTGTGTACCTCAGGGTCAGTACTTGGACCCATTCTCTTTAATATTTTTATTAGTGATATTGCAGAAGGTATTAATGGAAAAGTATGTCTTTTTGCTGATGACACAAAATTTGCAACAGGGTTGACGTTCCTGGAGGGATCAGCCAAATGACAAATGATTTAGGTAAACTAAAAAATGGTCGGAGTTGTGGCAATTGAGTTTTAATGTGGATAAGTGCAAGATAATGCACCTGGGACGTAAAAACCCAAGGGCTGAATATAGAATATTTGATACAGTCCTAACCTCAACATCTGAGGAAAGGGATTTAGGGGTCATTATTTCAGAGGATCTAAGGGTAAGTAGTCAATGTAATAGAGCAGCAGGAAATGCTAGCAGAATGCTTGGTTGTGTAGGGAGAGGTATTAGCAGTAGGAAAAGGGAAGTGCTCATGCCACTGTACAGAGCACTGGTGAGACCTCACTTGGAGTACTGTGTGCACTACTGGAGACCGTATCTCCAGAAGGATATAGACATCTTAGAGTTCAGAGAAGGGCTACTAAAATGGTGTACGGCTTGAAGGAGAAAAGTTTCCAAGAAAGGCTTAATGATCTTAACATGTACAGCTTGGAAAAAAGACGAGACAGAGGAGATATGATTGAAACATTTAAATACGTAAAGGGAATCCACAAGGTAGAGGAAGGGAGTATATTTAAAAGGAAACAAATAGCAAAACAAGAGGACATAGTCTTAGATTAGAGGGGCAAAGGTTTAAAAGTAACATCAGGAAGCATTATTTTACTGAGAGGGTGGTGGATACATGGAACAGTCTTCCAGTAGAAGTGGTAGAGGCCAAAACAGTAATTGAATTTAAGCAAGCATGGGATAGGCATAAGGCTATCCTAAACAAAAGATAAATCCAGGTCAAGTATCCATGTAATTGGGCAGACTAGATGGGCCGAAAGGTTCTTATCTGCCGACATTTTTTTTATGTTTCTATGTTTCATCCAGACCCCCTGCTACTTATCGGTACCATTCATGTAAGGTCCCACTTCAAGGTAACCAAGATAACATTTTCAAATGGTCTTGTACCCAGGACATACTTGAAAATGAGAGGAATCTCAATGTATCCTTCCTGGTAAAATACTTTGCATATTTATTTGCAACATTTTCTGGTATTAAAATCACTTAGAGGTGCATGTTAAATGAACAAATAGTATTTGAATCAATTCACGCACATCAAAAAACAAGATCGTTATCACCGTTCTATGGATGCCTAGGACCTGGGGTATGATTTCCTCCACAGCCGGTGCACTTCAGGAACAATCAGCCAAGACCAAAGTTTCTCCAGTCAAAGGATATACACTTTTAATTTTTTAACCATGTACTTATGACTGCACATATTGCTCCTGATGAAGTCTTTTGACGAAACGTGTCGAGCGTGAGCAGTCTTATCTTTGATTTTATTAATAAAATCCTTTGACTGGAGAAACTTTGGTCTTGGCTGATTGTTGCTGAAGTGCGCCGGCTGTGGAGGAAATCATACCCCAGGTCCCAGGCACCCATGGAACGGTGATAACGATCTTGTTTTTTGATGTGCGTGAATTGATTCAAATACTAAGTGATTTTAATTCGTTGTAGGATTACCCTCTACTTTTTTCTTATTGTATGCTACTTATGGGTTACCGGGAGCCTGCATAGGGAAGATCCTAAGTTAAGTGATTCAGTGTGTGTTTTTTTCTTTGCATATTTACTGGTATTGCCTTAATACATAAGGTGAAGGTCCCAACAAAAGGAGACCGGAATACATGCCGTTTTCAGGCGTATAGGTGTCTGGATACTTCTGATATTATCTCTCTCTCATATTAAAGGGTTTGATAATATGTACTGAGCTCATGCAGTTTGTCACGCAGCAGATGGGGATTAGTCCCACAGTGTTGATCTGGTTTGTTTTTTTTAAATTAATTGTAATAATTTTTTATTTTGGAGAAATGTCAGCAATACAAATGGAAAAGAAATGGCCACGCAAGACCACAACAAGTCCTCTACCGGACCAGACACATATAATAGAAAGAAACGTCGTCAGGGAGTAAGGAACTCCGCAGAATATCAAAGGGGGAAATAAAGTGTCGTCAGAGAGTGTCGCAGTGAAAAACAAAAGAAAATTAAAAGATAAGGGGGGGGGTGGAATACAGGAATCTCAAACTAATGGCACGGGGGAATCAAAATGTTAACTGTGCAAGCCATAAAAAAGGGAGAACAATAGCGTGCTCAAATTAGAGCACAGCGAAGGGGGAGGCTAAATAGTGCAGGGGGGGAGGAGGAGGCAAGAAGTCTAAGAGAAAAACAAAACGCAAAAATGTTCCATGGATCCCTTCATCCCGTGTCATGAAATGGCAGCAAGCGTGGGACAGGCAGCACAACGCATGGGAGGCCAGGGCATCCAACATCGGCCAGCCCGCAGCCACAGAGCCGAGCCCCATCCAGACCTGAGCCGCTCTGTGCCCTCCTCTGTCAAACGCTCGGCAGAGCCTCATGCGTTGTCAGGGAGCGCATCTGTGCAATCTTCATGGCCATTAGTGGGGGGGGGGTCATTCTCTGCAGGTTTCCGGTAGGGGTCCGCCATTACCAGGCCCAATAGAACTGGTGCCACCTAGACAGCGCAAGACACCAACCCGCCTCCATCACACAGATACGGGGTGGGTCTTCTCTGGGGCCCGGAACACCCGGGTCAGTGCCCCAACCAGGTCGCCACTCCCCTCCATGTCACTAGGCACATGCAAGCAGGGTTCGGCAGAGAACAGGACAGAGGCATCCCCGAGCACATCTGCCCCCGAGGTCTTCGCCTCCCGGCAGATGCTCAGCGCAGCCATTACTCGGCGCCAAACACTGAGGGGGTCAGCATCCTCCCCCCGCCAGTATCCACAGGCAGGCATCAAGGCCTGAAACAGCTCGCTCTCCTCCAGCGGGTCAATCCAGCAAGGCAGGGTGGTAGGCAGCAAGATGGCCATCGGCATCCCGTTCCAGCCACAAATCGGCAGAGGCTAGCATAGTCTCTGGTCCGGAGGAGGAGCCGGGCGGTCTCAGGACCGACGGCCAGCCACTCAGGTACCCAAAGTCTGAAAAATGCAATGCAGAAACATGTGGAGCTCCACCATTACATGTCTGCTCCCACGAGCGGCCGGTCGTGCCCCCAGTGTTGATCTTTTATTACACTGCATTTGTCTGTCAACTTTTAATGTTTATGGTATGTATGTATGTATGTTTGTATGTATATTTATATTAGGTAGGCCGTGTTAGTCCAGATGCCAAAATCACGAGTATAGCAGTCTATAGTGATATCTTTTTTATTGGACGTTATATATATATATATTATAATTAGATCCTGCCCAGCACACTAGACCCCAGGAGGTCTTTGAGGTGTAGACCTGTTTTCCTACCGAATCTCTTACCTCTCCAGTCAGCAGAAAGATGATCTCCAGAGTTAGATCCAGGAGTCTCTGGGTCAGCGGATCCCTGGCTTTGTCTTTATTCATTATCAGTTTACCTGGACTCCCAGTTCTTGTGGAAGGCAACGATAAGAGGGAGCACAGGATTTCTGAAATTACAGAGAATTCTAATGCTCAGGTTTCTTTCTGACCTCCTGCCCATCCCCATAAATCGCAAAACAAATATATTAACAAAAAAAAAATGAATAACCCTTCCCTGTCCCCAGTCTCTCAAGTCTCACAATCTTAGGTGCCATAGATGTCCCTGGTCTTTATTTTTGGGCTCTGGTCAGGGATGGTGGTTGCTTTAGGTGCTGTAGAGCTGGATCAAGGTGGCTGAGCTGATCACATTGACTGTCTCTAATTGGATGGCTTCCTTAAACTCAATCTTGCCAAAACTGAAATTCTCGTCATTCCTCCCTCCAAGAAGAACCCAATACCACCTATTAGCCCAACACCCCTAGCTCGCTGCCTTGGCGTCACTTTTGACTCTGACCGAACATTCTCTTCCCACATCCAGACAGTGACCAAATCCTGTTATTTCCAACTCAAAAACATTGCCCGTGTCCGCCCCTTTCTGACACAAGATACCGCAAAGTGCTGGTTCATGCTCTTGTCATTTCACGACTTGACTACTGCAACTCGCTCCTTATTGGCCTCCAACTCCCATATCACCCCTTTGCAATCTGTAATGAATGTAGGGGCCAGGCTTTTTTTTCCCCTCACTAAACGCACATCACATACGTCCCCACTCTGCCGGTCCCTCCATTGGCTTCCTGTACGTTTCAGGATACAGTTTAAAATACTGACGCTCACATTCAAAATCACTCAATAACTCAACCCCTCCCTGTATGTCTTTGTTACTCAGCAAGCACGTCTCATCTAGACAACTCCGATCTGCAGGTGATCTCCACCTGTCATCGGTCTACACGCGCACAGCCAACTCTCGCCTCCAAGACTTCAAGGGCAGCACCAGTCTTGTGGAATGACTTGCTTCGCCCTCTCAAACTCTCCCCTGACCTTCAAGAAATCCCTCAAAACCCATCTCTTCAGATTAGCGTACCACATCACTGATGCAACTCATCCCTCTGCTCACCTACTCACACTTGATTGAAGCTGCTTCTATGGCCCCACCATTCCCAAACCACTGGCACTAATGATCCTGCTATCGAGTGCAATTCCTCTTGTCTTCCTCTACCCCAATCCCTCTAGACTGTAAGCTCCTATGAGCAGGGCCCTCTACACCTAACGTTTCCATCCTATGTCTGTTTATATGTATTTTGTTCCCTTTGGTTATTGTAAAGCGCTGCGGAAACTGTTGGCGTGATGATGGATGATGACGACGACATCACTGAACTTTTTCATATCCATTCAGTTTGTAAATCTCAAGCCAGCTTCAGTGATCTTTCCTACGTAAATATATCCTGTACCAATCGACGAAATGATTACGGCTGCAGGTCTAGGCTTGAACAGAGGGAACCAGAAACAATGTGGAGATTATTATTATTTATATAGCGCCAGCATATTCCGCAGCGCTGAACAATGGGCACAATATAGGCAGGATTATTATACACGGAGACTGAACAATATTTGACAAACCAGAGCCCTATTCCCGTGGGAACTCACAATCTAAAAGGGATGGGGTGGAAACAGGAGGAGAGGACTGCAAGGTGAGAGTGGTGGACTGGTTGGGGCAGTGAGGTATATCAGTGAGTCGGGTGGTAGGCTTCCCTAAACAGGAATGTCTTTAAGGGAAAGTCTGACAGTACGAGGGAGAGCGTTCCAGAGGATGGGGGCTGCATGTGAGAAGTCCTGCAGTCTATTATGGGAAGAGGTGATGCGGGGAGAAGCTAGGCGCAGGTCATTGTTTGACCTTAGGGAGTGGGCTGGGTTGTATTTGTTGATTAGTGAGGATAGGTAAGGCTAATGTCAGACGAACGCAGTTATCACGTCCGTGTTGCCGCACAGTTTAACGTCAGTCGTAGCATAGAATCATGATCAAGAGACACACACACGAGACACAATGTACGTGCGCACGAACAACGAACGTGGCAAACGGACGCAAGTTAGGCAAGAACGTAAAACCGCTAGGACGCGCAGAGTGCGCCAAGTCCGCGTAGCATTCTGAGAGAGTGATGAGATGTCAGACGCAGCGCATTTGCGACGTCCAGCACCTTGAAGCACAAAATGGCTTTTCATATTTTTAACATTTTTCATATTAATTATTTCCCATAGAAAAAAAAAACTATGTCCGTCAAAAAAGAGGACTGTGTGGTGAAAGGACTGTGTGGTGTCTACAGTATCTTCCGTCAGTACGTCTGTCCATTATGCACGCATGCAGAGTGCGCTCAGACTGCGTTCGTCTGACAGCCTAATGGGGACCTGAGTTAGTGAGAGCTTTGTAGGTCAGGGTGAGAATTTGGAGTTTAATTCTGCAATGGATGGGGACCCAGTGAAGGGACTCGCAGACAGGAGCGGCAGTGACACAGCAGCGGGTGAGGTGGATGAGCCTGGTGGAGGCATTCAGAATGGATTGTAGGGGGGCGAGGCAGGAGAGAGGGAGGCCAACTAGAAGATTATTACAATAGTCAAGTCGGGAGATTACAAGGGCGTGGATGAGTTGCTTTGTGTTGTCCGCGCTAAGTAATGGCCGAATTCTGGAAATATTACACAACTGGCAGCGGCAGGAGGAGGAAAAAGACTGGATGTGGGGGGGAATGGAGGAAAGAGCAGAGTCAAGAGTAACTTCGAGGCAGCGAACCTGGCTTGATGGGGAGATAGTGATACCACCAGGCAGATGAAAGCCTTGCAGTGAGACTCCCATGCTGAACAGCAATGATACTGTGTGAGGGAATCGCAAGGGTGACGGGTCCCAATCACAAATGTGAGACAGCATGAAGCATATAAACCACACAGAGGGGTCTCCCTGGGGGCTGTATAGGTGTGACAGCCTCTGCTTACGTCTCTCCAGTGTCCAGCCTGTGCGATGCCTCTCAATGCTTCCGAACTGAGACATTGGCTGGTTGTGAATGAGCAGAGCATTCCAAAAATAATCCCTGGAAGGCTGTCAGTGTGAATGGAGGGCTGACATACACTCAGCTACAAATGACCATTTAAAGTTCATTACATTATCACGGTGACTCGAGATTCCCTTTAAAACCATCAGAGACTCATTGGTAAAGCCCCCCCTGTGCCGAATCGGCCCCCGGCCCAGGATACACGCTATGGTTTCTTATGGAGCGGTATATTACCTTTACATTCCCACCTGGAAGTGAGCGGCTCAGAATAAAATATACTTATTTAACTCGCTGAATTCCCCCCTCCCGGTGTCTGAGCCATAATATCCATTGGGTCAGGCTGAACCCAGCTGTGTGTTATATAAGGGGAGCTTCTTATAGAGGGAGATCCTCCCTGTGTATATCCACCTGCAAACACTGTGTGCACAGAGCTCTCCTGTGTGTCTGGAGCATTGAAACACCTTTTCATGGAAAGAAAATACACATTTTTCATTTAGTGCAGGAATAAGAAAGCAGCTTTCCATGTGGTTACAATGTGGAACATGGCGCCCACACATACCTGAGCCTCCTCTCCCTGGGCACCGGCACAGTCTCCGCTTCTCTCACACACTTTACACAGGGGAATGGGCGCACTCTGATGACATCACAACTGCTGGGGGAGGGGAATGGCCGACACTGAGCTGTGAGCTGTCTGGATCCAGCACTGAGTGAGTATAGCAGCGAATTTCCAGGTAATTGTGTGTGAGAAGCTGAGGCTGTTCAGGAATGTCCTGCCCTGACCCCTTACTCTGGGCTCCATGAGGCTGCTCACCCCCCCATGTGACTGGAGAGGACACACACAGGAGTAGTACAGACAGAGCTGGTGCCCTGGGAGAGGAGGCTCAGGTATGTGTGGGTGTCATGTTCCACATGCTATTTATTGCATGGAAAGCTGTGTCTTGTCATTGTGGGACAGTCATGGCGCAGCCCTCATAGCCGCGTAGCTCCATTACAGAGCCGTGCAGGATGGATCTCTGGTAACATGGGGACATTTCACCTGGCTGGGGATCATAGGAGTTTGTTTTTTTTGAGAAAGGATTTTTACCAGGAAGGATACATTAAGATTTCTCTTGTTTTCAAGTATGTCCTGGGTGGCGAGTATGTACCGTTAGGTGTCTTGCCCAAGGACACTTACTGGAGAGGTTGCTCGTCGGGATCGAACCCATGACTCCACAGAGTTACCATGCACAATTCCACGCAGGCAGGTCCCACTAACCCTATCCAAGGGTAAGTAGTCAATGTAATAGAGCAGCAGGAAATGCTAGCAGAATGCCTGGTTGTGTAGGGAGAGGTATTAGCAGTAGGAAAAGGGAAGTGCTCATGCCACTGTACAGAGCACTGGTGAGACCTCACTTGGAGTACTGTGTGCAGTACTGGAGACCGTATCTCCAGAAGGATATAGACATCTTAGAGAGAGTTCAGAGAAGGGCTACTAAAATGGTGTACGGCTTGAAGGAGAAAAGTTACCAGGAAAGGCTTAATGATCTTAACATGTACAGCTTGGAAAAAAGACGAGACAGAGGAGATATGATAGAAACATTTAAATACGTAAAGGGAATCCACAAGGTAGAGGAAGGGAGTATATTTAAAAGGAAACAAAATAGCAAAACAAGAGGACATAGTCTTAGATTAGAGGGGCAAAGGTTTAAAAGTAACATCAGGAAGCATTATTTTACTGGGCGGGTGGTGGATACATGGAACAGTCTTCCAGTAGAAGTGGTAGAGGCCAAAACAGTAATTGAATTTAAGCAAGCATGGGATAGGCATAAGGCTATCCTAAACAAAAGATAAATCCAGGTAAAGTATCCATGTAATTGGGCAGACTAGATGGGCCGAAAGGTTCTTATCTGCCGACATTTTTCTATGTTTCTATCCAGTCCCCAAACTCCCCCAGCCTCTATAAGGCTAGGGTCAGACTAACGCAGTATTAACGTGCGTTGAGCAGCACTAAATCGCGGCCGTGCTAGCAGCAAATGACGTCCAATGCCGGGCAGCATACGAAGAACAGCCGCACAAAAGTGCGGCTGCGCAACGCAAGTGGAAAACGAACGCATTTTTTCGAGAACGTGATACCGCTAGTACTGACGTACAGAGTGCGCTGCGTCCGCTAGCAGCATGTGTGCGTGATTAGGAGACGTCAGACGCTGCTAATGTCCGGCCAACATAACGTCCAGACACAAAAAGTGTTTTATTGATGATCCGTACAAAATCAAAGACGAAAATGCGCATCGTATGACCGCTATCGCGTTTTCCGTGAAAAAATGCGTCCATTCGTTCGAACGCACTTTTTCACGGACAACGCGAAAAATGCGTTAGTCTGACCCTAGCCTAAAGCAGCGCTGTAATGACTCTGTATGAACGCCGCGTCCTCCCGGCCTCTATAAAGCGGCGCTGTAATGACTCTGTATGAAAGCCGCGTCCGCCCGGCCTCTATAAAGCGGTGCTGTAATGACTCTGTATGAACGCTGCGTCCTCCCGGCCTCTATAAAGCGGTGCTGTAATGACTCTGTATGAACGCCGCATCCTCCCGTCCTCTATTAAGCAGTGCTGTAATGACTCTGTATGAACCCGGCGTCCTCCCGGCCTCTATAAAGCGGCGCTGTAATGACTCTGTATGAATGCTGCGTCCTCCCGGCCTCTATAAAGCGGTATATATTATATGTATGCGTCATGCCCTGCCAGAATGCTATAACAAAAAATTAGACTTTCCATGCACATTTACAGCGTGTAAAATGATTTTTTTTTTCACATTTTATCATCCGAGCTTTTGAGGTTATATATTCTGAGTTGCGCTTGTTAAAAAAATGAGAAGCGGGATCCCGTTACTGTGTTTTTCTGACAAAATACACGATTATAGTTAAAACTGAAAAAACTAAGCTTTTCTTTCGTGCAGCATCATTATTCACATTATAATAGGAAAGTGAACAAGAAAAAAAAACAAACCACTTTTTTAAAATTTATTTTTACTGTTAACCTGGTCATGTTTGATATCATTGGAAAGGAAGTGCTCTGGCCTTTCCAATGATACCAAACTGACCCTCTAGCTGCCCACAATCAGGAGATATAGGAGGGTCCCCAATATCTCCACCATAAGGATTTCCATAGGGAAATCCCTTGGCAGCTATGGGATAATTTCCTAATTGATGTCATCGTGCCATGAGCGATTGACATCAGTGAGTAGGGGAGGCCCTGGAGGCTTGGCTGACATCCAAGATGTCAGCCACCTCCGGGAGAAGTTCACGATCCGGCACCGATTAGCACCGGATCGTGGACTGGCACCTAAAGGGTTTAAAAAGAGGCATCACTGGAAAAGTCAGACTGTGACCTTTCTAGCGATGCCTCTCTCTTTTCTCTTTCTTTTACCAAACGGGAGGGGTCCAAAGTACCCTTCCTCCCTCTCTGGCACTCTCCTGGCTCTGCCATGGGGATGCCTGAGACTGACATCATTGTGCCCCGGGAGGGGTCTAAAGGGATGATCTGACTTCAATCAAGACAGACCCCCCCCCCCCGATCCTGGACACAAGGGGTCTCCGCTTTTGCTGCGGAGACCCCATGACGTGTAAGAGACCTCCTCCACACGTAATGTGTGCACCTGAGGACGTCTCCCAGATGTCATCCACAGCGAAAGGGTAAAACACCTATTAGGAGGATAGGGTTCTTTTTTTTTTTTTGTAGTTTGGTGGAATTCGCCAAGACGTTCTCCAATTTGTTCATGAGACTTTGGAGACTCCATCTTTGGTGCACTCCAGGGACCATCCTGGGAATAGTGAATCACCACAATGCGTCAAAATTTCACTGCTTAGTGAATAGACTCTTGCGTGCCAGGGACATTTATGGTTCTTCAGATTGTGAGGCTCAAGAGAGAAGGGGGGGGGGTTATTTTATATTATTTTTTTTCATCAATTTTTATTGCAGGGAGCGGGGGTCAGGATGAAAACTGAAAAGAAAATGTATCTGTAATTTCAGCATTATTGTGCTTCTACTGGGTGTCCGGGTAACCTGTGATGATGGATAAAGACAAAGCTAGGGATCCGCTGAGCAAGAGGATCCTGGATCTAACTCTGGAGATGATCTTTCTGCTGACTGGAGAGGTAAGAGATTCCATGAGATTGCCATATTCCTGCTGATATTAAATCCCCACGGAGCTGTGTGAGCCAGGAGACATTTCAGAGGCAGATCAGTAGTAGATTCATCTTCATGTCTGTCATGTGTAAATAAAGGTCACAGCACATTATATAGCACACTATGGAGATAACACACTGATACATACACAGAAGGATGAGGGGCCTAGGGGGGTGACATGTTTATACCTCTTAAACCCCACCCCTGTTTATATTGGGGTCACTCTCAATGTCTAGGGTCATATGGTGGTGAAGATCCATGAGATGGTCAATGACAGCAGCCGTCACCAAATATCAGAAGGACACGGCAGGAGCCAAAGCTTCAATATGGAGCCTCCACCTCACTCAGGAATCCATGAGCAAAACCATGAGAAGATCCTGGAGCTGAGCAATCAGATCATCCGTCTGCTGACTGGAGAGGTGAGGCTGCTGGGAATGGGACATTATACGCTAACACCAAGGCATGTGTCTGGATGGTGACTGTGTCATTGTGTGTGTCAGGTTCCTATACGCTGTGAGGATGTCACTGTCTATCTCTCCATGGAGGAGTGGGAGTATGTGGAGCGACACAAGGAGCTCTACGAGGACATCATGATGGAGGATCAACAGCCTGTTATTGCACTGGGTAAGCGAGGGTTTAACCCCATACGGACCATTGCAATTAAGCTTTGCTGCACGTTAAGGACCAGAGCAATTTTGCCATGTTTCTTATGTACATGTTCAGTGGTGGATTTCCACTTTCTTATTTTGTGCACCCCCTCTTATTATATAACATTCTGTGAAGGACAAACAAACAAAAAGCATTATGTTCTTTGCTGCACGCACACACCCGGGATCCGATCGCTGGCCTGTAGTAAATCACTGGGCTGTCACAGCTCTAGGTACTGTCTCTTGTAAGGATGTTCTTTCTCTGTACCGAGGCTTCCAAAGCAGCTCATACAGCCGCAGGCTCCTGATTTATTTCATCATAAGCTGCTCGGCACAAGTGCATGATTTTCAGCAGCCAGAGAGCCCTCCCGGTCATCTTGCTGGCTCACTCGATAGGTCTGCACCCTAGGTGAACACCTTGGGCCTGATCACAAACTGCACTAAAGCGGTTTCACGCCTATTTCCTCCCAGGGTGGCTGAGAAGACCAGAAGTGTCCAGCCCACAACATGTATAAAACATAACAAGAAAAAAAGTTGTCATTTGCGCTCACCACTGGAGATCCATGCGAAACAGAACACAATCAAGTAAACATCTGGTCAAAACCTGGACGTTAAAGGCGAGGCGCAAGTTTTCTATTTGCGGTTTGCCTTTAAAGTCCATATTACAAACAGTCGCTTTGCCAGCAGCTGGAGCAGTAATACCGAGACGCCGCAGGGTGATAATACAGCAGCACTTAGCACTGCTGTATTATCTGCTCCAGGAGTCCATAGGAGACCAAAGAGATCTCGCGTGAATGAGAACCAGCCGGGGCGGCGGAGGGATACACGGAGGAACACTAGGATTATTTGTCCAAGTGTACCTCAGCCTGCAGAGTGAGGAAGCAGCGGATCGCGCCGCTCTAGCCATCGAGGGATCTGAGGCAAGTGTGGGATTTTTCAGTGGGTTTAGTTTTGTGTGTTATGTGTTTTCCAGAATACCATCAGATGCGGGAGGGGAAGGAGCAGGTTGGACTAGCTAATTTTTCCATCTGCTGGAGCCACATTCGCGTCTCCAATAAAGGTATACAGGGTTATTCAGAGAGAGGTGAAAAGAAGGAGAATGGCTGGAGAATGGAAAATTCTAGGTCAAAAGAGCCGATTTGGAAAGTGAGATAAATGGGAGATTTTTTCTGGTTTGGCCTATTTTGACCTAGAATTTTCCATTCTCCAGTCATTTTCACCTCTCTCTGAATAACCCTGATAGGAAACGCTAATGTACAGGAACCTGGCGGCGCATCTGAGATGCAAAGTCAGCTTGTGTCTCGGATGGTTAGAATATAAGCTGCCATGATATACTGCTTGAGCGTTGTTCTTTGCGTGCAGGTTGTCATCAGGCCCCTAGTTTGCCTTTTGGAAGTGCCTGCCCTGAATGAGAACAATACAATTTGTGGTTTTTTTTTTGTTTTTTTTTTAATGGACAGAGAGGCAGAGAAAGATGCAAAGTGATCATTTACATCTTTACTTCTTGTTCTGGCATGGCTATCGATGTGGTGGGTTGCAACAGTGATATCCTGCCCAGTTACACCGTGATGGGCTTTTGATGCACTGCATGACTTCTCGGCAACAGCAAAAACTGAGCTCCAAGTGTTCTGCAGCCTGGAACGACGGTTTGGCTGATTGCCGGTCTATGCTAACCCTGGTCATCAAGAGGTTAATTCTCATAAATTTTGTGTACATTGCCAGTGAAATGTGCCCAACGAATGAGCTTAAATGTAAACTGTTCCGTCTGATAGACTTGTTCCTGAAATAACTTCTCACGCGTTGCTGTGATTTTCCCCTTCGAATAGATAAACCTGCATCTGGTGACTCGCACACTCCGGTTCCTTTATCTGATACTGGAAGTGAAAATGGAAATGAAAGCATTCCCAGGAACGTGGAAAAGTGTCTGAATGAGGTGACCAAAGGACAAGTTGAATCTGAAACCTTCACAAAGCATAAATCTCTGGCTTTTGAACAAAGACGTGTCATAGGGAACCGTATTCATCAAGTCCCAGAACAACCAGAATATCCACCTGCAGATATAAAGGAGGAACCGGCCTCCTGTGAAGAAGATCTCACAGAGACTGTCATATATAAACCCACAGGAAATACACATAGTAAAAATACTTATACAGGGGTAGAATCAGACCCACATGGAGAAGGGGACATCTCTGATCCTGACATTTATCATTTCTCTAAATATACACTGACTGAATATCCATCTACTGACATTAAGAAGGAACCACCCACATATGGAGAAGGAAATGTCTCCATGACCGACATTAATAAACCCTCAGATCATGCTGATTGGTCACATGATAATATTGGAGAATATTTAACAGGTAATACTAATTTCCCGGAAATAAAGCATAGCGAGTCCTTAACCGAATCCAGAAAGCCGGATCACCGTATATATTATACAGATCTCCTTACTCATAATTCAGTTTATACAGGACATTCAGCGCCTTCTTCTGAAATGGGGGAAGTCTCATATTCCATGTCTGACCTTCTGATGCATGAAACAAATGTCAGAGAAGAACCATTTTCTTCCACTCCTGAGTCAGCCCTTCTGTACCAACAGGTCCTCTGCGAAGAACAACTGCTCTCATGCCCTGAATGTGGGAGACGTTATACCAATCGTATTGCGCTTGTAAAGCATCGAAGGACTCACATAAGCAAAAAACAGTTTAAATGCAATGAATGCGGGAAAGGTTTTACCTGGGCCTCAAATCTTGCGGCACATAAAATGATTCACACAGGAGAAAAACCGTTTAATTGTTCAGAATGTGGGAAATGTTTTATCCACGGCTCAAATCTAGCAGCACATAAAATGATTCACACAGGAGAAAAACCATTTAAATGCTCTGAATGCGGGAAATGTTTCAAGCAGCCCTCACATCTTGCGTCACATAGAATTACTCACACAGGAAAAAAACTATTTACTTGCCCGGATTGTGGGAAATGCTTCACTCGGGCCTCATCTCTTGCTGTACATAAAATGATTCACACAGGAGAAAAACCATTTAATTGCAATCAATGTGGGAAATGTTTTACAACAGGCTCACATCTTGCAAGACATAAAATGACCCACACAGGAGAAAAGCCTTTTAACTGTCTTGAATGTGGGAAATGTTTTGCCCAGGCATCACATCTTGCAAGACATAAAATGACCCACACAGGAGATAAACCATTTAAATGTCTTGAATGTGGGAAATGTTTTACAAATCCTTTATATCTTGCAAGACATAATGCGATTCATACAGAGGAAAAATACATTGAAATGCACTGAACGCAGGGTATTTTTCACTCGGGCCTCATCTCTTGCAACAGAAAATGATTCAATGCATGAAGTTATTCACAGGATAAAGGCTATTTTAATGGGAAATGTTTTGTTTTCAGGTCATTTCTTGTTGAGTGTCTGCAGACCCAGTGGTGCATTGACTGAGGAAATGTTTCACAACATAAAATATAATAACTTATCGTGTAAATGTATATATTGTCAATATTTGTATTGCTTTTAATATGTAAGAAACTCACAGGATGTGATACACAATGGATAAGGAGACGCATAAGGCTGGTCATCAACCGGGTCCGTATTTTGGCGATCATGTGATTGTCCAACGTTGCCCATCATCGTCCGATAAATCCCACAACATGCAGGAGATTCATTCCTCGTCCACTGCCTCCGACTTCCATCGGATGATTTTTTGCAGCTACAGTAGACTAGCAGAAGGATGTATTTTTTGCTGCAGGTACACTCACACCAGCATTCTTCAGCGGCTTTCTCCCAGAAAATTTGGAGAAATTAGGTAGTCCTGATTTTGTGCACCTAAGTTGATTTGCTAATTCCATTGAAGATGTTTGAAGCATCAGTTTAGGATCACTTGAACTGGAGGAAGCTGCTCCCTTTAACAGCCCCTCTAATACAGGTGGTATTGAGAATGTAAGAAAGGCTAATTAGGTTGTGGTTATAGGGGACTCTATTACATGAGCAGTCAGGGTAATCTGCTGTTCTTTTTCCTCAACCAGACAGGATGTTGCTTGGGTTGAGCGTGTTGCTGTTAGAGTGGGTGGATCGTGCGGACCTCCCGGCAGACCCAGCTGTCACTGCCCATATAGGTGCCAATGACAAAGTCAGGAAAATGGAGTGTCGTTAAGAATTATTTCAGACCATTATGAAACTGATGAAAAGGTACTCCAAGGGAACTTGTCTGGATGCTGAGGAGAGTGGACGCCTCTCTGCAGAGCTCTGTGCGGACCTCCCCTTGGTTGTGTGATAGCGTCCATTTTGGTACCCTGATTTTGGCAGGCTTCCCTCGGCACTTCCTCGTTAAACACCCCAGTATCTGCCTTTACCGTCAGCGGTGGTTGTGATGAGGACCAGTGCTGTTTGTTTCCTGAACTTTGTGGCGGCCATCTCGGTACAGCCTGTTACAGGTACCTCCGCACCTTGGGGCCTTAACTGGGAGCGACACTCTGATTGCTATGGGAAAAAAGTCGAGGAAGGTTGGTAAGACGGACGGGCCTGGCCTTCTGGACATTATTATTATTGTCATCAATTATATAGCGCCAACAGTTTCTGCAGCGCTTTACAATAACCAAAGGAACGAGATAAGCGGACATATGATGAAAACGAGGTGTAGAGGGCCCTGCTCATAGGAGTTTACAATCTAGAGGGATTGGAGTTGAGGAAGACAAGAGGAATTTTACTAGATAGCAGGATCATTAGTGCCAGAGGTTTGGGAATGGTGGGGCCATAGAAGTAGCTTCAATTATGTGGGAGTAGATAAGCAGAGGGATAAATTGCATCAGTGATGTGTTACGCTAATCTGAAGAGATGGGTTTTGAAGGATTTCTTGAAGGCCCGAAGATCAGGAGAGTTTGATAGGGTGAGGCAAGTCATTCCACAGGACTGGTGCTGCCTGCGAGAAGTCTTGGAGGTGAGAGTTGGCTTTGCGAGTGAAGACAGGAGGAGATCGCCTGCTGACCGGAGTTGTCTGGATAGGACGTGCTTGTGGAGCAATGAAGAAATGTAGGGAGGAGTTGAGTTATTGAGTGATTTGAACATTAACGTCAATATTTTAAACTATCCTGGAACGTACAGGAAGCCAATGGAGGGACTGGCAGAGGGGGGAGGTGCATCTGAGAAAAATAAGCCTGGCCCCTGCATTCATTACAGATCGCAAAGGGGCAATATGAGAGTTGGGGAGGCCAATGAGGAGCAAGTTGCAGTAATCAAGTCGTGGGACTTGGTGGCAGCGCTTGTAGCCACTGGAGTGGGGCCCTGGCCTCCTTTGACTCCATCCAACGAGACCACCCAGCCCCTGGTTACCAGGATGAGTGGCAGACACACGACTCCGTGGCAGCGGACTCAGCCGCTTGCGGCAGTCGACCTTCAGAGGGTCGTGGAGAAGTTTCGTGGTTTATGGCACAATGACATACACGAGATTGGTTCTTCCTTGGAGGTCCTACAAACCCAGGTCTTGGCGGTTCAGGCTCACTCCTAGGAGACTGCAGCTGGTTAGCCACTTCTAAAGTCAGAGTTGCTGCTCAGGGATGCCCTGGGTGAGCCACTTGTTTGGCAACCTAGGCTCTGGCCATCTCACTTGGCCCCTGGCCCTGTGACCTCCTACATGGTCCCTGGTTTTCCTTCGGGTAACTTGGGTCAGCCGGGAGCGTCTCCTTTTCTGGGCAGTACCCACGTTGTTTATTCTCCTACCTCACCCCCCTCTTTGTCCCCTGGTGCCCTCTGACTATTTTTGTTTGAATATACAATGATTTTTACCCTGTATTGTTGTTTATTTTTTTCATTTATATGGCTTTTTATTGCCTTCCAACTACTACATAATTTTTGTAGTTTTCTTTGCTGTATTTGTGGTTTGACTGTTGGCCCTGCGTGGCTGTTCCACGGTATGACCTTTTGTGTCTTTGCAAACCTAATAAAGAGTTTGAAAAAAAAAGAATTACTACAGTGGGAGACCAGGGAGGCTAATATGTGGCTGACAAGATGTAGGAACGAGGTCTTTGGCTTTTATGGGCAATGTGCTCATTTTGCACTTGATTGCATACTCTATAGCTATTATGAATTGTGCCTAAATGGAAGGGAGGTAGTGGAGGGAAGGATAGAAGATGCAACAATTTGCAGACTTACTCCTGGTATTTCCCTCTCAAAAAAAACAAATGTATCTTCAGTGCTGTGCCTGCCTTCTCCACCATATGTGTCTCACCTTAAAGGAAATACCCACCACTAATCTGATTTTAGGACATTCCCCTGCAACCACCCTGTATGGACGTATGTTGTTTTCATGGGTCGCTGATAACACCAATTCCCACAGATTCCACTAATCCTTATTCCTTGTAGCCAAAGGACAGACTGATACATAAAAGCATTCAACCCCCCCCCCCCTTATGTTGCTACACACTATGCAAGGATGTAGGACTCACGACAAGATGGTCACCAATAAGCCATATGTTGGCTGCCAAGTTAAAGAATGCCAGGAGGGACTCTTTTATTGATTAATGGGCCGGTGTCGAACCTTTGTTAATTGGATTTCCACTTTTGCCTTGGCAAGACATTGTTTTGTTGGCCACCTGCCTATGACCTTATGGCTAGACCATTACCACTGTCTGCCATCTGCATATTGACCTTTTGACCTGTCCCTTGATTTTTCTTGTGTATCATCCATCTCTACTTCAATCTGTGACTCCACCTGGTGCTACAGCCACTATCTGGGTGAATTGTGTTATAACCATCCAATACACCCCTAGTGCCTGCTCCGCACAGGCTCACTACCCTGCAAGTAGGTTCCACCTCAAGACCCTTCGTGACCATATGTGACAAACTTACTCCAAATAGTGTTAGTGCTTGGAGCTTCAGCAGCTGCAGGACCTACTAAAGCAGTGATGGCCAACCTTGCCCATGCCCCCAGATGTTTCTGAACTACATGTCCAATGATGTTTTGCCAGCCTTATGCAAGACTAAGCATCATGGGACATGTAGTTTCAAAGCATCTGGGATGCCAAGGTTAAGCATCACTGCCCTAGGGTGGGGAAACACATTTTACACATCAGTCCAGTTTAGTAGGCCTCTGGCTTGTTTATTTCTCCAGTCAGGCACAGCAGCTCCCAGCTGTCACGGTTCCCGGATCCCACCACGCAGTACTTAACGCCCAACACTCCACAGAGTCCAAAAGCTACCAACAGAGTAGCCGTGAAGAATCCCTAACTGTCTGGTCCTTAGAAAAGGGTTAAGCAAAAGACAATGTTGTAATACAAAACCAGGTTAGCAACACGGGGAGTAGTCAGACGAGCCAGAATCAGGAATACAGAGTATAGAATAGTCAAATGGAATAGCCAGGTCGATATCAGTGCAGTAGCATAGTACAAGAAAATAGTCTAGGGCAACGGAAGGCAGAATAGTCAGAAAACAAGCAGAGGTCAATAACCAGTTAAATCACAATAGCATTCAGGTACAAGGAGCTCCGGTATGGATAACCACGATCTGGCGCTGCTGAGAAGTAACTGAGGGTTTTTAAAGACCTTCACCAGACCACGCCCCCCACTCAAGCTGCGCCTCATGCAGCCACCTCCCTGCCTGTCTCCATTTAAACCGGGCGTTGGTCAGCAAGCAGCATCATACATGCTGCCCTCAAGCACACAGGAGAGGCTGGAAGCCCCCAACGTTACACCAGCACATTAACACAGCTTACTCCACTCATAGCTACTTCCAAATAGCAGTTCTGCCACCAGCAGCATTTATAATCACCTTAACCCCTTCGCTGGGCTGAGCTAATTTTCACCATTTTTTGCTCTCGTTTAAATGCTTGAGCTTATATTTTAATATTATATATCATTGTTTCCAGCAGATTTAGAAGATATCATTACTATGTGTACACGTCAGGTCCCGTCAGAATGCGCTAACAAAAATGTCAATCATTTACAGCAGACCTGTTAAACTCCACCCCCCCAGATGTTTCTTAACCAAAACTCCCTTGATTCCCTGCCCATATACTGTGTTCAAGGAACTCTGGGAATTGTAGACCTCAAGATCTGGGGGGCTGTGAGTAAAATGATTTTTTTCACGTTTTATCATCCAAACCGTTGTAGTTCTATATTCTACAGGGTCCTCTTCTTAAAAGAAATCAGAAATGAAGAACCTGTTACCGTTTTTTTGTAAGCAAATATGCAATTCGTTTGAAATTGAAATACACTAACAGGATTATTCAAAGAGCTCCAAATTGCTGGCGAAAGGTAAACGAACGCTGAAATTCAGCGTAAGGTTACCTTTCCTGGCCATTCGGCTATTCAGAGTGCAGGCAATTCGCCAAATGTTGGCGAATTGCCTGTACAAACGGTGCCTGTTCGAGGGCAGTGAAATTCCCCCATAGCTTCGTCTAATCAGAGAACAAAAACCAGTAGTGAAAAGTTGCCGAAATGCCCGGCCATTCGGTTGCTTCATTTGACAGGTTTATTCAGGTGAATCCCATAGGCTTCAATGTTAAAAATATTCCCGTTTTAATCCAATATCTAATAAACCGTTTATCATATTCTGCAGTAAAAAGTCTCGTTATTTATAGATTTTTTTTTTAGGATCTGTTAAGCACTTTTCGGGAATTTTTTGCTAAAAAAAATTCAGTTTTTTTTTTAAGTCTTTTTTTTCTGTAACAGCCCTTTTTATTATCATTCATTGGACCTCACATGTAAATTTCAGACATTTTCGCTAGGGTTGCACCGATACTAGTATCGATATCGGTGCCGATACCAGGTACTGCAGGAGTACTTGGTACTCGTGCAGTACCCCCGATATTTTTTTCCGATACCGGAAGCCGGCATTGAGCCGGCTTGCCGGCATCCTAGGGGCTGGGGCGGCTGTCCGAATGCTCTATCGGCATTCGGACAGGCCCTGCAGCTGCTCTCGCCACTTTGTTTATACTTACCTTCCTTTAGCGACGCCGGAAAGTCTTTGCGCGCTCGTTGGAAGGTCCCCAGCCGCGACCATGTGATCGCGGCTGGGGTCCTTCCAACGAGCGCACGCGCGGAAACTTTCCCGGCGTCGCTAAAGGAAGGTAAGTATAAACAAAGTGAGCAGCTGCAGGGCCTGTCCGAATGCCGATAGAGCATTCAGACAGGCCCTGCAGCTGCTCTCCGCTCATACTTACCTTCCTTTAGCGACGCCGGGAAAGTTTCCCCGCGTGCGCTCGTTGGAAGGACCCCAGCCGCGATCACATGGTCCCACGTGGTCGCGGCTGGGGTCCTTCCAACGAGTGCGAGCACGAAGACTTTCCCGGCGTCGCTAAAGGAAGGTAAGTATGTGCGGAGAGTGAGCTGGGGGGCATTATCCATGAGCTGGGGGGACATTATCCATGAGCTGGGGGGCAAATCCATGAGCTGGGGGCAAATCCATGAGCTGGGGGCATATCCATGAGCTGGGGCATATTTCCATGAGCTGGGGGGCAAATCCACGAGCTGGGGGCAAATCCACGAGCTGGGGGGCATATCCACGAGCTGGGGGTAATATCCACGAGCTGGGGGGCATATCCACGAGCTGGGGGCATATCCACGAGCTGGGGCAGTATCCACGAGCTGGGGGGCAGTATCCACGAGCTGGGGCCATTTCCAGGAGCTGTGGCATTATCCATGAACTGGGACAGTATCCACGAGCTGGGGGGCAGTATCCACGAGCTGGGGCCATTTCCAGGAGCTGTGGCATTATCCATGAACTGGGACAGTATCCACGAGCTGGGGGGCAGTATCCACGAGCTGGGGCCATTTCCAGGAGCTGTGGCATTATCCATGAACTGGGACATTATCCACGAGCTGGGGCATTATCCACGAGCTGGGGGCATTATCCACAAGCTGGGGGGCATATCCACGAGCTGGGGGGCATATCCACTAGCTGGGGGGCATATCCACGAGCTGGGGGGCAGTATCCACGAGCTGGGGGGCAGTATCCACGAGCTGGGGGGCAGTATCCACGAGCTGGGGGGCAATATCCACGAGCTGGGGCAGTATCCACGAGCTGGGGCATATCCATGAGCTGGGGGGCAGTATCCATGAGCTGGGGGGCAGTATCCATGAGCTGGGGCATATCCACGAGCTGGGGCAATATCCATGAGCTGGGGCAATATCCACGAGCTGGGGCCATTTTCAGGAGCTGGGGCATTATCCACAAGCTGGGGCATTATCCACGAGCTGGGGGCATTATCCATGAGCTGGGGGGCATTATCCATGAGCTGGGGCAATATCCATGAGCTGGGGCAATATCCACGAGCTGGGGCCATTTCCAGGAGCTGTGGCATTATCCATGAACTGGGGCATTATCCACGAGCTGGGGGGCATTATCCATGAGCTGGGGGGCAATATCCATGAGCTGGGGCAGTATCCATGAGCTGGGGCATATCCATGAGCTGGGGGGCAGTATCCATGAGCTGGGGCATATCCATGAGCTGGGGGGCATATCCATGAGCTGGGGGGCAGTATCCACGAGCTGGGGCAATATCCATGAGCTGGGGCAATATCCACGAGCTGGGGCCATTTTCAGGAGCTGGGGCATTATCCACAAGCTGGGGCATTATCCACGAGCTGGGGGGCATTATCCATGAGCTGGGGGGCAATATCCATGAGCTGGGACAATATCCATGAGCTGGGGCAGTATCCATGAGCTGGGGGGCAAATCCATGAGCTGGGGGGCAGTATCCATGAGCTGGGGCATTATCCATGAGCTGGGGGGCAAATCCATGAGCTGGGGCAGTATCCATGAGCTGGGGGGCAGTATCCATGAGCTGGGGGACAGTATCCATGAGCTGGGGCATATCCATGAGCTGGGGCATATCCATGAGCTGGGGGCATATCCATGAGACCTGGGGGCTTTATATGAGGTCTGTTCTTATTGGAAAGTGGTCACATGACATAAGATAAAAGTATCGGTACTCGGTATCGGTGAGCACTTGAACAAAAGTATCTGTACTCGTACTCGGTCTTAAAAAAGTGGTATCGGTGCATCCCTAATTTTCGCTCAGTAGTTTGTTTGCAAACAGCGTTTCACTTTTCAAACATTCAAGCGTACTGTTTTTTTTTTATTTATTTTTTACTCCATTCGTCTGCGGTGTCGGGTTTTTCCGGCGGCTGCTCTGCGCTCTGATCAGCTCCTGCTCGGGTTTCTCTGGCGTCTTCGGCGGTGTTAATCCAGATGTTTTTGCGGGTTTCAATGTGCATTCGCTTGGGTTTTGAGTGTTCGGCAGGTTTTCGGCGGCTTTTCTCTGCACTACGATGGCCCTGTGGTGCTTGCTAATACACCGCAGGGTCGCCCGAAATGGGATCACCGAAGCAAGCCAAATTGAAGAGAATGAAAAGTCACCGAACGTGCGGTGACTTTTCGATTCTCTTTGAATAACCCTGTAAATTTCTAATTTTGTCTGGCGTGTTGTTTTTTCGTCAGTATGACTGTAATGTCGGAGAGAAATGTAACCGGGGTCAGACTGGTTCACTTCTAAAACGGCGCCGGACCAGACACAAGCAAGGATTGTCCAAACACGAGTCTCTTCAGGAAAGGCAAACGTTTATTGTGTCGTCACACAAGTGCTCACACAGGATTGAATCGCAAAGAGTGAGCCCCCCTTTCACCCCGTGCAAGGGGTCTTATACCCAAAAAATACGTAATTAGGTACATCCCAATTAGCCCACCTCCCGATGACACTTTATTCCACCCCACGTGGGTTAATACCTCCCATCATTAGCATAAACACAAAGAACATTCCACATTTAACTATAAATTGATACACTTCATGTTAGTTTGACAGTCTGTGATTTGTTGTGCTGTCTTTCTCCGGGCAGCGCCTCCCTCCCTATGGGCTATGTTTATTCAGATAGCCTGGGGCCTGGTCTGGTTTCTATGTTTTCTTTGTTCCTCTGCACATCTCAGTGACCTTGCCCCATTCATAAATCTTCCTGTCTCTCCGTGCCAAGAGCCGGCCGGATTCTGCCTGGTTCTCTTGTTAGTTTTTCTAATCTAACACACATTCCTTAAATTCTATGTAAACTCTGCTCTTCTCATCTAAATAAAATCTATTCTATTTACTGGTGAACCAATGTTCTGAACAAGATGGCTGCCTGGCTCATAGTAGCAACCATCTTCCAGCCTGATTCTCCTTCAATATTAATCAGGTAAGAAACTTATGCGAGATATAAACAACAACAAATTGATCTCGTTTGTATTTCTCAGAAGTTCTCCTAAATTCTTTTAATTGTATGTGTTTTAGTTTTAAAAAATAGAACCAACCAGCTTAGATAAAAATATATATATTTATTACGTATGCAAAAAGATTTTAATCTCACCACATGATCAAAGATCTATAAAACACAACATCCATCCATCAGCACACAGATCTCTAGCTTTTAACATAGTATTTCTGTTAGTAACTGTATATATATGGTTAATACCATTTACTTTCATCAGTTAGTAACTAATACACAGATGGTTAGTTTACTTCCTGCTTAAAGGAAACAATTTACATGTATTCCCAGCAAACCAATATTTAAAACAAGCTAGTATCTTGTAGATATATATGTATATCTCCTTGTGCTACCTGGATCTACAAAAAGCTGAAGCTATTTCTAGAGTAATAAAAACTTATTTAGTGAATCCTCCCCTAATAACGAGAATTTAGCTTCTAATCTTCTGATTTTTATATTGTAGGTTATAGAACTTCTTTGCTTGATACTTCAATCACCGTAACTTCCAAATTCAATATATATATTTGTATATCATTGCAACAAATACTTTAGGATAAATTATATCCTTTTATCAGATTCTTCTTTATGATATTTCTATACTGCAGATTAAAAATATTTTTGTAGATTCCAGATCTAACGGTACCTGAGATAAATCTCAGTCTATATCTATTGCAAGATACACACCCATATATATATTTACATTAATGCCACTATTTGTTTTCCATACATTACCTGTCCAAGATCTGGATTCAAACATTTCTGCAGTCTTCTTACAGCAGCAATAAATTCTTTGTATATAATATATTGTTTTGGAATATGTGCGAGTATTTAGAAGATATTATATCTTAGTTTCTATGTCTCTTTGTGAGAGTATTTTTTTCTAGCATCTCCTTGAGCATGCTCTTGTGATGTAATAGAGATGAGTCAATGCATAAGTGAAGTTCCGAGAGGGAGAGTGAAGTGTGGTCTGAATGAATGAATGCCTCATGACTGAATCTTGAATGCCTATGACTGAATGCGTTCTGTTCGGTTATAGTAAATTCCACGTCATTTATTACGTACCTCCCTACTTAGCATATAGTGTTATATCTATGTAACTTCAAAAACTCTAGAACTATCAACCTATACTACACCACAAGATGGCAGTATTGCTTTTCAAATAATATCACAAATTGATTTTAAATCCCTTATCATAGGTCAGAGGTCAATCTCTTAACAAAAGACCTTCTAATACACACCAGACAGTGCATCTGTCAGGTCATATTTGATTTAATATTTCTTCATTTCTATCCATTTCAAGGTTGTCTTATCCGTTACATTCCTTTACAGTTAACTCAGAAAATACTTATTTTCTTCAGTTAAAACAGCTTATTTCTATACTTCAAAATATTTCTTAATATTATTTTCTGTGCTACTAGTCTAAAATATATTGATTATAAGAATATATTTTTGTGGATAGCATAGATATTCTAAACCTTAAATATATTTCTTTACCAGAAAATATCTTTAATTCAAAGAAAAAGACCCATAAATTTTATCTATGACTAGCACTTAGGCTCGGCATATATCATATAAAGACATTTTATATAGTCTATAGCATCATAGTCTAGCAATTTCTTCTAGTTTACTTTAATAAGTTTTACCCTCAAATGAACTTATTTTAAAAAAAATCTGAGTTCATTCTAAAACTAGGTTAAAATTGAGAAAGACTTTGCATACAAAAGTATAGATATACGATTAAACAAGATGGCTACAGGCATCCATTTTGTTATTCTCCGAAAATACCTGACAGTAATAAACACTGTACTTGCTCTCGTCAAGGGAAATAAGAAGGTGAGTAATGGCAGCAGCATTGTTCACTGTATATGTGAAAATTGTACAATGTCCCTGACTTAAATATTTTTTTCTTCTAATTATTTAGAATTTAAAATTTTTCATGGTCATGTTTCATATCATTGGAAAGGTCAGACTTTGGCCTTTTCAGTGACAACTCCTTTGATCTCGAGGGATATATAGAATGGCGAAAGAAGGGTCCAGAGGAACCCCGTCTCGCAGCAGTATGACGTCTTACATTTTTTTATGAAACAAGTGCGTAAAAATGCACTGCGCCATCACCTCCACATTGGCTTTCCTTTCTGGAGATTAGAAGCTACTCAGTAGCATTGTTTACTATAGAATTGATAAGAGACAATGATGCTGCTGTAGGAAACTAGAGAAAAAAGTGAGATTTTATTACTTTACATTGAATATAATCATGCTTGGTGTCAATGAAAATGCCAGACAACGGCCTTCCCAATGACCCCTCATATGTCCATGTGACATGTACAGTGCTGGAGATACAGACATCAAAAGAACCCCTGTATCTCCAGCAATGGGATGTCCCCTCAAAGTGGGTGGAAAGCCCTGTTTCTGACATCACATCCTTGTGTGATGACGTCAGTGGGTGTGGGTCAGTCTCACAGCAAGGACTGACATTCAATATGTAAGTCCACTGGGAGAATGCAGAGGTTGGTCATAATTTTGGTTGATCACTGCAGAGTAAACCGGATGCATTTAGTATGTCATCGGCACACTCGCGTTGTCTGCACGCAATAGTTTAAACTGCCCTGTTGTGGAAAATTATTTTCAAAAAAGGTATACCAGTCAATAGCGTTGGATGTAGAATACCGAGCGAGGACACATCTACAGTGATGGGTATAATAAATTTACTTTAACCCTTTGCCACTGAGTGGGTTGTGCCCAACGGGAGGGAGTTAATACTGGCGGGGCGTACTCGGGGCCGGTGCTAGACTATTCTGCGCCCTAGGCAAGACCTGCTACTTGCACCCCCCCCCCCCAAAAAAGCGACCCAACATGAAACTGCTAAATTTATTTTTATTTTCAAGAATAAAGTTTGAAAAGCACTAATAGTAAAAAGTAAAATAAGTATAAACTGTATTAAGCAATTTTAAATTAACTCTATCGAACAAATATAAATTAACTGTATTTTTCTTAACGAAACCAAACCATTTCACATACCCAGGAGAGCCCAAAGTCTGACATACCCAGCTGAGCCCAGAATTTGACATACCCAGCTGAGCCCAGAATTTGACATACCCAGCAGAGCCCAGAATCTGATATACCCAGCAGAGCCCAGAATGTCACATACCCAGCATGTCACACATACCCAGCAGAGCCAGAATTTCACATGCCCAGCAGAGCCCAGAATTTCACATGCCCAGCAGAGCCCAGAATCTCACACACCCAGCAGAGCCCAGAATTTCACATACCCAGCAGAAGAATCCTCTATGTATGCAGGCGGCAGGCTGGCTCCACTGAGCTTGTTTGCTCTTTCTCCTGTTGCCTCGTGCTCTGCGGGATAACACGTGAGGGGGCAGCACCAATTACTGCAGCATGCCATGTTCCTGTTAAGGACGTGGGACAGGCAGGCACGCTGCAGCGCCGCCGCGCTCAGACTCTGAGAAGCAGCTCAGTTCGCTGTGGCGCCTGCAGAGCGGCTGCATATGGACAGACACAATGATTTCTTCGTGAAATGGTTGGTGTATATTTTGGTGCCCTTCTGGCGCTTCCCGAGCTCGTATGCGGATAGGTTGCATGTGTGCTGCCGATAGGGGGTTGTAGCAGAACCCTACAACTGCTACCAGAATATTGTGGAAAGTGAGGGGGGTCCCCACTATGTGGCGCCCCTTGCAGATAGGTGGATATATCTAGAAAATCCCCTGGTGGTTTTGACTCCTATCTCCAATAGGTGTGTCAAGGACAATATATAAAGCCCATGTGGTTAAAACAATGTGTGATTTAAAAAACAGTACATACAGTGTTGATCAGAATATACAAAAACAGTACTGGTGATGTTATTCCTTATCCAAGGTTGCCACCTAGTGGCTTTTCGGTGTATAGCAATGTCTTTAAGAATAAAAAACTTTTGCAAAAAAAGGGACAGTCTTTGGTTCTCTCTTTCTGAGAAAAAATGTCCGTAAATCCTCCTTGTGTCCAGGTGCCCCTCTCTTGATCTTGAGCCTCCAAGACAGAGAGTGGGGGTTAGGTGAGGAAAATTTATCTAGAAAACCAATTGGTTTCTTGAGTGCACTTACCTTAACTTGGTCCCCCAAGGATCTTTGGACTGTTTCACCGATGCACACCTCTTTGGTTCGCCTTCCTCTGCTCCTGCGATGTTCCTTTGTGTAATCAGGCCTCCGTGGATCCAATGTTGCCCTTCTCTGGGTGCCAGGATACTGGTGGGGTCTGGGGTTTAATTGGAATAAAAACGCAGGATGCAGGGATATGGCTAATAAAGGGTTTTAATATCGGTAGAACAATAAATTTGGGGTCAAGCAGTAGGTATTTCGTTTAAAAAGTATGAAAAGTAGTCCTCCAAAACGCGTTTCGCTAGGTTGCCGCTAGCTTCATCAGTTGGTGAACTTTTGGTGAAATTTTACCCAATCATGGGCTCACAGAGCTAAGTCCCGCAGCACACTATATAACGTTTCCACACGCCGATTCTGCACGCATTTCAGAGGAGATTTCAAAGGAGATAGTTGTGTCTTGTTACTGCCGGTCTGCCACGCTACTGGGGGGGTCTCATTTCTACCAAATATCAGGGAATTTAGGTGATGTGTGTCTTGTCACTGTGCCAGCAAGTTTTTTGGGGGTTTACAACTTTCTTTAAAACATTTGTGAATTGAGGTGATCTTCTGGGTCTTGTCACTGTGCCAGCAAATCTTTTTGGGGCTCACTAATTTCTTTAAAACATTTGTGAATTGAGGTGATCTGTGTCTTGTCACACAGCCAGTACCACGCAGTATTTTGGGGGGTCACAAATTTCTACAAAACATTTGGGAATTGAGGTGATCTGTGTCTTGTCACACAGCCAGTACCACGCAGTATTTTGGGGGGTCACAAATTTCTACAAAACATTTGGGAATTGAGGTGATCTGTGTCTTGTCACTGCCAGCAAGTATTTTGGGCGTCACAAATTTCTAAAAAACATTTGGGAATTGAGGTGATCTGTGTCTCGTCACACATCCAGTACCACGCAGTATTTTGGGGCTCACTAATTGCTTTAAAACATTTGTGAATTGAGGTGATCTGTGTCTTGTCACACATCCAGTACCTCGCAGTATTTTGGGGCTCACTAATTTCTACAAAACATTTGTGAATTGAGGTGATCTGTGTCTCGTCACACATCCAGTACCACGCTGTATTTCGGGGCTCACTAATTTCTACAAAACATTTGTGAATTGAGGTGATCTGTCTCTTGTCACACAACCAGTACCACGCATTATTTTGGGGCTCACTAATTTCTACAAAACATTTGTGAATTGAGGTGATCTGTCTCTTGTCACACAACCAGTACCACGCATTATTTTGGGGCTCACTAATTTCTACAAAACATTTGGGAATTGAGGTGATCTGTGTCTCGTCACACATCCAGTACCACGCAGTATTTTGGGGCTCACTAATTTCTACAAAACATTTGTGAATTGAGGTGATCTGTCTCTTGTCACTGGCTGCCAGCTATCAGTGTGTCTCACTGAGTTATACCAGAGTTCTTTAAATCTTTATACCAGAGTTGAATCAGAGTTCTGTATATATTAATCTATATATCACTCCCCATGTCTGAAAGAACAAAAAGGACAGACAGACGCTCCCAGACACAGATAAAAGGGTAAGCAGCGCCTGTGTCGGGAGGCTGTGCCTCTGGTTGTGGTGGACGTGGTGCATCCTCTGCAGGGGCACGCTTGTCCTTTCTAACTGGTACTGCCGTCTTAAGCAGCAGCAACATAACAGAGGACTTGGTGGATTGGCTAACCAGGCCATCCTCATCCTCAGAGTCCTCTGCCAGCCAGGCTTCTAGTGCTTTACAGTCCACCTCAGCTGCCAAAGCATCTAATGCAGCCTCCATGTCCACAGCTATTCCTGCCGTAGCCTCGCTATCACGCACGGAGGAGTCAGCTGAATTGTTTGACTACAATGAGAGTGACATGCTGCTTGAGGATGCGCAGCAAGTACAGTGCTCTGATTCAGTCTAGGGATGTGTGTTTCGGGTTTCGGAATTTTCACGAAATTTCCCGATTCGTGTTTTCGGATGCGGACGATTTTCCGAATCGGATCGGACTCGAAAACCAACAGATCCGAAATGTTTTCCGAGACGAAACAAAATATTTTCGGAATTTTCGACTTGAAATGTGTCAAATCAAAATTTATTTTCGCTCTATTCATGATTTCGGTTCCATTCGTGATTTCAGTTCCATTTCGGTAATTCTGGACATCGTATATTTAACTATTATCGGTTATATTGCTGATTCTGTAAATTTTGTATTTGTAAATGCGTATCACTTGTTTTTTTTTGTTTCCAATGATACGATAATTCCTTCGTATTCGGGTCGGATCCGATTCGTCCGCGGGTCGCGCATGCGCGCGCGCGGATGTCGTATCTTTATTGAGCCAGTTTTTTGACAACTTTTTGGACAGGCCAAAAAATATTGTTTTTATTATTCATCATAGCTGCAAGAGACGAGTGCCATTCAGACACCTCCTCATCTTCTACTTGCACCCATGAAACACCACCCAGGAAGAAGCGGGCCAGCAACATGGCATTTGACGAGATGCTGGAGCTGGTCCGCATCTTTGATCTTAAAGACTACGACTGCCGTAAGGGCCCTTACGGCAGGAAGAATAATGCTAGAAAGGACCGTATCCTCAATAAGGTTCACACCACCATCCTGGAGCTGTTCGGGAAGGACCGGACGAAGGACCAGCTCCGAAAACGCTGGTCCGACCTCAAGGTGCGCGAGGAGGAGCAGCTGAGGCACATCCGTCGCGTCATAGCCAAACGTAAGTGTCATGTTATATTGTAAAGCGCTGCGCAAACTGTTAGCGCTATATAAATCCTGTATAATAATAATAATGTGCTTGCATGTGCTAATGTGCACAGAAATACGTTTATTTATCTAGTCCTTTTTTCATGCAATGTGATTGTGTATAGCTTTGCGTTTTCACGACTCGTCATACATGCATTTTTGCCATAGCTCTTCCTTTTTGTGATTTTACGGATTCGTGAAAATTGTGACATTTGATGTATGTAGATCAAATTACAATGCTGGATTTCTTTTGCCACTGTGTGTACTGTAGTGTGCTGGGGGGGAGGTTGTTGTGACTGAGTGATGCATACAAGATGACCCGCAGCTTGCCCAATATTGGCTCCCACCTGCGCATCAACAAAAATCTCTGCGTCTCTGCTAAGTGGTAGGATGCGACATGTAGTTCTTCTGAAAGTGCATCCATTCCAAACAGAGCCGCGTTCAATACATCCTCAGCAGCTGCTGAATTGTTGCAGCGCAGCAATTCAGTTTGCTGCAGCAGTGTCATTATTGAACGCTTTAGATGCAAATTTCAAAACAAAATGGCGGATTTCTGTTGTTTCTGCAATATCCAGTTTTATTAGCAGAAACTGAAAGTGAAACTGAGGCTGAGGCATCTATAAAATAACTAAAAGCAGTCGCACAATGCTTTTTGTACGCACACAACACAAATAATAGTTTTTATTGAATAAACGTAATGTTACTTCTGAAAAAAAATATATAATTAACCGGTAATATATGTCTATGTGCAGGGGAAATAAATAAATATTTTGTGACTTTAGAACTATGAGATGGGAGTAGTGGTGGGTCAAGCTGGTAGTGGGTAGAGGGGTGTCGCAATACTTTCGGCAATATATTGTATAGATATACCATTTTTTCCAGACTGCATTATTTACGTGTTATTTTTTAGATTTGGCAGAAGACAGGAAGAAGGCAGCATCTGCCCCGGCGGGCACCAGTGCCCCAGTGGAGGAGGAGGGGGAGCCACGGCCGACCACCAGCGCTGGTATATACTGTTTTATTTTGCAATGACTTTTGGTCAAAAACAGAAACATTTTTTGTTTACTGTATTTTAATTAATTTTTTTTATGTATAGCAGGAGGAGGAGGAAGAGGAGGAGGAAGAGGAGGAGGAGCAGGAGGAGGGCGATGGAGAGAGGGAGCCGTAGCCGCAGCAGGAGGCCGCGAGTCCAGGTTTTTTTTTTTTACTGTTGTATTTTGCATCGGCTTTTGTTCAAAAATAAATCAGTTTTGTTGTTTACTGTATTTTTTATTTCTTTAATTTCTTAGATATAGCACCGGATGAGATGGTGACGTGGTGGTGGAGGAGGAGGAGTCGGAGGAGGAGTCGGAGCCTCAGGAGGCCGCCAGCACTGGTATTTTGGTGGCAGTGGCATTTTTAAGTGGACATCCAGAGTTGTTTCCTGGAGCTTCATCCAAGATCCCCTACGCCATCACGATCCCTAAGTCCTGTGTCTCCTCTCTCCACAGGTAGGACATTATCACCCATCATCCACAGTCACCCACATCTCATCTGATCGCCTGCATACTTTTGCTGGTAGGACATTATCACCCATCATCCACAGTCACCCACATCTCATCTGATCGCCTGCATACTTTTGCTGGTAGGACATTATCACCCATCATCCACAGTCACCCACATCTCATCTGATCGCCTGCATACTTTTGCTGGTAGGACATTATCACCCATCATCCACAGTCACCCACATCTCATCTGATCGCCTGCATACTTTTGCTGGTAGGACATTATCACCCATCATCCACAGTCACCCACATCTCATCTGATCGCCTGCATACTTTTGCTGGTAGGACATTATCACCCATCATCCACAGTCACCCACATCTCATCTGATCGCCTGCATACTTTTGCTGGTAGGACATTATCACCATCATCCACAGTCACCCACATCTCATCTGATCGCCTGCATACTTTTGCTGGTAGGACATTATCACCCATCATCCACAGTCACCCACATCTCATCTGATCGCCTGCATACTTTTGCTGGTAGGACATTATCACCATCATCCACAGTCACCCACATCTCATCTGATCGCCTGCATACTTTTGCTGGTAGGACATTATCACCCATCATCCACAGTCACCCACATTTCATCTGATCGCCTGCATACTTTTGCTGGTAAGACATTATCACCCATTATTCAGACACCCACATCTCATCTGATCATCTGATCGCCTGCATATTGGTATTTTCTATTTTTTTATTTATATTTATTTTTGTTTTTCTCCACCATTTGCTTTGCTAATTAGCATGTGAATCTCCTACCCTATTGACACAGCCCATTCAGCTTCAGCTGTTGACCTTCCCAGGTGTTTACATTTTAACTGCCTGAATGCAATCAGCCCGCCCTATATCACTACTATAGCAGGCTCTTTGAGCCAGGCTCTGAGTGTCATTTGCAAGTGGCATTTTTAAGTGGACATCCAGAGTTGTTTCCTGGAGCTTCATCCAAGATCCCCTACGCCATCACGATCCCTAAGTCCTGTGTCTCCTCTCTCCACAGGTAGGACATTATCACCCATCATCCACAGTCACCCACATCTCATCTGATCGCCTGCATACTTTTGCTGGTAAGACATTATCACCCATTATTCAGACACCCACATCTCATCTGATCATCTGATCGCCTGCATATTGGTATTTTCTATTTTTTTATTTATATTTATTTTTGTTTTTCTCCACCATTTGCTTTGCTAATTAGCATGTGAATCTCCTACCCTATTGACACAGCCCATTCAGCTTCAGCTGTTGACCTTCCCAGGTGTTTACATTTTAACTGCCTGAATGCAATCAGCCCGCCCTATATCACTACTATAGCAGGCTCTTTGAGCCAGGCTCTGAGTGTCATTTGCAAGTGGCATTTTTAAGTGGACATCCAGAGTTGTTTCCTGGAGTTGCGGGACTGGAGGAAGGAACTGCAAGGCCCACTTTTACTCTGGGTAAACGCACGTCTATATCATGCTTTCTCTCACGCTTCTACTCTTTACTTCTACTTTTCTCCTTAAATGGAACTCCTGCCCCTCTACCACCGACCCCTACACTATCTGCATCTCTCCCTCCCTCCTCTCGTCCCACATGATGGCCTCGCATGAGCTCCTTTGTTTCCTCAGAACATGGTCTCCCTCTAACTCTCGTGCTGCCAATCACTCCCACTCCCACAAATCCCATTCCCACCTTCTCTTCTCACCCTCCTGCTGCTACTCTCTTCAGGTGACATATCCCCTAACCCTGGCCCCACAACACATCCAATACTTCCCTCTCATCCTATCTCCATCGCACATAAATCACCTCCCTGCAAGCCCTGCAACCTCATCCCCATAATCCCTCAGCGCCTGTCCTCTTTCTCCTGCGCCCTCTGGAACGCTCGCTCTGTGTGCAACAAACTCACAGCAATCCATGACCTCTTCCTTTCAAACTCCTTCAACCTCCTAGCTTTAACTGAAACCTGGATAACTCCCTCTGACACGGCCTCCGTTGCTGCTCTCTCACATGGCGGTCTACACTTCAGTCATACCCCCAGACCGGGTGAGAGAAATGGTGGCGGGGTCGGAATCCTGCTCTCTCCCACCTGCACCTACCAGCATCTCCCTCCACCCCCATCCCTCTCCTTCTCCTCCTTCGAGACACACTGCATCCGCCTGTTCTCTCCTCTGGCCCTCAGGGTGGCAGTCATCTACCGCCCACCGGGACCAACCTCCCAGTTCTTTGACCACTTTGCTACCTGGCTCTCTCACTTTCTGTCTTCTAATCTTCCATGCCTAGTTCTCGGGGACTTCAACATTCCCATTGACGATCCTTCCGCCCCTGCTGCCTCCAAACTTCTTTCACTCACGTCCTCCCTTGGACTCACACAATCCTCCCTCCTCCCTACCACCGCGATGGTCACGCTATTGACCTTGTCTTTTCCAACCTCTGCTCCATTTCTGAGTTCAACTGTCGCCCTTTCCCCATCTCTGACCACCACCTTCTCTCTTTCAACCTATCTGGACTTCCTAAACACCCTGCTCCCCCACCCCGCACACACACTCGCAGGAATCTACAGGCTGTGGACCCCATCAATTCTCCAACCTACTTCACCACCTCCCTCATACCTCATCCTTCACCTGCCCTGATGCTGCCACTAATCACTACAACACTACGCTTATCTCTGCTCTAGACACTCTTGCTCCTCTTCGACTCTGTAAGGCCCCACGCCGCCAGCTTCAGCCCTGGCACACCCTCCAGACTCGCTACCTGCAAAGATGCTCCCGCACCGCAGAGCGTGCCTGGAGGAAATCCCGCTCTGAAGCTGATTTTGTTCACTTCAAGTTTATTCTCCGGTCATACACCTCTGCCCTCCACTTGGCCAAACAATCCTTCTTCTCATCTCTTATATCTACGCTGTCCTCCAACCCTAAACGGCTCTGGTCCACCTTCAACACCCTCCTCTACCCACCTGCACCTCCCCCCTCAGCTGCCTTCAGTGCTCAAGAGCTGGCAGACTACTTCCTCAGTAAAACTTTAACTATCAGAAGCAACATCCCAACACAAGATAGTTATCTGCCACCTCCACTCCCACAGGTCCCATCTGCCACCCTCTGCCGCTTCCTCCCAACCACTGAGGAGGAAGTCAATTCCTTATTGTCCTCCTCACATCTCACCACGTGCCCGCTCGACCCCATTCCCTCACATCTAATTCCTCCCCTCTCCTCCTCCCTCACCCCTGCTCTCACACACATCTTCAACCTATCTCTCTCCACTGGCTCCTTTCCATCCGCCTTCAAACACGCGCTAGTTACCCCTTTACTAAAGAAACCATCCCTAGATCCCAACTCTCCATCCAACTACCGTCCTGTATCCCTGCTTCCCTTACCTCTAAGCTCTTAGAAAAACTAGTCTTCAACCGCCTCTCCCTCTTCCTGTCCTCAATTCCCTACTTGACCCCCTGCAATCTGGCTTCCGTCCCCTACACTCAACTGAAACTGCCCTCACCAAAGTCACCAACGACCTCCTAACTGCTAAAAAACACGGCCACTATTCTATTCTCATCCTGCTTGACCTCTCGGCTGCTTTTGACACTGTTGACCACCCCCTCCTTCTACAGACCCTCAACTCTCTGGGTCTCGGTGACACTGCACTTGCTTGGATTGACTCCTATTTATCCAACAGGTCCTTCTGTGTGTCCTTTGCTGGTAACTCCTCCTCCTCATTGCCTCTATCTGTTGGTGTACCTCAAGGCTCTGTCCTTGGTCCTCTGCTCTTTTCCATCTACACCTCCTCCCTGGGCAAAATCATCAACAGCTTTGGCTTTAATTACCACCTCTACGCTGATGACACTCAGATCTACCTCTCTACCCCTGATCTCTCTCCCCTGTCCTTTCCAAAGTCAGTGACTGTTTATCTGGCATCTCCTCCTGGATGGCCTCCCACCACCTAAAGATCAACATGTCAAAGACTGAGCTCCTACTTATTCCTCCCTCTAATGCCGCCCCACCTCCTGACTTCTCGATCACGGTGGAGGGTATCACCATCTCCCCATCAAACCAAGTTCGCTGTCTTGGAGTTACACTTGACTCTGCTCTTTCCTTCATCCCCCACATCAAGTCTCTTTCCTCCTCCTGCCGATACCAACTGCGTAATATTTACAGAATTCGGCCATTTCTTACCGCTGTCGCCACAAAACAACTCATACACGCCCTGGTAATCTCCCGACTCGACTATTGCAATAATCTCTTATCTGGCCTCCCTCTGTCCCACCTCTCCCCCCTACAATCCATCCTGAACGCCTCCGCCAGGCTAATTCACCTCACCCGCCGCTCTGTCTCTGCCGCTCCCCTCTGCGAGTCCCTTCACTGGCTCCCCATCCACTGCAGAATTAAGTTCAAAATCCTTATCCTTACCTACAAAAGCCTCACTAACTCAGCTCCCCACTACCTGTCCTCACTAATCACCAAATACACCCCAGCCCGCTCCCTAAGGTCAAACAGTGACCTGCGCCTAGCTTCTCCCCGCATCACCTCTTCCCATGATAGACTGCAGGATTTCTCACGCGCAGCCCCACTCTCTGGAACGCTCTCCCTCGTGCTGTCAGACTTTCCCCTAACTTCTCTTCCTTCAAACGCTCCCTGAAAACATTCCTATTTAGGGAGGCCTACCACCCAACTCACTGACGCAACCATCAATCACTCTCACCTTACAGTCCTCTCCTCCTGTTTCCAACCCCAACCCTCCCAGATTGTGAGTTCCTACGGGAATAGGGCCCTCATCTCCTCCTGTACTGTTTGTCAAATGTTGTTCAATGTATTGTAACCCTGTCTATACTGTGCTTATTGTACAGCGCTGCGGAATATGCTGGCGCTTTATAAATAAAGAATAATAATAATAATAATATATACTACTGTTATATTTTTTCAAGACTTTCAGTCAAAAATAGAAACCTGCTTTACTTACTGTATTTTCCTTCTTTCATTTATTGGATATATAGAAGGAGAAGCCAGACCGGACACGTCCTCCAGTGTCAGGATGATAAATCGGGAGGCAATCTGCGAGCTACGCCTGGCTGTTACGACCATCGATGCCATCCAGGAACTGCTCCAGGAATTGCGGGAGCATATAAGCAATGCCGCTGACATCCTGGAGCGGCAGTGAGACCAGCCTCCTCCCGAAATGTAACCGGAATCTGCAGGTTCACTCAAGACGAGGCCGGACCGGACACGAGCAAGGATTGTCTGAACACGAGTCTCTTCAGGAAAGGCAAACTTTATTGTGATATCACAACAGATGCTCAAACAGGATTCAATCGCAAAGAATGAGCAGCGATTTTCACAGTGACACTATGAATTCATAGTGGCTATTGGAGATTTGCTGGCTAAGTGTCAGAGAACAAGCCCTCCACACACTAACTTCGGTTATCGACGGTTGAGAAATTTTACAGGAAACGTACCAACTCCGGCGGGAGAAGAAACCTTTGAGGAATGGGTGGAACAGGCGATGCAGGCTCTGGATGAGTGGGACGTCCCGAAGCCCAGAAAAAGCAAAGGATCACCGAGAGCTTAAAGGGACCTGCGTCAGAAGCGGTGAGAAACCTAAAACTGAGTAGAAAAGACTGTACTGCTTTAGATTATTTAAACGTTTTGGAGGAAGTTTTTGGCGAACAGAGAAGGCCGCAGAGCTTGTATATCAGTACGAACACACCTATCAGCGGAAAGGTGAGAGAATGACCGAATACATGAGGCGCCTAGATAAGATTCTGCACCAGATACTCCTCAAGAAAGGGGCCGAGCCGGCCGAAGTGGATAAGATCCGAATAAAACAGATCCTGAGGGGCTCTCAACCTCTAGATCCAGTGATGCTGCAGCTGAGAAGCAGGGCAGGTAATCAGGAACTGAAGTACCTGGAACTGATCCGAGCTGTCAGAGAGGAGGAGGCTTTGCTGGAGGAAAAATCCTTCAGGCGAGGGGAAAGGGTTTACGCACAACCTGTAAGGCATAACGACGGTCTGCAGCCTGAAAGCGATTCGCTGGATACTTACGGGTCCGACGTGGACGAGCAAGAGCACCTGACCGCTTTTAAATCCACAGAGAGGGCTGCCAAAGAATTACACCTCTCTGAACGTGGTGAGTTGCACAAAACTGTTAAGAAAGTACAGGAAGCTCAAGCCGAATTGCAGCAGGCGCACGCGGAACTGTGCCGAGTGTTGATGAAGGTGACAGAGATGCAGGCCGAGATGCAGAAGTTCCTCACAGGCATGCAGACAACCGGAGTTGCTGTGGCGTCTAGCCAGGGTCCTTTAACTGAATCACAACAGGTGACTGCGTCTCCACTTTCTAAAAAGAGATGTTTTGGTTGTGGAGAAATGGGCCACTTCCGCGCACAATGCAAAGACCGAAAGCCTGAGAAGAATAGAGTTGATGAGTTGTTAAAAGCCTTGAAAGAACTGTTATCTACCTCACCGGCGGGAAACGCCATAGGGCACCAGTGAAGGAGCAACCTAGGTGCCCGGAGATTGAACCCCGCTCCAAAAATCAAGCCAGGGCTAAGAGGGCGAGAGGGCCCAAAGTCCGGCCAACTGCTGAGCCTGCCAGGACTGAAAGAGTTACTCCCTTTGCATCCGGACCTACGTCATGGGGAAGCAATGCACACCCAAAACCTACACGGGCCAAGCAAAAGGCCAGGGTACAGCAAACTGGGTCTAAGTGTCCTGATACCGCCACCAAGTTTCCTGACCAACTGATAGGTCCTTCTCCTATTGTGCCAATCCAAGTGGAGGGAGTCTACACTAAAGCCCTGTTGGATTCAGGGGCTCAAGTGACATTGATCTACCGAGACTTCTATGAGAAACATTTGAAGCACATTCCTTTACAGAAATTGAAGGACCTGGAAATCTGGGGTATCGGAACTGAGAAACTCCCCTATGACGGGTATCTACAGGTGAAATTGGAGATCGGATCCGAAGTCATCGGACAGTCCGGAGGTTGTGATGCATTGGCCATTGTGTGTCCTCGACCCTCAGGTGCAAACAGAAGTTCCATGATAGTGGGGACGAATACTGATTTGGTGCAGCGTCTCCTGACACCTATCGTATTGGAAGAAGGTTCTACTCAAGGAGTGCACCCAATGTTACGTCTGGTCTATCACAGGATGGTCGAAGAACAGAAAGCACCTGCCGAAGTGGGGCGTCTATGGAGATTAGAAGGAACAGAGAAGGTTCTGCAAGCAGGGGAAGTAGCAAGTTTCCGGGCTTCAGTCAAGTTGAATGGGTCGCAACCAGGTCCCTATGTGGTGCTGGAAACCGATTTTTATCATGGGAGTGAAACCGGAGTCGAAGTAATCCCTGAAATAATCTCCACTAAAGCTCTGAAAAGAACACGAGGAAGAGTCTCAGTCAGCGTGTGCAATGTGTCTGATTCTCCAGTAGTCCTTAAAGCACGAATGCCTATCGGGCAGGTAGAGTCCGCTACGCCCCTCTCCACCGATTTAGGAGGGGGAGTGGATAAAGAGATTCCAGATGAAAGATTCTACCCCAAGGACGCTCCCATTTCATCCGAGTGGAAGAAACGTCTTCAGTCTCAAGTTTTGAAGTGGAGAGAACTGTTCTCGAAAGATGAGTTCGACGTAGGCCTAGCTAAAAGTACCAAACACCGCATTCGATTACAAGAGGACAAGCCGTTTCGTGAAAGGTCAAGACGAGTTCCGCTGGGAGACTTAGATGATCTGCGAGAACAGCTGAATGAATTGCAAAGAACCAAGGTGATCCAAGAGTCCAGGAGTCCATACGCATCTCCAATAGTGATGGTCCGGAAGAAGAACGGTTCTGTCCGCCTATGCATAGACTACCGCACCTTGAACCGGAGAACCATCCCAGACCAATATGCTACTCCTCGGATAGAAGATGCCTTACAGTGTTTGTCTGGAGCAAAATGGTTTAGCGTGCTAGACCTGCGAAGTGGGTATCACCAGATACCGATGCATCCCGAAGACAAAGAGAAAACTGCGTTCATCTGTCCACTGGGGTTCTTTGAATTCAACAGAATGCCTCAAGGCCTTACGGGGGCTCCCGCCACGTTCCAACGGCTGATGGAGAAGACAGTCGGGGACATGAATCTGATCGAAGTATTAGTGTACCTGGATGACATAATCATGTTTGGGAAGACTCTGGAAGAGCATGAGCAACGTTTGGAGAAGGTCTTGAAGAGGCTCCACGAAGAGGGATTGAAACTGTCTCTGGAGAAATGCCAATTCTGTCTACCGTCTGTTACGTATCTGGGACATGTGGTCTCAGCAGAAGGTGTTTCGACAGATCCTCGGAAGTTGGAGGCCGTAGCTTCTTGGCCCAGACCCAGAAACGTCACTGAACTTAGATCTTTCTTGGGGTTCTGCTCTTATTATCGAAGATTTGTAGGAGGATTCGCGAAGATAGCTCAACCACTGAACAAACTCCTACAGAAGGAAAACACCGAAGAAGGCTGCAAGGCCTCGGACCGAAACCCGTCAGCTCCAGGGCCAAGGAAAGCTCGAGAGTCCATACAGGGCGAATGGACTAGTCAGTGTGAAGGTGCTTTCTTGAAGCTAAAAGAGAGTCTAACTCAAGCTCCTGTCTTGGCCTATGCGGACCCGCACAAGCCATATGAGTTACATGTGGATGCCAGCAGAGAAGGTTTAGGAGGAGTCCTGTATCAGGAGTATGGCGGATTGCTGAGGCCTGTAGCGTACGTGAGTCGGAGCCTTACGCCTTCTGAAAAGAACTATCCTACCCACAAGTTGGAGTTCCTAGCCTTAAAGTGGGCAGTGGTAGACAAGTTAAAAGACTATCTGTATGGAGCCGAGTTTGTGATAAAAACGGATAACAATCCTCTTACCTATGTTCTCACTACTGCGAAACTGGACGCAACGGGACATCGGTGGTTGGCCGCTCTGTCAGGGTTCCGGTTCAGCCTGAAGTATCGCCCTGGGGTGAATAATCGAGATGCTGATGCTCTATCGAGAAGACCCTACACTACAGAATGGACTCAGTTGACTCCAGACGGGGTGCAAGCTTTGTGTCAGGGAGCAGAGCGCCGGGTCAAGGGAGGGATCGAAGCGGAGGCCATAGGAGTCATGGCTGCGGCTGTTCCTGAGTTCTACTGCAACCCTACTCAATTGAGGGATGAAAGTCTACCTACCTTTTCAAAACAAGACCTGAAGGCGGATCAGGCCAGGGACCCTTTAATTGCACTGACCATAAAGGCCCTAACTGCGAACCAGCGGGAAATTCTGCTGACCAATTCCCCGGATGGAGCCAGATTGGTCTACAAAGAGTGGGAACGGTTGAAGATATTGGATGGGGTGGTCTACCGAAGGGGCCCCTCAACAAGCACTGAAGAGACTCAACAGCTATTCCTTCCCACTAAGCATAGAGAGAGTGTGCTGCGATCGTTACATGATGAGCATGGACATTTGGGTGCTGAAAGAACTTTTAAGCTGGTGCGAGACAGATTCTATTGGCCTTGCATGAGAGCTGAAGTGGAAAGTTACTGCCATTCCTGTCTGAGGTGTATTCAGAGGAAGACTCTACCGACCCGAACCGCTCCAATGAGCCATCTACAGAGTCAGGGACCCATGGATTTGGTGTGCATTGACTTTCTGTGCTTAGAGCCGGATGCTAGCGGGCAAGGGAATATTCTGATAGTGACTGATCATTTCACTCGTTACGCTCAAGCCTTTTCCACAAGAGATCAACGTGCTCCGACAGTAGCCAAGGTTCTGATGGAAAAGTTCTTTGTTCACTACGGCCTGCCGAGGAGAATACACTCTGATCAGGGTAGAGATTTTGAAAGCCGACTTGTTGGGCAATTGTTGGAACTGTTGGGAATCCAAAAGACCCGAACTACACCATACCACCCTCAAGGTGATGCTCAGCCTGAAAGGTTTAATCGCACGCTGCTGAATATGCTGGGGACTTTGTCAAACATAGAGAAGCAAAGTTGGAGTCGGCACATAGCTACTCTGGTGCATGCATATAACAGTACGGAGAGTGATGCAACTGGATACTCACCGTACCGTCTTATGTTCGGAAGAGAAGCCCGACTGCCGGTTGATTTGGCGTTTGGGTTATCTCTAGACCAGACGTCGGTAGCTTCCCATAGAAACTACGTGGATAGACTTCGGAAGAACCTGGCTTCTGCGTTTGAACAGGCCCGTTTGACCTCAGGAAACAGGGAGCAAAGGAACAAGAGGAATTATGATTTGAAAGTTCGGATACAAGATCTACAACCCGGTGATAGGGTTCTGTTGAAGAACTTGGGTGCTGCTGCGAGACACAAGTTGGCGGATAGATGGAGTTCTCAAGTCTACATTGTCTGCAAGCAACTGCCGGGTCTGCCGGTGTATCAAATCCGGCCAGATGGAAAGGCTGGGCCTCTTAAGAACTGGCACCGGAATCATTTGTTACCTTTGAGAGAGGTTGTGAGGATACCAGTTGGGGACGAACTTCCTCTGCCAAATCCGCCTGCTCCACGTTTGCCTCCTGTTACTCGGTCTCAACAGACCCGGGTTGTCGAAGAGAGCGAAAGAGACAGTGAAGAAGAGAGTTATTGTCTGGACTGGATGCGCTCACCGGAGCCTGAGGAGGTTGTCGTTGTTCCTGAGCGGTGGGAGAGTAATTTAAGGCCTGAAGCTCCCGAATTTCTGCTGGAAGTCCCTGAGACTGCTGAAATCCCTGGAGCTCTTGAATTTCAGCTGGAGATTCCTGAGACTGTTGAAATTCCTGTAGCTCCCGAAGCCGAGTCATATGACTACAGTTCTATGCCTTCACTGGAGGGATCATACTCCGAAGAAATGTCTGCTCCAGTAATAGAAAGAAGGACTGAGCCAGCACCTATAGTACTTCCACCTGAAGAGGAACTGATTGAGCCAGAACCAAAACGCTCTGTTCGACTGCCCCAGCGACTCACCTACGACTCACCAGGACATAGCACTGAAGAGGCCATCACCACAGTGCAGAGGTTGCCCGAAGTGTCTGCTATGTTAGCTGAGGTAGCACAAAACATGAGTCAACTTGAAGATGTGTATCTAACCCACTGTATGTCTGCTGCTGAACCTGTATATTGTATCTAAACCGTGTTGAAATGTAATGTAATTGTTGTACCTCCTTGGAGAGACCCAAGAGTTCTAGGAGGGGGAGAGTGTAGCGCTGTGTTTAAATCTGACTGTGGCAGTACCTATTTTTGGCCACCGGAGGGAGACAAGCGCGATCAGAGACACTGAACATTGGGACTACATTTCCCGGCGTGCTTTGCAAACAGACAGGAAGTGGGTGGGACACAGGAGGCTGTACATCCTGAGCCTCGTGGAGAACGCGCCAGGGAGTGCAAGGAAGAGGACGCAGTGCTGCTGAGCGGAATCGTGACCAGGCCGGAGCGCAAGTGTGGCCTATCAGGAATCGAGTGGGGTTATCCTGCCTTGCCAGAAGGAGCCTTACCCACCGGCCATCACCACCAAGTGTATTCCAGTTAAGCTGAGGACCCCGAGTAAGGAGTACCGCAAGTCCAACGGATGGGAGAGCAGGCGGTAGCTGGACAAGTCTGGGCCGGAACACACAGGGCCTGAATATCGATCCAATAGCCGGTATCCCAGCGCGGAGACAAGCAGAGAGACGTCCTTGGTCAGCGGAGCCTTGGTGATCAGCGGATGGGTGAGAGGCCTCCGAGGCCGTTTCCACAAAAAGTTCAAGCACGCTGTTGTTTATTTCTGAAACCCACAGGGCCCCAACGTGACTAGTCGAAGACATCGCTTAAAAGATTCACTGGCCAGTTGAATAGTACCCGGGTACCATAACACACACATACACTCACAATTCGGGACTTAACCTGTTCGGGACTCACTCCCTAGTATCAGAAAAAGGGGAAAAGATTTGCATCTTATTCTATTTTCCGCTGCGCGTTTCTCGTAATTACGAATCATTGTATTTTTTTCTGCTGGGTCGCGTTTTCCAGAAATACGAAGTCTCGCATTTCTTTTTCCCGCTGCGCGTTTATCGCAATACGAAATACTGTAAATATATCTACGAACACCGTGTCTTATTTTATGCCTTTTACTTCAGTAAACCATATAATTTATAAAATCCACAACGGTGCTGGAGTATATTTATTCCCTAGTGCGGGGAGACTGACCCGTGGTTCATTTTCAGCGGCTCCTCCGGGAGTGAGCGCTACATTAGTTTCAGTGAATCATAATTAGTTGCTCCCACTGTTCCGGGCTGCGCCCCGTTCCCTAGCGTCTTCACTCATTTGTTACAAAAGGCACCTGGTCTGATCTCTATACTCCTTTGTATTTCTGCGGGCCCCAACGACCTTGATGTATCCTTTCTCTGTGTCGAAAAGAGCAGAGACCTTTCTCAGCGCTTTGATTGTTTTTCTTCCAATCTCAGCACATTCCTAAATTTCTATGTATGCCTGCTTCTAATTTCAGCTAAAAACTGCCTAATTATCTCAAGTGAACCAATATTCTGAACAAGATGGTCGCCTGGCTTACAATGGCGGCCATCTTCCAGTCTATTTCCACTACACTATGTTTGTTTGTGTTGTTGTGCCCCTGTTGGGCAGTTTGCCATCCTTGGCATGTTCCCTTCCCTTCCCCATGTTGTAAATAAATTTTCTATTTTTTCTATATTTTCCTGTTTGTGTGCGTTGCTTTTCCTTACTTAATAAGTTAATATGTATTGCTTGGTTTCCACATTGTTAAAATTATATGTACATAAATGTATTGACATTTCTATGGACCCTTTGTCATAAATTTGTCAACATATTTGTGGCCATGAATGTGACTGTGCACATTCTACACTTCCTGCCTGGCCAAAAAATGTCACACACTAACACAACCTTCTTGTACTGCCTTGAGATTTGATTACCGAAGTGGCCTGGTTTTGTTAAGCTTAGGCGATGTCACAACAACACGGATTTTTGTCCACAGTCACATTCATTGTATAACCAAGAATTTATCAAAAAATATTGATGGCAGCACTGCGTGAAGTCTTCTCCGACACAACGCAAAGATCCTCAGTGCGGCTCAGGTCTAGTTTATTTGTCCATGTTTGCAGCTTCACGCAACACCTCCTCCCAGCTATGAGCTCTCTCTCTCCCACCGCTGCCCGCTAAGACGCTGCCCGCCAACATGGTCACATCTTTGCAGGAAGACAACAGCGTGGGAACGGCAGCTGCCGACAGTCCCAAGACCTCGTCACAATGACGTCAGTTCTGGAGTTAACCCCTAACTGCGACCAATGGTGAAGATAGGGGTTCCAATGAACCCCCTATCTCCCGATCCGCGGCAGCTATCGGTTAATGTTTGGTATCTTTGGATCGACCAGAGCATGGCCTTTCCAACAATACCAAACATGACAATGTTAAAAATTATAAAAAATTTAAATATTAAAAAAAAATAAACAGGTTTTTTGTTTTGTTTTGTTAATGCAGCAATATTGTTCCATTTCAATTATAATGTGAACAATGATGCTGCACTAAGGATTTTTGTATGGGGTGCGTTTGTTAAAAATAGTGTAATTTTCACCCAAAAAAATATACAAGTCCCCATTTCAATTTTTTTTAACAAACGCAACTCCTAAAATATAACCGCAAACACTCGCATGTTAAAATGTGAAAAAAACACTTTACACCTTGTAAAACAAACATTGAAAATTCTAATTTTATTGCATTTTTTGTTATAATATACAGACCGGACATGACGCATACATATGATAATGATATATATGAATCATCTGCCGAGTCTGCCGGAAAGAACGATATATAACATGTCTGGGTCATATTATAAAATAAGGCTTCAAAAAAACGCGTTTAAACAAGAGGAGCGAAACTGTTAAAAATTAGCTCAGCAGCAAACCGCAGTGCCGCACACAGGCGTGAAGGGAAGCCGTGAAATGCCTCAGCAGCGAAAGGGTTAATTTTTTTTTTGTCTGTTTTAAATCTTTTTTTTTTTTTTTTTTCGTTTCAGATCATTTTGATCATCTATTTTTCCGTTTTAAAACCTTTTTGTTCTGGTTTTTATTTTTAAAGTCAGACCATTCGGGTCAGTTTAGCATTTTTTAAATCGTTTTGTTCTTTTTTTTGTTCCTTGGCTTTCATACCATTTTTTAATGTGATTAAATAAAGTTGTGAAATGTATATTCATAAGAAAAAAAGGATCTTTATATAATTAAAAAAAAACACAATAGAATCGCCAGAATTATCGTATCGACAGAATGAATTATCGGATCCGAAAAACAAACCAAAAATTTATTATAAAAAAATATATAAAGTATAAAAAAGTAAACCATAGTAGTTTACATCAAAACAAATAGAGTTAGACAGCTTTGAAACGAGGAGAACAGACGTTCCGAAAAAACGAAAATTTCCGAAATCACGAAAAGTCGATACAAAAAACGAGCAAAGTGACACGAAAATACGAAAAATGGTCGATATTCGGAAAAAAAATTTATACGAAAAACGAGTCGAGTCGAACCGAATCGAAACAGAAATCGGTCGAAACGAGCCGAATCGAAAGTTTAAACATCCGAACGAATTGAACCGAAAAAAAAATCGGTGCACAAGCCTAATTCAATCTCTGAGGTTGAGGAAGGGAGTATAATCAACCTAGAGGAAGGGGGTGCCAGTGATGACACACAAATAACTGGCACTCATGTTGCCCCAGCAGCTGCAGCATACTGCCAAGTTGGCTCCAGTGACGAGGAGATAGGGGGTGATGATGACAATGATGATGAGGTCACTGACTCCACCTGGGTGCCAGATCGAACAGAGGAATTAAGTGAGGAAGAGGGGGAGGAGTAGGCACAGCAAACACGAGGCACAACATCCTCTGTGACCAACCGTAGCACTAGCCAGTCCAAGGCATCAGATGTCAGAGCTGCTCCGGTGCAGAGTGCTGTTGTCTCAAAGAACACATGCAGGAACTCTGTTGTCTGGGAGTTCTTTAAGAAATGTGCAGTAGAGCGCAGCGTTGCTATTTGTAATCTATGGCAGATGAGGCTTAAGCGTGGGAAAGATACCGGACACTTGGGTACCACGTGCTTGAGGCGACATATGAATAAGTGCCACACATCCCGTTGGCGCAAAACTTTGCGTAGGTCCTCCTGCTCCTCATTGTCTCTACCCCCACTGTATGTCCTGCCATGTCATTGCCTACAACCTCCACCGACAGGGATGATGCTACAGTAATGGATGTACCAGGTCCTTCCTCACAATGTGACATCATCCCAGTAGCTGAAGATTTACGCAGTCAGATTACTTTGCCGCAGCTGCTGCAGCGAAAGAAAAAATATAGTCCCAACCATCCCCAAGCACAGCGTCTAAATGCCAGTTTAGCAAAATTACTTGCATTGCAGCTGCTGCCTTTCCAGCTGGTGGACTCTGCTCCCTTCCGTGAATTTGCTGAATGTGCTGTACCACAGTGGCAGGTTCCAAAACGCCATTACTTTTCACGCAAGGCCATTCCAGAACTATACAAGCATGTGGAAGACAATGTTATCCAGTCATTGGGAAAGGCAGTCAGCAGCAAGTTGCAAGTGACTTTAGACACGTGGTCCAGCAAGCATGGACAGGGTCGTTACATTTCCTTCACGGCACACTGGGTAACTCTGATTGCAGCTGGGAGTGATCCAAGACGGGGCTCTGTGCTGGAGCTTGTTCATCCACCACGCCTTCAGGAAGGTCTGTCTGCTCCACCACCACCTCTTCCTCCTCCTCCTCCTCCTCCTCCTCCTCCTTCTCTGTCTCTGGCGAAGTGGCAGTTAAACTGACGCCTGACAGGGTCTACGCAATGGCTCAAGCAAAAAGATGCCATACTGTGCTTGAGCTGGTTTGTTTAGGGGACAGGAGCCACACCGGGTCAGAAATTTTGTCAGCTCTGCAGGGGCAGGTGCAGAGATGGTTAACACCACGCCAGCTTGAGCTGGGAATGATCGTCTGCGATAATGGCAGCAACCTTCTCTCCGCCCTACGCAAGGGTAAATTGACACATGTACCATGCCTAGCACACGTCCTAAATCTGGTGGTACAGCGTTTCCTAACAAAGTACCCAGGGCTGCCAGAGCTTCTCATCCAGGCCGGAAAAGTCTGCAGCCACTTCAGACGGTCATTCCCAGCAAGCGTTTGCCTGGCAGAAATTCAAAGAGAATTCCACCTTCCCACAAACCGTCTGATCTGTGACATGCCCACCAGGTGGAACTCGACATTAGCAATGCTGCAGCGTCTGCACAAGCAGCAGAGGGCCATCAACGAGTACCTGTGTGAGTATGGCACAAGGACAGGTTCAGGTCAACTTGTTTTTTTTTCCCCCCGCAGTGGCTGATGATCAAGGATGCATGCACTGTACTGTCACCATTTGAGGAGGCAACGAGGATGGTGAGCAGGGACAGTGCATGCATCAGTGACACAATTCCTTTAGTGTTCCTGCTGGAGCACACTCTGCGGGGAATTATAGATGTGGCTCTAGAGGCAGAACAGAGGGAGGAAGAGGAGGCCTTCCCTAGCTCTCAAGGCCCCAGTCTTTCCGCAGACAGCATTCCAGCGTGTCCTACTCAGATCAGACAGGAGGAGGATGAGGAGGAGGAGGAATATTTAAGTAGTGGGGACATTGAAGGTGGGGATTCCTCAAGGAAGGGTTTTGTGTGCCCAGAAACAGAAGGGCTAGTGCGTGGCTGGGAGCCGGAAGTGCACGATACGGTCATCCTCATTGACCAGGAAGACTCGGAAGCTAATGCCACCTCCAACCTACGCTGCATGGGCTCCCTAATGATGCAAAGCCTGCTAAAGGACCCCAAGATTCGTGCTATCAAGGAGAGGGATCATTACTGGTTGGCAACCCTTCTTGATCCACGATACAAGGGAAAAGTTGTAGAGCTCCTCCTGCCCGCACAGAGGGAGCACAGGATGAAAAAACTTGCGGACGCTCTAAAGCGACACTTGTGTAACACCTTTCCAGGCACTGGTAGATTACCAAGTGCTGACACACGTGCTTCTGAGGCTGCGGGTGATCAGAGGAATAGTGGTGAAGACCAGGGCCGCTTGACTGATGCTTTTTTAATTTTTTTAGTCCTCGATGCCCAGGGACGTCAAATGTAGGCACCCATTGCCAGCGTCTTCACCATATGGTGCAGGACTATCTAGGGGCAAGGGCAGACCTGGATACCTTTCCAGCAGATGATCCACTGGCTTACTGGGTGTTGAGATTGGATCACTGGCCAGAACTTAGCCAATATGCTATGCAGCTACTAGGTTGCCCTTCATCTAGCGTGCTTTCCGAAAGGACATTCAGTGCCGCTGGAGGTTTTGTCACAGACAAAGAGTGCATCTGTCCACCGACTCTGTAGACCGGCTGACATTTATAAAAATGAATCAGTCCTGGATCAGCAGCTATCAATCCCTGATGCTGAAGTAATGGAATAGATCGGGGATGTCCTCTTCTGCATTCACAAAACCTCCAGCACTGAACTCTTCCACAATACACAAAAGGGTTACGGTGTGAAGGCACTTGCTGCCATGAAAGGCACAATATTTGGCTGCACTGACGCCTGTGCCAGATTTATATAATTTTAATTTTTTGAACTGCAGGGTCCAACCCTGCACTCTTCCACAATACCACAGAGGGGTTACTGTATGATGATACTTGCTGGCCTGGCATTAAAGGCACAATATCTGGGTGCACTGACGCCCATTAACAGATAAAAAAAAACTTTTCAATATAGGACCACATGGTCCACCCCTGCACTCTTCCACAATACCACAGAGGGGTTAGGCTAGGGTCAGATGAGCGCATTTTGTACGGACTGTACGTCCGTGCAGTACGGACGTACTTACTGACTGACAACAAGGTAGTGGCCACACAGTGGTTTTTTTTCACTGACGTATTTTTTGACTGATGTAGCAGGGAAAATAAATTACAATGAAAGAACATTCTGTCCGTCAAAAATGCTGGACGTATAAATGCAGGCCGTCTGACCTTGTTGCATCACTCACACACAAAGCTATGCGGACGTTGTGGACGTGGCGCACTCTGCACGTCCGTTCTAGCAGTATTACGTTCTTGCCTAACCTGCATCCGTTTGCAGCGTCCGTCAGTCCCCGCACTTCTGTGCGGACATACTTCATGTGTGGGGCTCCATTTAACACAATTGTATGCTATCACGGACGTACTTACAGTATGTGCAGGCAACACAGACGTTAACACTGCGTTCGTCTAACCCCAGCCTTACTGTATGATGATACTTGCTGGCCTGGCAGTCTTGCACCAAAGGCACAATATCTGTGTGCACTGACGCCCATTACCAGATAAAAAACTTTTCAATATAGGCTATATGAAAAGTTTTTTATCTGGTAATGGGCGTCAGTGCACCCAGATATTGTGCCTTTGGTGCAAGACTGCCAGGCCAGCAAGTATCATCATACAGTAAGGCTGGGGTTAGACGAACGCAGTGTTAACGTCCGTGTTGCCCGCACATACTGTAAGTACGTCCGTGATAGCATACAATTGTGTTAAATGGAGCCCCACACACGAAGTATGTCCGCACAGAAGTGCGGGGGCTGACGGACGCTGCAAACGGATGCAGGTTAGGCAAGAACGTAATACTGCTAGAACAGACGTGCAGAGTGCGCCACGTCCACAACGTCCGCATAGCTTTGTGTGTGAGTGATGCAACAAGGTCAGACGGACTGCATTTATACGTCCAGCATTTTGACGGACAGAATGTTCTTTCATTGTAATTATATTTTCCCTGCTACATCAGTCAAAAAATACGTCAGTGAAAAAAACCGACTGTTGTGGCCACTACCTTGTGTCAGCAGTAAGTACGTCCGTACTGCACGGACGTACAGTCCGTACAAAATGCGCTCATCGGACCCTAGCCTAACCCCTCTGTGGTATTGTGGAAGAGTGCAGGGGTGGACCATGTGGTCCTATATTGAAAAGTGTTTTTTTTTATCTGTTAATGGGCGTCAGTGCACCCAGATATTGTGCCTGTAATGCCAGGCCAGCAAGTACCATCATACAGTAACCCTCTGTAGTATTGTGGAAGAATGCAGGGGTGGACCATGTGGTCCTATATTGAAAAGTGTTTTTTTTTATCTGTTAATGGGCGTCAGTGCACCCAGATATTGTGCCTTTAATGCCAGGCCAGCAAGTATCATCATACAGTAACCCCTCTGTGGTATTGTGGAAGAGTGAAGGGGTGGACCGTGTGGTCCTATATTATATAGGACCACATGGTCCACCCCTTCACTCTTCCACAATACCACAGAGGGGTTACTGTATGATGATACTTGCTGGCCTGGCATTAAAGGCACACTATCTGGGTGCACTGACGCCCATTAACAGATAAAAAACTTTTCAATCTAGGACCACATGGTCCACCCCTGCACTCTTTCACAATACCACAGAGGGGTTACTGTATGATGATACTTGCTGGCCTGGCATTAAAGGCACAATATCTGGGTGCACTGACGCCTTGACCAGAATCATATCTTTTCAATATAGGACCACATGGTCCACCCCTGCATTCTTCCACAATACCACAGAGGGGTTACTGTATGATAGTACTTGCAGGCCTGGCACCAAAAGCACAATATTTGGGTGCACTGCCACTGATGCCTGTATCAGATTCATATCCTCAGAGGGGTTACGGTGTGACGGCACTGTTGGGGATGCTAAAGGACCAATTTTAAAGCACCTATTGTTACTTTCATCCAAAGCCTGCATATATTTCACAATAATTTAGCCAAAAAAAATCAGTAAACTTTTTCTGCGTGTACGAAAATGTCTCCTCTTTTCATACAGACTGCCGCCTCAAGCAGTTGTTTATGGATAGATTAAAGGAAAAGCATTTACCGTCATATGAAACGTCCTTTTTTTGTTTTTAAGTGTTTCTATACATCCTAGAAATCCGCCACTTCACGGGCAGGTTATGGGGACCTCCTAGGCACGATATTTGAAGGAATTTTTTTTATTTTATTTTTTTAAAATATTTTTATTAAAGATTCAAGCATTACAGCATAAATATCAACGATAAAGGTGTGTCATTCATTGAAATAATAAGGTTTACCCCCTAAGCATCACAATCCACAGTTCCTCCCATATCAGGTCGAGTTGTTGGTGTTACGATCTTGGGACAATCAGGTAGTCATCCAGCGCTCTGGAGACTGTCTTTGGTAATAAAGGCGGGTCTGTGAGCTAATTCAACAAAAACCATTCCGTATCCTGAAAATCTTTCCTAATCCGGGTCAGGCTGTCTTCTGGTAGGAGTTGCATGAAAGGCCCCCAAACCCCAAAGAACTCTCCCACCTTGTCCTCTTTATGGAGACTTGTTTCTGCCCAATCATGTCTAAAAATAGCGTAAAACCTGGAGTAGAACATCGAGAACAATGGGGGGCTGACCTCTATCCAGTGACCTAAAATGGCTTTCTTTGCGGACGCTGCGACAATGCCTAAAAGTGTTTTCTGGGCCCTGGACAGTTGACGTGTTTCCTGCTCAGAGAGAATGTTAAATAATGCCCAGTCTGGGGAGCTCGGCATTACTAATTAGGAGTCGGGACCCGAACCTTTAATGGTATCCAGAAAAATTGAATGGCGGGACAAGACCACAGGCAATGAAACGATCCGCCCTATCTTGTGAACATTAAGACAGTGTCCCGAACTCAGCGGATTATAGAGGGCCAGTCTGGCTGGCGCCACATAAGCCCCATGCAATAATTTTTAAAAAACATTTTCCCCATACTGGCTGACGGAATTTGTTTTTCGGGATCTTAGTAGTGGCTTCTATGAGCGAAAAGGGTGACTGCTGCGGGAGGTGAAGACACCAAAAGGCTTTGAAGTGGAATCAGGCTGGAAGATGGTCGCTATTATGAGCCAAGCGGCCATCTTGTTCAGAATATTGGTTCACTTGCAAATAACTAGATAGATTTCACTAGACATTAGAATGAAGCTTGCATAGAATCTTAGGAATGTGGTAGATTAGCAGAGAAGCAATAAAACTGAGAGAAATCCGGCCAACTCTTGGCACGGAAAGACAGGATGACAAATGGATACTACAAGGTCACTGAGACCCGCAGTAAGACAAAGAAGAGCGTAGAAACCAGAACATGCTTTATCTGTAGCAAAAATAAACATAGCCTTTAGGGAGGTGGGCACGGCCCAGATTTAGTGCAGCAGCAAATCACAGACTGTCAGACTAACATGAAGCTTGCCAATTTACGATCAATGTATGGAATTCCTTTGTACTAACAATGGGAGGTATTAACCCACGTGGGGTGGAATAAAGTGTCATCGGGAGGTGGGTTAATTGGGATGTACCTAATTATGTATTTGGGGTATAAAACCCCTTGTCGGGGGGGAGACGGGGCTCACTCTTTGCGATTCAATCCTGTGTGAGCATTTGTGTGACGACACAATAAAGTTTGCCTTTCCTGAAGAGACTCGTGTTCAGACAATCCTTGCTTGTGTCCGGTCCGGCGCCATCCTGAAAGTGAACCCGTCTGATTCCGCTTACATTTGTTGGGGGCTCGATAGCCGGGATACTCGCCCTTTCCGGCATAGGCAACGGCTGCTGAACACTGTAGTGGTTGACTGCAGGTGCAAGTGATCCCGTCGGTTGGGCGTCCGTTGAAGGTGAGCTGACATCTGCAGGCGCCAAGCAGGATTTCCTGTTCAGTGGACCTCGTCTCGTCCCAAACGGACTCCCGGCCCGAGAACCTGGGACACCACCGAGTCTGAGGAAACAGCGAGCAGCGTCGGCGATAGGTAAAGTGTCTTTCATGTTTGTATGCCTAAAGGAGATACCGGTTTAAAGGGAAATGTCTGACTGATGGTCGGATAAGGAGACCCACTGGCCACGGTCTCGTTGACATACCTAGCCCGCCGCTGATAGCACAGACAATGCAAAGGAGCCAGAGTGGCTAGCGCGTGTCTGGATTCGGGGGAATTGGATGCCAACTAAAGGGTAGTTCTGTAAGAGAGGGAGAAGGTAGCCACGTGGAGTTGCATAGTCATAGTCAGTGTTTGTAAACAGAGCTTCTGCACGTGGACCAGGAAAGGAGGAGGGATTTCTGTGACTGGGCTTAGAGCCCTGAGTCAGTGCTAGTGTGTACGTCGTGTAGTGAAGAGGGCTTATTGAAGCCAGCGGTAGCTGCAGAGATAGTGGTGCCGGGTGGGTAGATTATCCATAGGCAAATTGGAATTGCAGATGGGAGTATAGTTATAGAACGGGGTGCACATAGACACAAGCAGCAAGAGTTAGAGTTCAATTTACGGGGTACAAGGAGCCAAAAGGAGGGACAGAGCACCCTCGGCTAGTAGAAAGAGTTGGAGTGTTATGTTCTGTTATGTGCTGAAAGTATCTGGTACAGTATTGCTGTGAGTGAATTGATTCGAATGCTGTGAGTGAATGCGCGCCTACTCGCATGCGAGGAAGCAAACTTGAAAGTGGACTCCCAAAGTACGGTCCGGCTCAGGCGACTGCAGTCGGCTACTGACGGAGGAAGCGGGTCAGACACGCAAGAATTGTTGGCTGAAGTACCAGACTGTAGATTCTAATTGTCATTGCTAAAAAGTAATATCTGTGTTGTAAGAGTTTACTGATTTTCTGAGAAAAGTAACAATGGGTAACGGGTCATCCAAACCCAGTAAGGTAAAGAAGGGTGAGACGCCCTTAGAGTATATGGTGCGGAATTTTGAAGCGTTATATACAACGCATGACTATAGTGTGGAATTAACTAGGGAGAAGCTGACATTAATGTGTACAATTGTGTGGCCACTGTTAGTTTCTGAATGGCCAGAGCAGGGGTCAATGGACCCCGAGCTAATACAGAGAGTGCATTCCCAAGTCACCGGGAAATGCGGACATCCTGAACAGTACCCGTATATATAGATATATGGAGATACTGTGTAAAAGATAAAAGTCATTTTATCATGTTGGCGGGACAACACAAGAAGCAGGTACCCCCAAATAATAAAGAGAAAGAGAGATCAGTGTTGGTAGAACACCCAGAGGAAGGTGACTCCTTGCCCCCGCCATACCCGTCATGTTACGGGGCAGCTAGAGAAGTTTTGAGTGCCGCGATTGCGCGGGCGGAGAGGGGGGAGCAGGCAGCTGCTACTTCCCGGCCAGCTCCCTTCACTCCGTCACGCGGGGTTGTAGAAGAGGAACAGGGGGCGGCGGGTGGAGGAGACAGAGGCCCCACCGGGAAAAATTGAAATGCCCGATGGGAGTGTATACAAATTAGTAGCCCAGGAGGATAGCGATAATGAGGGTGAAGATGAGAAACGAGGGGTTACCACTCACGCAGCGAATAATATACATAAACCCCGTGAGCCATATCAGCACAATCCCTATCAAATGCCCCTACGAGAAGTGCCAGGTCCTTTACTGGCAAATGGAGCTCCTGGGCCAGTGCAATACACATATGTCCCATTCACGACAACAGATCTTTTCAACTGGAAAAACACACACACACTGTACTCCACTAATCCCGCAGCAGTGGCCAGTATGATAGAGTCAGTTATGCTTACACATAACCCCACATGGGCAGATTGTCAGCAATTAATGTTGACAATGTTTACCACAGAGGAAAGAGCCCGGATAAATAGTAGCGCGCAAAGATTTTACTTGCCCAAGCTGTAGCAGATGCTAAGCCCCAGCCAGAAGCGTGGGCAGAGGAACACTACCCCAAAACAGATCCCAAGTGGCCGTATAGCACCGCAGAGGGTATTGCCCACCTCCAGACGTACAGAACAGCAGTAATAATGTGTTAAAGCGGGAGGGAAGAAACCCACAAACATGGGAAAAATAGCGGATGTGGTACAAGAATCTAAAGAGTCTCCAAGCGCATTTTGGAAAGATTACTAGATGCATATAGGATGTATAGTCCTATTGATCCGGAGGCAGCGGAGAATCAGAGGTTAATTAATTCTTCTTTTGTGGGACAGTCACAGAGGGATATACGGAATAAAATACAGAGATTAGATGGGTTTTTGGGTAAAGGTATTAGCGAATTGGTAGAGATTGCTAATAAAGTGTATCATAACCGGGATTTAGAAGAAAAACGGGAGGAGATAAAGAGACAGAGAGGACACACAGGTGTTGTGGGTTATATGGGAAATGGTGGAGGATGAGGTGGCCCGGACAGAGGGAGAGCAAGGGGTAGGGGGGCTAGAGGAAGAGGTAGGGGAGCCCCTAGGGAACCCCTGGGACCCAACCAGTGCGCGTGGTGTCGGGGTGAAGGTCACTGGAAAAACGACTGTCCTGCATTTTTGGCTAAATTTGGGGGACAAGGAGAGGTTGGGGAATCGGAGGTCAAGGCCCCAATGGTCAGGTAACAGACGGCAGATATGAGAGAAATGAGGGTGCCGGAGCAGGGTTTGTGGGATTGGCGGGAACGTCATTTGAAGGGCAGGATGCATATTGACAAGAACCTGGGCCCATCCCGCTCGGTAACCACGAGCCCACGGTCACTATGAGAGTGGGAAATAAAGATGAAATTTTTATGGTTGACACCGGTGCCGAATATTCTGTTATAACACAGCAAATTGCTCCCCCAATGGGTAATGAAGTTGATATTATGGGAGCAATGGGAGTGTCTGCTAAGTACCCTTTCCTTGCTTCTCGAAAATGTAGTGTGGGTGGGCATAATGTAGAACATGAATTTTTGTATATGCCCGAATGTCCCATCCAACTCCTGGGGCGGGATATCCTTTGCAAATTGCAAGCCCAAATTACGTTTCTTCCCAGGGGACACGCTCAACTAGACCTGCCTGAGAGTGGCAGCTCTGCTCGGCAGTATAACCCAGCCATCCAGCACCCCAGATCTGTGAAAATTGCAGTAATTATGCCAAGGGAGGAAGAATGGCGTACAGCACCAATGCCGCCGGCAAGCCCGGACCCATACACACTACTCCTTGAAATTCCTGGGGTGTGGGCGGAGGAAAATCCGCCCGGACTAGCTGTAATATCCCCCAGTATACGTCGATTTAAAACCTGGTGCAACGCCTGTGGCTTTAAGACAATATCATATCCCACAAAAAGCCAAGCAGAATATTCAAACACATTTACAGAGACTTAAAGATCAAGGCATATTAAAATTCTGCGTGTCACCATGGAACACACCCCTGTTACCAGTACTGAAAGAGGGCACACAAGAGTACCGCCCGGTCCAAGATTTACGAGCTGTCAATGAAGCCACAGTAACCCTACACCCTGTGGTTCCCAATCCATACAATTTGCTGGCGTTAATTCCCGGAGATACAAAATATTACACAGTGCTTGATTTAAAAGACGCTTTCTTTTGCATCCGTCTGGCTCATGCAAGCCAGCCCCTTTTTGCATTTCAGTGGGAAGAATCCACCAGGGGGCGTGCCATCAAATGACCTGGACACGCCTCCCTCAAGGTTTCAAAAATTCGCCCACGATCTTCGGATACGCGCTCAGCCAGGATCTCCTTGCCTTCAACGCTCAGCCAGACAAAGTTGTGTTACTCCAATATGTTGATGATTTATTACTGGCTTCCCCCACAGAAAAAGACTGTTTATCTGCTACAAAAGCCCTGCTACATCTACTGTGCCAAGCAGGTTACAGAGTTTCTAGAAATAAAGCACAAATATGCAAAGAAAGTGTAAAATATTCCAGTTAACAGGTACCAAACGTGCATTAGGGGCAGAAAGAAAAGAAGCAGTATGCCGAATACCCCAACCAAAGACCAGAAGACAAGTCCGTGAGTTTCTGGGAGCTGCAGGCTTCTGCCACCTGTGGATCCCCAACTTCGCAGATATTGCCAAGCCCCTTCATCAAGCCACCAAGGGGGGAGAACAAGACCCTTTCCATTGGGAAGAAGAGCAAACAGCAGCGTTCCTGAAATTAAAGACTCTGCTAATGGAAGCTCCTGCACTGGGACTGCCAGATCACAGCAAGCCCTTCCAGCTGTACGTGCATGAACACAATCAAACAGCAACAGGAGTATGATCCAAAGTTTTGGCTCTTAAGGCCTGTGGCCTACCTCTCCAAGCAACTCGCCCTGTGGCTTGTGGCCTACCCCCATGTCTGAAAGCAGTGGCAGCCACCGCAATGCTGATAGCAGAAGCAGACAGCTGACCCTTGGACAAGTTCTTCATGTCAAGTGCCCCATGCTGTCAAGGCCCTGCTGGATGTGAAAGGAAGCTACTGGTTAGCAACAGCCGGATGACGAATGTACCAATGCATGATGTGTGAAAACCCACGGGTTCATTTGGACCTCATCGCTACCTTGAACCCTGCTACTTTACTGCCTGACTGCGAAGAGGATCCAGATCACGAATGCCTCCAAGTCATGGAAGAAGTGTTCAGTAGCAGGCCAGATTTGAAAGACGTACCCCTAGACAAATACAATCTACAGTTATTCACTGATGGTAGCAGTTACATGGATGATGGGAAGAAAGTCTCCGGCTATGCAGTAGTCTCAGCAGAAGAAATTATTGAAGCAAATCCACTACCAGGCCATACATCTGCACAACTGGCTGAAATAACAGCCCTAACCAGAGCTCTAGAAATTTCCGAAGGCAAAAGAGTAAATATCTACACGGATTCCAAGTATGCCTTCATGACCGTCCATGCACATGGTGCACTCTACAAAGAGTGCTTACTTCCTCAGGACAACAAATCAAGTATGCAGCTGAAATCGCGGCCCTCCTAGAAGCTGTATGGAAACCAAAGCGCTGTCAGTATCATGCCGTGTCGTGGCCACAAAAGGGTCATGATGAAATCCCGAAAAGCATCAGACGCGCAGACCAGGCAAAGCTGCTGCAAACCACAGCTAACAATTGATCAAGCCAAAGTCCTACTCTGCAAGCAAGAGCCTCAACCTTCCATGCCAAACTACGAATTCTACATGAAGTGGAGAAGATTTGAACCAAAGGGCGAGTTCATTGAAATAATATTGCACAAATGGCAAGATGATTACGAACTATTAGAACTTAATCATGATTATATACAATGGCTTTTCCCAACTCAGACTCAAGGTCGAAATTTCTATTCCACTCCTTTGAACCCGCAAGAGACACGCCTGATGATTAACACCTCAGAAGTTCAGCAAAGACTACACAGAGCTTACAAGATGATGCTGAAATTCTTCGGCGTAAAAGTAATGGGGGAGGAAGAAAACACAAAAGTAACCGAAGTTGAACAAGCAGAAAATTTCGCCTCACGTTTTGAAAATTTGACAGCCAACCCTCATAATAATCTACGGATTACACGAATATGCTAAGGGGAGAGCTGGGAGCAGAAGAATACCAAGCCCCTGGTAAGGTTCTTCCTCAAGGAGATCCTTATCAAGAACAAACTGCCAAGAATGAAGAAAAGTGCAATGGACTTTTTCATACCAGCAGTAAGAGATACGCAAGCCAGAAAAGATCTGCTGTTCTTCGCATGGCGATACTATTTTCCCAAAAGAAGAATTTATCTGGGGAAACCATGGAGAACTGGCGCGATACAAAGCAAAACCAGTGGTGGCTGCACTCCTACCGGCACCACTGAGTGAATGGACACCTGTGTATTCAGAGAAAGAAAAGAAATGGATGTCGGGAGAACAAGGCGAATATGGAGAAGACGGGTGGTTCCAGCTGAAGAATGGACAAATAGTCCTCCCAGCAACATTGGCCCCTGAAATTGTAAGAACACTCCACGCAAGTACCCATGGAGGGAGAGAAATGATGGAACAGCAACTAGAGCCACATTTCTACGTACCCGGACTGTCCGTAGTCTGCAAAGCAATAGCCCAGCAGTGCGTGACATGTGCCAAGAACAACCCAAGAACAGGCCCAACTCAACCTCCAGGGAAACAGCCAATCGGGCTATCCCCAATGGCATCACTACAAATAGACTTTACAGTGTTACCGCCCTGCAAAGGATCTATTGGTAATGGTGTGTACTCTGACAGGATGGGTGGAAGCTTTCCCAACAAGAACTGAAAAGACTGTGGAAGTAGTAAAAAGTCTGATGAAAGAAATAATACCACGTTATGGGTTGCCTCTCGAGATAGGGTCGGACAATGGCCCTGCATTCATACAGAACTGTTTACAACAGCTTGCCCATCTGTTGGGCATCACCTGGAAGCTACATACTGCCTACAGGCCCCAAAGCTCGGGAAAAGTCGTGAGAATGAACCGTACCCTAAAGACTCTGATGTCCAAATTGTGCCAAGAGACGTCGCTAGGCTGGTTGGATGTGCTGCCAATAGTCCTCTTGCACATTAGGTGCAGGCCAACCCCTCAATTAAAGCTAAGTTCGTACAAACTCATGTTTGGACGGCCTACCCCTCTGATTAATGGACTAAGGGGGGACCTTCGGGCATTGTGAGAAACTAAATTAAATGATCAGGTTATACTGTTGGGTAAATCAATGCAGAAATTGAATACTTGGGTGGGAGATAACATACCTCACTTTTTATATCCCCCACTGCACAAGTATTGTCCAGGTGATTCAGTATGGGTGAAAGAGTGGAAAAATGACCCACTGGGCCCAAAGTGGAGAGGTCCTTACCTTGTCCTGTTATCAACCCCTACAGCAGTAAAGGTTGCCGAGGTGGTCCCGTGGATACATCACTCCAGGTTGAAAGTAGCTGCAGCCAGTCCTGAACCAGCATGGAAGGTCGTCGCCAATGAGACCAATCTGCTGAGGCTAAAGCTGACAAAGACCACAGCCGTGAGCACCTAAATGATCCAACTGAAGACACCCAAATGATTCCACAAGTGGGTGTCTTGATGGACACAAGTCCTGACCGTCCACCAACGGGGGATACCCCAAGGGTGCTTTTTAGGGGCCCAGCCCCCACCCCTGATCATCCAGAAATGTCCTTTGTTTTTGAAATACCGGTGGGGAGGGATTGGGTTTATGTAACTGTGAAAAGAATTGCCCAAGAGATTTTGACATTTGGGGCATTTGTGGTACTGATTTTGTACCTTGCAAACTTGATTTATGGACTCTCGCATGGAGCCTGCCCCAGGTGTTCAAGCACTGCCGGAAAAGTGGATATTTCCCATATCTGGAATGGTATGCACCCAGTGATGGAGAATCGTACTATGTGGAGACAAAAACGAGAAGCGACATCTGAGATTTTGCCAAGAGGGCATTTACTTGTGCAATTTAAATATGACTATGCTAAAAAGTCTGGACAAACTGCGTGCTGGGTGTGTAGTAGGATGCATCCAGAGACGATCCACATCCCATTTGCTTCTGTTCCAATGAATCTGAGTATGTTTGCGTCAGGGAATGTCACAATACACTCTTTTGATGCACCAAGGGAAAAAACAGAATCATTCAGTCCCGGGTATCCCATAATAGGACCAGTATACCCACCAGAGTGGTGCTTCCAAATAGGACCAGATAAAGACACACATAAGGAGGATGGAGGGTGCTACTCAAGCAAGTTTAACTGGACATCATACATTTACACGATCGATACAAAAGAGCAGGCAAATTTTCTATATATACAATGTAGAAAGCTCACGAGCAGGGCCGCCATCAGGGCATTACGCCCATTACTGCCGTAAGGGGCCCGGGCCCGGTGGGGGCCCGGGCCGCCGGGGCCAGGGGGGAGGATCCCGGGCCCCCGACGGCAGCGGCGTCACCCTTTAACAGCTCCGGTATCGGACTCGATGAGTCCGAATCCGGAGCTGTGTCCCTGCTGCTGCTGCAGGAGCCGGAGGAGACTGAGACACTGTGTCTCCTCCGGCTCCTGGCAGCTTCACTTCCTGGCTGGGCGGGGCCAAGCAGCGTGTGAGGGGCCTCCCAAGCACGTTGCTTTGGCTCCGCCCCTCCACTCAGTGAAGCTGCGCGCCGGAGCTGGAGGGGCCTGGAAGATCAGAAGAAAAGAAGAGAAGAAAATTAAAGAAAAGGTGAAGAAAAGAAGAGCTGAAGACAGAAGAAAAGAAGATAGAAGACAGCGAGTGGTGAGCCAGGGCCCAGACCCTAAGACCCAGACCCCAGGCCCCTAGATCCAAACCCAAGGCCCAGACCCCTAGGCCCAGACCTCTAGGCTCAGACCCAGGGCCCAGACCCAGGACCCAGACCCCAAGGCCCAGACCCAGGGCCCAGACCCCTAGGCCCATGGCCCAGACCCCAAGGCCCAGGACCCAGACCCTAGGGCCCAGACCCTTAGGCCCAGACCCAGGGCCCAGACCCCAAGGCCCAGACCCCTAGGCCCAAACCCAGGGCCCAGACCTCTAGGCTCAGACCCAGGGCCCAGACCCAGACCCCAAGGCCCAGGACCCAGACCCTAGGGCCCAGGGCCCAGACCCTTAGGCCCAGACCCAGGGCCCAGACCCCAAGGCCCAGACCCCTAGGCCCAAACCCAGGGCCCAGACCCCCTAGACCCAAACCCAGGGCCCAGACCCCAAGGCCCAGACCCAGGGCCCAGACCCCTAAGCCCAAACCCAGGGCCCAGACCCCAAGGCCCAGGACCCAGACCCCTAGGCCCAGACCTCTAGGCCCAGACCCCAAGGCCCAGACCCAGGGCCCAGACCCCAAAGCCCAGACCCTAGGGCCCAGACCCTAGGGCCCAGGGTCCAGACCCCCTAGGCCCAGGGCCAAGACCCAGGGCCCAGACCCAGGGCAAATGCCCAGACCCCAAGACCCAAACCCAGGGCCCGGACCCAGGGCCCAGACCCTATGGCCCAGGGCAAAGGCCCAGGGCCCAGACCCCTAGGCCCAAACCCATGGCCCAGACCCCAAGGCCCAGGACCCAGACCCTAGGGCCCAGACCCTTAGGCCCAGACCCCTAGGCCCAGACCTCTAGGCCCAGACCCAGGACCCAGACCCCTAGGCCCAGACCCCAAGGCCCAGGACCCAGAACCTAGGGCCCAGGGCCCAGACCCTTGGACCCCGACCCAAGGCCCAGACCCAGGGCCCAGACACTAGGGCCCAGACCCTGGGCCCAGACCCCTAGGCCCAGACCCCTAGGCCCAAACCCCCTAGGCCCAAACCAGGGCCCAGACCCCTAGGCCCAGACCCCTAGGCCCAGACCCTAGGCCCAGACCCCCTAGGCCCAGACCCTGGGCCCAGACCCTAAGGCCCAGACCCTTAGGCCCAGACCCCTAGGCCCAGACCCCTAGGCCCAGACCCCAAGGCCCAGGACCCAGAACCTAGGGCCCAGGGCCCAGACCCTTGGACCCAGACCCAAGGCCCAGACCCAGGGCCCAGACACTAGGGCCCAGACCCTGGGCCCAGACCCCCTAGGCCCAAACCCAGGGCCCAAACCCAGGGCCCAGACCCAGGGCCCAGACCCCCTAGGCCCAAACCCAGGGCCCAGACCCCTAGGCCCAGACCCTGGGCCCAGACCCCCTAGGCCCAGACCCTGGGCCCAGACCCAAGGCCCAGACCCTAAGGCCCAGACCCAAGGCCCAAACCCAGGGCCCAGACCCCAAGGCCCAGACCCAAGGCCCAAACCCAGGGCCCAGACCCTAAGGCCAGACCCTGGACCCAGACCCCTAGGCCCAGACCCTAAGGCCAGACCCCCTAGGCCCAAACCCAGGGCCCAGACCCATAAAGGCCCGACCCAGGGCCCAGACCCCCTAGGCCCAACCCAAGGGCCCAGACCCTAGAGCCCAGACCCTAAGGCAGACCCAGGGCCCAGACCCCCTAGGCCCAAACCCAGGGCCCAGACCCTAGGGCCAGACCCTAAGACCCAGGGCCCAGACCCTAAGACCCAGGGCCCAGACCCCTAGGCCCAAACCCAGGGCCCAGACCCTAAGGCCCAGACCCAAGGCCCAAACCCAGGGCCCAGACCCTAAGGCCCAGACCCAAGGCCCAAACCCAGGGCCCAGACCCTAAGGCCAAACCCTGGGCCCAGACCCCCTAGCCCAGACCCCCTAGGCCCAGACCCTAAGGCCCAGACCCCCTAGGCCCAAACCCAGGGCCCAGACCCTAAGGCCAGACCCAGGGCCCAGACCCTAAGGCCCAGACCCAGGGCCCAGACCCCCTAGGCCCAAACCCAGGGCCCAGACCCTAGGGCCCAGACCCAGGGCCCAGACCCCCTAGGCCCAAACCCAGGGCCCAGACCCTAGGGCCCAGACCCTAAGGCCAGACCCTGGCCCAGACCCCCTAGGCCCAGACCCTAAGGCCCAGACCCCCTAGGCCCAAACCCAGGGCCCAGACCCTAAGGCCCAGACCCAGGGCCCAGACCCTAAGGCCCAGACCCCCTAGGCCCAAACCCAGGGCCCAGACCCTAGGGCCCAGACCCTAAGGCCCAGACCCAGGGCCCAGACCCCCTAGGCCCAAACCCAGGGCCCAGACCCAGGGCCCAGACCCTAAGACCCAGGGCCCAGACCCCCTAGCCCAAACCCAGGGCCCAGACCCCTAGGCCAAACCCAGGGCCCAGACCCCTAGGCCAAACCCAGGGCCCAGACCCCAAGGCCCAGACACCAAGGCCCAAATACAGACCCAGGGCCCAGACCCTAGGGTCCAGACCCCATACCCAGGGCCCAGACCCCAAGGCCAGAGCCAGGGCCCAGACCCCAGACCCTAGGGCCCAGACCCCAAGGCCCAGACCCAGGGCCCAGATCCTAGGACCCAGACCCCAAGGCCCAGGGACCAGACCAGGGCCCAGGCTAGACCCCAGGGACCAGACCCCAGGGACCAGACCTCAGGGACCAGACCTCAGGGACCAGACCCCAGGCCCAGTCCCAGGGACCAGACCCAGGGCCCAGGCCCAGACCCCAGACCAAAGGCCATCATACACAGCCCGTTTCTGTGAGATTTATTGCTGTGGATTCTGTGATATGTTCAGACACACCGCTCATTACTGTGAGTTTTATTGCTGTGGATACTGTGATAAGCTAATACACACTGCACATTACTGGGAGTTTTATTGCTGTGGTGCTATGTTATGTCCTTTTTTTTTGAAGGGGGAGAAAAGCTGTTAGAGGTTGAGGGGGGGCCTGGGGGCCCCATCGTGAGGTTTAGTAAGGGGCCCCATCATTTCTGATGGCTGCCCTGCTCACGAGTGAACAAGAGGCAGTGATTGTGGGGGTGTCTGATGGAAAGCAGGGTGTTCTGGATACGACGAGAAGAATGAGGCGACTGATGATAGAAGTAGCGAAGGGAACACTACATTTGTCTCCATTTATATTGAAAGGGGGATACCAGGTGTGTTGTGGAAAGGTGTGTTACACGTGGGTACCACCAACAATAATGGGAATGTGCTATCTAGCAAAATTAATTCCGATTCAAAGGGTAAGGGGAGAAGACACCAATACAGAAACAGCACTCCACCCTAGGTACCCACTGATGTTTGAGAGACAGAAAAGAGAGTTGTTTAGAAAGGTGGATCGGATATGGTCATGGCTGCCGGCATGGACTGGATGGGGAAGAGAGTTGATGGTGAGACTGAACAGTCTGATGGATGAAATTCTGAATAAAACTAGTATGGATATTCAGTTGCTGAATCTGGAGGTGCGTGAGATACGGAAGGTGCAGATGATACATGACATGGCGCTTGAACAGATCAGTGCGGCCCTGAATGGATTGTGTGAAATGACAATGCATTATGAATGTTGCACCTACATCAAAAACACCACACATGATGTCCCAGACTATTACCAGGTAATCCAGGATCACCAAGAGAAGGTAGCACAGCTGCAGAACACAGCAAGGAGAATCGCTGCCGAAGGCTGGAATCCACTCCGTGGGTTCGGAGCAATCGGAGAGTGGTTTGGATCCATCCTGAGATTCATCTCACAGATCGGATCTATGATTCTGATGATAGTGGTGATCTTGGTCGTAGGAACACTGACATACCGCATAGGGCTATGCCTATGGCCACTGTGCAAGAAAGTACTGACACCTACACAGACACAAAAGATACCACTGATGATCCCGCAGGACATGTTCCCAACAAAAATCGGTCCCCTAAGGTATGAGGAGTTTAAGAATAGCGGGGTGTGATGGCTACAAGCATCAGGAAAAGAACCTGAGGCTTGAGCCAAGGGGGGAATGAAGTGGAATCAGGCTGGAAGATGGTCGCTATTATGAGCCAAGCGGCCATCTTGTTCAGAATATTGGTTCACTTGCAAATAACTAGATAGATTTCACTAGACATTAGAATGAAGCTTGCATAGAATCTTAGGAATGTGGTAGATTAGCAGAGAAGCAATAAAACTGAGAGAAATCCGGCCAACTCTTGGCACGGAAAGAGAGGATGACAAATGGATACTACAAGGTCACTGAAACCCGCAGTAAGACAAAGAAGAGCGTAGAAACCAGAACATGCTTTATCTGTAGCAAAATAAACATAGCCTTTAGGGAGGTGGGCACGGCCCAGATTTAGTGCAGCAGCAAATCACAGACTGTCAGACTAACATGAAGCTTGCCAATTTACGATCAATGTATGGAATTCCTTTGTACTAACAATGGGAGGTATTAACCCACGTGGGTGGAATAAAGTGTCATCGGGAGGTGGGTTAATTGGGATGTACCTAATTATGTATTTGGGGTATAAAACCCCTTGTCGGGGGGAGACGGGGCTCACTCTTTGCGATTCAATCCTGTGTGAGCAATTGTGTGACGACACAATAAAGTTTGACTTTCCTGAAGAGAATCCTTGCTTGTGTCCGGTCCGGCGCCATCCTGAAAGTGAACCCGTCTGATTCCACTTACAGCTACTCCTGTGGTGGCGACTGTCCAGTCATAGTGGGGACAGAGTAGTTGTCAGAAGTTAGCAGTTGAGGGGCCTGCTTTCATTATGCTATCTAAAGGGTTAAGGAAATCCCTGGACCCCAAATCTCTTAGCTGCTGCGAGATGAATGTGGAGAGTTGCAAGTAATACACAGGATGCAGATATGTGGGTGCAAGAATGTCGCATACCGCTTCGTATGAGAGCAGGGTGTGTGAAGGTAGGCTCAGTACTTGACCAATTTGGGATAAGCCCTTATGCGCTAAGGCCCAAAAGGCCAGGACAGGTGAGCCGCCTTGGAAGCTCGGATTGCGAAGCAAAGGCTGATAAATTTAAGTTTTCCAAGATAGACCCAGGTGTTTCCTGGCCTTGTACCACACAATTCGGCCTACAGTGAGAAGAGGGTTCGTTCTTTGGGTGGGCGGCAGCGAAGAGGGGGCCAGATGGAGGAGAGCCCCTACTGACTGGTTTTTATTTTTAACCCTTATTTCATGGAAAACTCACTGTCCCTGTAAAAACTTTTTTTTTAAACTTTTTGTCCTTGTTTCCTGTCCCCCAGGGCACTACCCGGACCCCCATACACCTTTTATGGCAAATATGTAGCATATATGCCCTCTTGGAGGGCACTCTAAAAACCGAATTTTCAGCCCCATTGACTTGTATTGGGTTCGAGTTCGGGTTCGGGTTTGGACCTGAACAAATGTGAAGTTCGGGTTCAGGCTCGAACCGAACTCGGGGAGTGTTCGGCTCATCCCTAATTGAAATGCAAATGGATAATAGAGTGGGGGTCGTGTGACGTAACGGTGGGCTTGTCACCCACAAGGACCATGGGTGATATAGCTTGGCTGTTAGGAGATGACCCAGAGCACAGCTGCAGATGCTGCTGTCACCACCATATTTTATTTTTGCATGCGTGTTGCTCAAGAGCACAGTCAATTTCTTTGTGATCTCTGATGCACGATTTATATAGGTTTATATATATACTGTATATGTTTACATGTTTTTTTGCGCCATAGAGTATATCTTTTTGCTGCTACTTTCCTGCCTGTGCTCTCCATGCAAGGCTCACCTTCCTTTCTTGGGGTGACCGCTCTACTCACTGAGTTTCCCCCTCCAGCCTGATTAGCTTCACGCTTAGGCTAGGGTCAGACTGAGGCAGTGCGAACGCGCGTGCAGGCGCACTTAATCACGGCCGTAGTAGCAGCAAATGCTGGCCAATGACGGACAATATACGCAGTACGGGCATACAAAGGTGCGTCCACGCAACGCAACCGGCAAATGAACGCATTTTTTGTCCAACGTGATACCACTAGTACTGATGTACAGAGTGCGCTGCGGCCGCATAGCAGCGTGTGTGTGCGTGATTAGGAGACGTCAGACGCTGCTAATGTCCAGCCTACAAAACGTCCAAACAGCCAAATCTTCCAGGTTTTGTTGGAGTGTACCTGCGACTGGTGTGAAAAATGTCTGGACCAGAAATTGATGTGGAGAGGCTGATCAGCGCTGTGGGGGAGCATCCAGAGATATGGGACACGGCCTGCGAGAGGTACAAAGATAAGGTGAAGAAGGCCAGCGCATGGGTCGTGGTGTCCCGTGTCGTGTACCCTGAGTATGATACGTGGTCAGAGAGAGAGCAGAATACCCAGAGTGAGTATATGATTATTGTATTCATAATCCATACATGTAAGTCACAATAAGAATACGGACCAACAAATTATTCATTGTGGTGGAATTTCAAATGCTCCCCAGCTGCCAGGGCACCTGACCTGCATCGCTAGTAAAATAATTAGACAGAGCATCGCGATACCTGTTGCTGTGTCTATTCACCGCTATTATGTCATCGTTCGCATCATCTTCCAGACCCACAACTGCGAGGGTATCATCAAAATTAAAACCATCCCTGGCACGCACATAATTCTGTAGGATGCAGCCGCATTTGACTATATCCACACAGAATTCAACATGTACATAAAGTGGTCTATGTAAAATCCTCCACTTGTTGCTCAGTATGCCAAAGGTACACTCGACATACCGTCTCGCCCGCGACAGCCTGTAATTAAACACCCGCTTCTTCACATTCAGGTGTGTCCCTGAGTAGGGCCGTAGGAGATGTGTGGATAGGCCGAATGCTGCGTCACCCACGAAGGCATAGGGGACTGCCACGTCACTGCCAGGCAAAGGTGCGGGTCTGGGGATGTTCAGGGACCCACTCTCAATTTCATTCCACAGTGTGGAGTTCCTGAACAGTGTGGAGTCAGAGTCCTTGCCGTATGAACCAACATCCACATACACAAAACTATAGTTGGCATCTGCCACCGCCAGTAGACTGATGGAAAAGAAATGTTTATAATTCTGATACAATGAGCCACTCTGCTGTGGCTTCACTATGCGGACATGTTTGCCATCCACGGCTCCCAGGCAGTTTGGAAAGTTGTCTCTCTACCAGAATCCTGCAGCAATTTCTACACATGCCTTGTGTGTCGGTGTTGGCAAACATTGCTCCTTCATGGTGTGCCATATTGTTTGGCACACCTTGCGGACGATCTCACCAGCTGTTGATCTGCCAATGCGGAAGTTGTAATGCAGATCCTTCAAACTGCATCCACTAGCAAGATACCTAGAAGACTAAACAAAAATGTTTGATTAGGATCACATACCATGAACCCAAGCTAATGTCACACTCATCATGTTTTTCAGCACAATAGGCAATGAACAAATGGCGCACAGTATGCGACAACTATACGCGGGTGCAGAAAAAACAAGCCATGGCTGCGCGCTCTGGAGCTGGCTCAAGGAAGGTCCGTGGATATATCTACACGGAGCAACTGTCGTTCCTCCGAAGGACCCAGGAGCCGCGAAGTAGTGTCAGCAGCATCGACCAGCCATCGACCTCCGGCTCACAGGTCCAGCACTTGGTGCCAGGAGGTTCTGCCAGCTGCCAGGAGGAGGTGAACCGGGGTGGTGCAGAGTCGCAACTGGAGGAGGATGTGGAGACAGGACAGGTGCCAGGTACGGCACCAACAGTCAGCACCAGACCTGCACAGAGGAGAAGGGCAACAGCTACAGACCTGGAGCAGGCCATGGCTACCTTCATGGAGGCTCAAACTAACCATCCACGCCAACGCTGCATGCTTGCAGACTCCGAGGACATGTCATTATTTAATTCCTGTCTGTCACTCCTCAACCAGATGAGCCCGGCTCAGAAGGCGGAGTACCGCCGCAGATCTCTGGCAATATTTGATGATATCCTTTCCCGTCCCCAACAGGCAGCCGTTTATTACAGTGCTGTGCCACAATCTGCCAATGCCAGTGGATCTTCCCTCCCCAGTGAGGTGCTGTCCACCCACTCAGCCATGCCCCCTGTAGCCAGGCCACACACAGAGTCGGAGTCCTGCTCTAGCCACACCACCGGCCCTCATGACCCAGATGCTCGGCGGTATCATGATCTGTGATACATGTCATGAATATGTTTTATTTTGGTTTGTCATGATTTGTTATTTAGTTTGATGTTTAATATATCCTGACCTTCAGTTGATAAGTTATAATATATGTCCAGAATATATTATTGTTATTTTATTTCATATTATATAATTATTTTGGCTACATTGTTGTCGGAGTCATTTATGATTATGTACGTGTGATGTGATGCCAGTGTGTGTGTGTGTATGCATGTGACAGTAGGCATGTGACTACAGACATGATGCACTCATGTCAGGTGACTGGCAGCGATGTCATGTATGCAGGTGTGTGACAGTACGTACCGCAAACTGATGACCAGCATCTCCTCCGGTGGTATGGCAGCCCTCATGTTGGTGTCCCTCTTGGTCAGTGGCTCGCGTACCCACAACAACAGTTCGTCAAAGGAGGGGATGGACATCCGCATGTAATTGAAGAACTTCACGGGGTCCCTCTCTCGCAGTGGCCTGTACAGCGTCACAAAGTGTCCATGCGTGGGTCTGGCAGCGTTAATTTGATGAACCCAGGTTCGCCGCTTTCTCTTCCTCTTAAGGTACAGGTACCCCATTGCAGCAAACACAAAGACTTGTACTGGATCCATCTTTGAAAAACGCCACCATACCCAAAATGGCTTTTTATAACCCTGCCCCTTATTTTTTCATTCATCAATTAATTAGATTCATCAGATTTTCCTTTTTTTTTAACAGCTCCGTCATGAACTACGTCCAGAATTGCACATCGTCTGACCGCTTTCGCGTATTCCGTAAAAAAATGCGTTCGCACGCATCAACGCACGTTTTGACGGTAGATGTCAAAAATGCGTTAGTCTGACCCTGGCCTTATATGTCCTGAAAAGGACAAGATACCCCCTGACACAAATGGATCCCAAAAATACAGGATAAAAATGGTAATCCCATTCACGAGTTACCAAGCAGCCAACACCAGAATTCTATTAAATAGGGGTCTAATACATAAAAAGACAGTACATGATAAGGGATAAATGGTACAGACAGTTACCTAAAAAAAAAGGGAGATAAACACAACCGCTAACTCACAGTTCTTGCATCTGACAGTTCTGGTTCCAGTGGGTTTGGAAGAGGAGGAGCAGAAATGGAGTTCAGTCCACATGCGCTGAGATTTTAAGTGACGTGGTCCCACACACACTGAACTGGCTCAGTTATCAAAGAGCAAAGAGTGGTCTTTTTCAATTCCCCATCCAGGGCTGGATTTACAACTAGACAGAGTAGGCATGTGCCTACAGGTGCCTGCCACAAGGGGATGCTCTGTGTAAAAAAAAAAAAAGCAAATTATTGTATATATATTTATTATTTTTTTTACAATCATTTAGACCACTGCATCTGTGGAGCCCTGAGGGCTAGGGGGACATATGAGGTATCACTCATATAATGGCCTTTCCATTGATACCAAATATAACCAGGATAGATTTATGTAAAAATAAAATATCTAATAAAATAATATAGGTTTTACTTTCTCTACAGAACGGACTGTGATTGATTTTAGGACACTTACTGAGGAAGCCTTTGTCGAAAACACGTTCTAGGTGATCCTTTTTTATTTATGTTGCGTTTTATCATGATGGCACATTCAGCTAGCCTGTCTTGATAAAAAATAGAAATATATTTTTTATACCTAATTACTCTGCTGCTTTATACTACTCCATTGGGATCTGGTGTGGCTACATCCTGGCTATAAGAAGATCTACGGGAATACGTCAATTCCACTGTGGGACTATACTACGAGACTCAAATTAAGGTAGCTGTTAGAGTCTCTCCTATCACAACCTCCTCTAAGGACCCTTTGTACAGTAAGCCTTTCTTCCAGAGGTAGCAGTCCTTACCAGACTCAGAAGGTCGATGTTCAGCACTGCACCTGATACCCTCCAAGGTTGGATCATGTCGGATATAATCTCTGCACGTGAATACAACACGTTTGTATATATTGGATTTATCAGCCAAGCCTCCAATATGTCTATATTGGACTTACTGGACCTACCTCGGCAGTCGTCTCCAATATATCAGGGATTATTATTTCATAAGAAACTTATACGAGACACAAATATCAATCGCTATATCTCTTAGAAATTATCCTGAATTCTTTTAATTGTCTGTGTTTTGCTTTAAAAAATACAATAATCAATAATCGGATAAAAATATATATATATTTATTACGTATACAAAAGAATTTCAAATCTCATATCATGAACAACAATTTATAAACCACACTCCATCAGCATATAAAAACTAGCTTCACAATATATGTATCTCCGGTTAGTAACTGCATATATGATTAATATCATTTACCTTATCAGTTAGTAACTAATACACAAATGGTTAATAAACATTTCTGCTTAATACAACATGCAATTCCCAGCAAACAATGTTTAACCAGCCAGCTCTTATAGATATATATATATCTCTGCTACATGGATCAACAAAAGATGAGCTAATTTGATGATAAGTAATAAAAACTTATTTAGTGAATCCTCCCCTAATCTCGAGAATTAAACTTCTAATCTTTTGCTTTTATTTTGTAGTTATATAATTCCTTGCTTATTAATTTTAATCACAGTAATTTCCAAATTCAATATATATATTGGTATCAATTTTGCAACATTTCTTTAGGAATAAATCCTTATATCCACCTCTTCATATTTCCATCTGCAGATTAGAAATACTTAGAATTTGGACTTTAACCTTATCCGAGAAGTCTCAGTCTACGTTGCAAAAATCTCTACAAATATATTTTTACATTAATTCCTTATTTCATACATTACCTGTCCAATTTGGATGTTGATGAGTCTGCCTTGGAATTTTCTATGTGATGCTTTGTTTTGGAATATGTGAAAATTATCGATATTAGATAATCAATGCATGTGAGTTAGAGATTTGGTGAGAATATTAATTGCCTCATGTCTTGGGATCTGAGTGCATCGTGGTGTGAGTCTGCTCGGTTGCTCAGAGTGTCATATGTAATGGATGTCTGAGTGCATTGCGATGCGTCCGATGGCTGGCAATCTCCGACTGACTTCAGAGTGTCATGTATAATGAATGTCTGAGTGCATGGCGATGTGAGCCTCTCTGCTGACATCTCTGACTGACTTACCAAAAACTTTTTCCCGCTTATTATAGCCACACAGTTAATATTAATGATAATATAAATCATTATTTTTACTATCCTGTAGAGGGCAGTGTTGCACTTCTAATTAATTCCATTAATTCTTTTTAATATCTTATCTTAGGGTCAAAAGGTCAGACTTAGCTTAACAAAGACCCTTGTCTTCAGTCTCTAGACTGTCTCTTCTTGAGATTTATAGCTCTCCTCCCTTTTGGTTGCTAAGAGCCTTATCAGCTAAATTCTTCCTGGTTAACTCACAGAATCTATTCTTTAGTAATTTTTATTATTTACCAATTATATACTTTCTACAATATTTTGGAGTATATATTTCAAACTGTAATTATAATAAAATATACCTTGATTATAAAATATATTTTTGTGAATATAATTCTATATTACAGAATGCTTTAACTCTTATTCCTATACCCAAAAACAAAATCTCTTTTGTTTTGTTTTTAAAACAGACCAATAAATTTACTTATGACATGTCTTAGCATTATCTCACATTCATTCTAGGTTCCTTCATGTCTGGGACTTCTTAACCCAGGAATGAACTTTGTAAAAAAAAGAATCTTGTTCATTTCTAAACCTAGAGAGAAATTTTGAAAAGAAAAACTGTCTTTAAAACAAAATGGCTACAGGCATCCATTTTAAATTCGCCTTTTCTGTGTAATATACCTGACATAACCCCCCTTTGGTTTCTTGGATATTTATTTATTGACCAATTAATAAATTTCAGGAAAACATACATTATCTCCCCCCCTTTACCAATTAGGCTAGGTTTCCACCTTTCGCAACACGTTTTTCTTCTTTCATCAATTTAATAATTGAAGATGCAGTGTATTTAAACTTCAATGTACATACTTTCTTTGTTAGTACAATCATCCAGACAGTTAGAAACATAATTACTATATAAATCACAATCTTTGTAATCTTCGGCCCGTTATAAGCAGATAGCAATTGATGATCAATCTGTGAATACATTGGAGCATAAATTGTTAGATTAAATTTTTATTTATTAGAAGTTCAATAGTATGGTCATGCTAGTTCTGTAGCAAAGATTTCAAATTTGGATTCATAGATATCTCTTGCCCTTGGAATACGACAATGATTTGTTCTCGTCATACCAGACTTCATTTATAAAAATAACTTCTCGATAACAACTCTTGATTCTTTAGAAACTTTCACAAAAATCACTGGTGTGGGTATGAACACTCTCTTGTTTTGTACCAGATTCTTCCGGTAAACATTTGCTTCTCTTTCTGTATCAAACAGCGGTTGCAATAAAATATGCGGCAAATCTTTTCTTTCGGTGGTTCTTGTACATAGCAATCAACGGTATCCTGGCTGTATCCCGCATGTCTTTCAGGCTTGCATGAGCTTGATGCGCATGGGACTTGAGCATTCTCCTTGGAATTGTGCGGAAAACCGTAGAATTTCCAGATAGTAGCAATCTTTGATGGTCCGATTCATCTTTGCGGATTAAGCGTCGCAGTTCGGATTAACCATTTATCTCAATTTCTGTTGAAAGAAAGAGTATAAATAACCATTCATAGACTCGCGATTTCACTCAAATTCCCTATAGATACTCTGATCTCTGATTAATTTTAATTAACCGTACGGATCTAGTCTATCTACTAGCTTGAGTTAAACATCTGAATGCTGGGAAGAAGAATCACATGTTAATTAAAACATCACTTCACATGATACCAGTTAAGTGTCTTCTGTTGTTCCATCTTCACATTCTGAGGTAAACTAGAATGACAATCATGCAATTGAGTTTGGCAGTTTTATTTCTCCTAGAAATATATAACATAACTTTTTCCAATAACATTATGACTGTCTCCATCATTATCTAGATCTGTTACCCACTCATCTTGTGGATCTGGGTATCTGATCACTTCAGGGTCACTATGTCCATTTGGTTCTGTTTCCCTTTTGTGGAGGTGAATAATTAGCACGTCATCTTCCAGACATATATCTCGAATTCTCTCAGGGGGAACACATATGGTGTTATCCTCCTGCTCTCCTGTAGTCAGGGGCTTTGGCCTTAAGAAAGAGATATCAGGTGTCTGGCTATTTCTGAAGTGGACTTCAATAGAATCCGGCCTTTCCTCAATCACGTGGCAGTTACGCTGAGTGTGATGGGATTGGGATCTATCATAGCTGATTGGAACATTTACTTGGGACCAAATAACCTCATTGATAAAATCAATGATTGGATTTAACCTTTTGAGAAGGTCCATTCCAATAATTAGGCGATTTTGGGGCAGATCCACAACAAGTGTTGGATGCCGAATTACTTTATTCCCCAATTTAAAATCCAATTTAGCCGTGCCCAGAACTTTCAGAGATGTGCCACTCACACTCACTAGATTAGCATTAGATTTATCTAATCTAGGCTTCCTGGAGGACAGTTCTTGGACCTGTTCAAAATAATGTGCTGATATTAACGTAACCTGGCTTCCAGTGTCTAGCAAGGACGGAATATGTGGTAAATTATCTTGTAATTCTACATTCACATAATATCGGTCTTCAATGCTATGCAATTTACAGAGAAATTTAGAGTGAGATATGAAATTAGGTTTTGGATAGATTTTACCAACTGATTTTGCTCTCTCAAACGTGCTTTTGGCAGCTGTGCTGTCCATTTCGGATCCAGTCTTCTCAGCTTGCTCGCACTTAGTCTGGGGAGATAAAATACATTTTCCTTCTCTTTGCAGGAAGGGTTTAAATCGTCAACCATACAAACATTTGTATTAATCATTTCATCATCACTTTCTGGTAAATTGTCATGGATGCTGGTTACTTCATCAGAAACATCATCTAGTCACTGGTTGGGGGGCTGCAGGTATTGCATCGCTTACAACCTGACCAGGGTTATTTACAGTCATTAACTGAGTGATCTGATCCAGTTTTTCTGTCAGCACACGGAAATCTTCCTGCATTTGACCCATACGCTGGCGTACATTATATCTCCGCTTTCTATTCGTCCTTGGGGACGAAGCTTGCGCATTATCAGACGCATCAGATTCAGTCTTACCTCTGGTTGTTTCCTGTCTAGGTACATTTTCCCTTGATTTAACCCACTGACTTCTAGGTACCCATTGCTTCCTAGATTTAAATTTACTTCCTGAATTTTCTCTGGCAAACCCTTTTTCCTGATCTGGCTTGGATTTTTCCCTTTGGGGTATGGAGTCACGCAATATTTCCGCATAACTCTTTTTGTGGGACTCAAATTTAATATCTCCCTTTTTAGCGTGAATTTCCGCTATTTCCTCAGGTGAGTTTTTCACTCTTTTCCCCTGAGTTTCTTCACTATATTCAAATACAGTAAATAGGGTCATACTTTCTTTTAGTACCCAATCCAAACCATTTCTCGGGTCATAATCTCTTGCCAAAATGACCTTTATTTTATTTGGCAATGCGTCATAAAATAATTGGATAAATTCAGGGTTTTCAAAATCTGGGTTTCTTTCAGCCAAGCTGTACGCATTTTTAAGGACTGAAAGAAATTCACGGGGGCTTTGATTAGGTCTGCATTTTAGAGTTAAAATTGCTCTTTTTGCAGCTAGACTGGTACGGTGAGGCCCAAATTCAGATTTGACCTCAGAAACTACTTTACTCCATTTCCTTATACCAGATTCTTTCAAAGACTGAAAAAAATACCTATGTTTACTTTCAAAGACCCATGGAATCAACTCAATTTTCTGAGCATCTGAATCTATTCCCATTATTTCCACAGCTTCTTCAAACATCGATAAATGATTTATTATTCTTGATGATGCCTTAACATCAAAAATACCTACTGAGGTTTTGAGGAAATTAATAATTTTCGTTAAATCCTTCACTTTATGATATTTCTTAATAGGCTGTGGCTGGCTAGAGTGATGTGATTTGAAATACTCCTTTGTAAGAGGTTTTACTCTTTTTTCATCATGAGATTTAGTTTCATTTTCACATTCGCTCTGCTCATTCTGGCTTTTCAGATAAGCAGAGCCGTCATCAGGTCTTATCAGTGATGTATGGCTTAGAGCTTTCAAAGGGAACTTCTCTAACGAAGAATCTTTAACCCTTCGAACATCAGTTTCAACCTGACGTAACTCATCAGCGAATTTCTCATGTTCGCGTTTCATTCTCGCCAATTGTTTGTTTAGCTCTTATTTAATTTGGATAATTGAGCAATCTCATCTTGCATTTGATCTTTTTCTTTTGCACACACCTTCAATTCCATTATCATTCGTTCTGACTCATCTTTTAATTTATTTACGGTTCATGCAAGTCACAATTTTTATTTTCTAATCTGTCTCTGGTTTCTTTGTCATCATTCAATCTCTTGTTCATTTCTGCGATCAAGTATATACATTCAGGCACAATTTTTAAAGCAAACATTTCTTTGTCCTTTTTATTTGTGGCTGCACTTATCTTTCGCAAACACTCAAGAAAATTTGATTGATCTGACCAGATTGAATCAATATAATTCGATATATTTGATTGCAATTCTTTTATCCATTCAAATAAATCGTCTGTGACGTGTAACTTGTCCTTTAGATAAGACATAACATCTATCAATATTATTTTATTAGTATGTATCTCTACATCTTCCTGAGTCTCAGATTCTGACTCTGACATTTTTACACTGTTTAGTAGATAACCGTAAAAACCACAAGTCAAAATACAACAAGGAATCAAAATATATATATATTTTATCTCTGTCTAATCAGACAATTACTGACAATTATATTCCAAACAAATACTACAATCTCAGCAGTGCCTCCAATTTGTCGGATATAATCTCTGCACGTGAATACAACACGTTTGTATATATTGGATTTATCAGCCAAGCCTCCAATATGTCTATATTGGACTTACTGGACCTACCTCGGCAGTCGTCTCCAATATATCAGGGATTATTATTTCATAAGAAACTTATACGAGACACAAATATCAATCGCTATATCTCTTAGAAATTATCCTGAATTCTTTTAATTGTCTGTGTTTTGCTTTAAAAAATACAATAATCAATAATCGGATAAAAATATATATATATTTATTACGTATACAAAAGAATTTCAAATCTCATATCATGAACAACAATTTATAAACCACACTCCATCAGCATATAAAAACTAGCTTCACAATATATGTATCTCCGGTTAGTAACTGCATATATGATTAATATCATTTACCTTATCAGTTAGTAACTAATACACAAATGGTTAATAAACATTTCTGCTTAATACAACATGCAATTCCCAGCAAACAATGTTTAACCAGCCAGCTCTTATAGATATATATATATCTCTGCTACATGGATCAACAAAAGATGAGCTAATTTGATGATAAGTAATAAAAACTTATTTAGTGAATCCTCCCCTAATCTCGAGAATTAAACTTCTAATCTTTTGCTTTTATTTTGTAGTTATATAATTCCTTGCTTATTAATTTTAATCACAGTAATTTCCAAATTCAATATATATATTGGTATCAATTTTGCAACATTTCTTTAGGAATAAATCCTTATATCCACCTCTTCATATTTCCATCTGCAGATTAGAAATACTTAGAATTTGGACTTTAACCTTATCCGAGAAGTCTCAGTCTACGTTGCAAAAATCTCTACAAATATATTTTTACATTAATTCCTTATTTCATACATTACCTGTCCAATTTGGATGTTGATGAGTCTGCCTTGGAATTTTCTATGTGATGCTTTGTTTTGGAATATGTGAAAATTATCGATATTAGATAATCAATGCATGTGAGTTAGAGATTTGGTGAGAATATTAATTGCCTCATGTCTTGGGATCTGAGTGCATCGTGGTGTGAGTCTGCTCGGTTGCTCAGAGTGTCATATGTAATGGATGTCTGAGTGCATTGCGATGCGTCCCGATGGCTGGCAATCTCCGACTGACTTCAGAGTGTCATGTATAATGAATGTCTGAGTGCATGGCGATGTGAGCCTCTCTGCTGACATCTCTGACTGACTTACCAAAAACTTTTTCCCGCTTATTATAGCCACACAGTTAATATTAATGAATAATAAATCATTATTTTTACTATCCTTTAGGCTAGGGTCAGACTAACGCATTTTTATGTTGTCTGTGAAAAAGTGCGTTCGAACGAATGGACGCATTTTTTCACAGAATACGTGATAGTGGTCATACGATGCGCATTTTCGTCCGTGATTTTGTACGGATCATCAATAAAACTCTTTTTGTGTCTGGACGTTATGTTGGCCGGACATTAGCAGCGTCTGACGTCTCCTAATCACACACACACGCCGCTAGCGGACGCAGCGCACTCTGTACGTCAGTACCTGCGGTTTCACGTTCTCGAAAAAATGCGTTCATTTTCCACTTGCGTTGCGCAGCCGGACTTTTGTGCAACCGTACTTCGTATATTGGCCGTCATTGCCCGGCACTTGCTGCTACTACGGCCGTGATTAAGTGCGGCTGCACGCGCGTTCGCACTGCCTCAGTCTGACCCTAGCCGTAGAGGGCAGTGTTGCACTTCTAATTAATTCCATTAATTCTTTTTAATATCTTATCTTAGGGTCAAAAGGTCAGACTTAGCTTAACAAAGACCCTTGTCTTCAGTCTCTAGACTGTCTCTTCTTGAGATTTATAGCTCTCCTCCCTTTTGGTTGCTAAGAGCCTTATCAGCTAAATTCTTCCTGGTTAACTCACAGAATCTATTCTTTAGTAATTTTTATTATTTACCAATTATATACTTTCTACAATATTTTGGAGTATATATTTCAAACTGTAATTATAATAAAATATACCTTGATTATAAACATATATTTTGTGAATATAATTCTATATTACAGAATGCTTTAACTCTTATTCCTATACCCAAAAGACAAAATCTCTTTTGTTTTTAAAACAGACCAATAAATTTACTTATGACATGTCTTAGCATTATCTCACATTCATTCTAGGTTCCTTCATGTCTGGGACTTCTTAACCCAGGAATGAACTTTGTAAAAAAAGAATCTTGTTCATTTCTAAACCTAGAGAAATTTTGAAAGAAAAACTGTCTTTAAAACAAAATGGCTACAGGCATCCATTTTAAATTCGCCTTTTCTGTGTAATATACCTGACAATCAGTATGCTGAGCCTCCTGAAATTCTGGTACCAGGGTTTCTCTTAAATTAACAATGTCAATGTCAGGGGGAGTAACTAGTATGCCAAATGTGGTGTCTGGCTCCTCACTTACCGGTCTGGTTTCCTGAGTGTCTTTCTCAGCTATGCTGGTAGAAGCGACGGTTGGCTGCCTGACTGATTAAGGCACAAGTTCCTTGCGGCCTTTCTGGGTTTGGCTCCGGGTAATTGGGCTGACATAGTGGCATGTCATCTGCACCAAATCGTCACTCACCAGAACATCAGCAGGGAGTCCATCCATGACCCCCACTTCTCAATGCCTGCATACTGCACCCCAGTCCAGGAACTCTCGAGTCATGGGGATTGTAACTCTGATCTCACCCGGTCACAATGATATACATATGGCGGCCAGGCAGAACAGTATCCTTTGTAATCAGTCCTAAGCGCACAAAGGTGATGGTCGTTCCTGAGTCCATAAATCCCTTTGCAACTGTGGGTCCCAGAACTACAGGCCTCGGGTGATCCTGATGATTGTCATTGTGGGCTTGCCCCACCAGAGCTACAGGGTGTACATTCCTGGATCAGGGGACACCCTGTCTGTAAGCACAGCAGGGTCATCACCATGCCTCTCCTCAGCTTCTGGCCTATAAACGCAGGCCACAGGTCGGTCACTGGCTAGATGGTCCTGGGACTTATAAGGACACCGGCCCTTCAGGTGTCTGGTCCCCTGACACTAATACCACCTCTTCTCATGACAGACGTTGGCCTCCTGTTTGGGTGAGCTACACCGTGGCTTCTAGGGTAATAGCGTACAGCCTTAGCAGTGCGTCTTTCACCCAAGCATAGTAGTTTGCTTTGTCCATGGGAAATTCAGCGTACCCCTCCAGGGTCTTTCAAGACAGCTGGCCTGGAAGATACCAAGTCCATTCCTCACAGGAAATATCATTGGCCAAACAGATCCGTTCAAAGCTCCATAAAAAAACTGTCCATGTGCGCATTGTCCTGGAATTTTGGGAACATATCTGCCTGTGCCCGAGGTCTGTTATCCACCCCACTTTCACCTGCAGGGGATCTAGGGCCGGACAAACAGTCTTCCCTGTTCAGCAAGCGAATGTAAGAAATATAAAAAAGAGGTAGTTTTGCACTAAAACAATAAAACAACAATATTGACCGTATATCTTAAAGCCAGCAAAAAAGTGTACAGTATATAGTTTGCATACACAAGTGAATGTGACACACCATGCACCATGCATTAGTATATAATGTATACTTCATGTGGTTCATATGGTTCTTCTGAAATATTGCACATCATATCTCCTGCATATAAAACAGAAACAAATCTAAAAGCAGCGTCTATACACAGAATGCTGGTTTGAACAAGCAATATAGGAGCCAAACTCACAACACGGAGCAATCACATGTGTTCTCCCACAAATTTTATCCGTCTCCTTGTGGTTCCTCCGTGTCCTCCTCAGGAGCTCCTATCGCCTGCCCACAGTGACGTGTAGCTCCCAGTAGATCGGTGTGATGAATAAATAATAGTGACGTGTTGCTGACGCGTTTCGTCCCACCTCCAGGACTTCATAAGAGCATACGTCACCAATGTTCCCACGGCCTTAAATATCCTTCACCGACACAGGGGGACGGCCGTTCTTATTTATTAACCCTATCAAGTCCTTTCTAGTGAGGTACAATTTTTCAAGTGTCAAGTGTAGCTACACATGCACATACAGAATTCAAACTATATGGATTATCCTCTGAAAAAAGGAGAATATATGCTATTCATCTAATATTCATCAACAGTATAGTTAGTAAAACTTAGAAAAAAATATAGGTTTATAAGTAATTAATCATATCAAATTCTACATTTAATCCCAAAGGTACAAATGTTTTTAGATTATATGCCATCCTCATTTCCTCCTGACCCATTCTTTGTATAGTATGTGCTTCAGAAAAATGTGCAGAGACACTATCAGAGTTATTCAAAGAGAGTCAATCTGGCCCTGAAATATAACCGGACACTGAAATTCAGCATATGGTTACCTTTCCTGGCCATTCGGCTATTCAGAGAGCAGGCAGCTCGCCAAATGTTGGCGAATTGCCTGCACGTACAGTGCTTGTTCGGTGCCTGTTCGAGGGCAGTGAAATCCCCATAGAGAAGCAATGCTTTGTCTATTCAGAGAACACAAACCAGCAGTGAAAGGTTGCCGAAATGCCCTGCCATTCGGTGGTCTCATTCGACAGATTTATTCAGGAGAATCCCATAGGCTTCAATGTTAAAAATACTCCCGTTTTAATTCAATATCTAATAAACCACTTAGTATTTTATTCTGCTGTAAAAAGTCTCTTTATTCATAGATTTTTTAGCATCTTTTAGGCATTTTTGGGGATTACTTTGGCAAACTTTTTTTCAGTTTTTTTTCATCGCTTTTTCTTTTTTCTGTAACAGACCTTTTTATTATCATTCATTGGATCTTATGTGTAAATTCCAGACATTTTCGTTCAGTAGTTTTTTGCAAACAGCGTTTCAATTCAAAAACAACAAACTTTTTTTAAATACTGACAAAACTGTAACGATGCTCTTTGGAACAGCACCTAAACTACACAAATTGCAAAATCCCCATCTATGTGTTGGGACAAAATCAAATGGCACGCTGACCACAGTCACTTCTCTCAAATATCTAGGTATGTGGTTGGACCCTAATCTATCCTTTGGCCCCCACATCGAAAAACTCTCATCTAAACTTTACCCAAAACTAGGTGCCCTGTACAGAAACAAATCCTGCCTGAGTCCCGCGGTAAGAAAGCAGATTGTACAGCAAATGCTTATGCCGGCTATTGATTACGGAGATGTAGTGTATGCAGCCGCCCCGCAAACACACCTTCATAAACTTACTACATTGTATAACTCATTCTGCCGCTTTGCGCTACAATGTAACTACATGACCCACCATTGTGACATGTTAAAAGAGCTAAACTGGCCATCGCTGGAATCCAGACGCACCCTTCACCTTTCCAGCCTGGTGTTTAAGAGCATCTCTGGGAAGCTGCCACCCTACCTGAATAGACTGCTTCCCCCAGAAGCTCACTCATCCTATAACCTCCGATCCAGGACCAGCACCTTACTTGCTATACCACAATACAAAAAGACAGTGGCTCGGTCCTCATTTTCCTACAGAGCACCACAATTATGGAATAACCTTCCAGACACCATCAAATCTTCCCCCAGTCTTAAGTCACTCAAAAGCTCCTTACTAACATACCTCAATACAGAATGTACCTGTAAACATGTAACCTAGTGACTATATTTCCTACATATTTATTTTCTGTTAATCTGTATATTTGTGTTGTTTTTATAATATCTTGCATTGTATTACTTTGTATTTCTGTAACTGTAACACTTCAATGTTCTTGAACCCAGGACATACTTGAAAACGAGAGAAATCTCAATGTATCCTTCCTGGTAAAATCCTTTATAAATAAATAAATAAATAAATAAATAAATTCCCAAACTTTCAAGCGTACTGGTTTGTTTTTTCTTCACATCGTTCGTCTGCGTGTCAGTTTTTTCTGGCGGCTGCTCTGCGCTGTGATCGGCAGCTAGTCGGGTTTCTCCGAGGTTAATCCAGCTGTTTCTGTGGGTTTCGGTGAGTGTTCAGTGTGTTTGCGGCGAGTTTTCCCTGCACTGCGGGGGCCCTGCGGTGCTTGCTGGATACACCACAGGGTCTGCGAACTAGGATCACCGAATCGCCCCAAAGTGAGGGGAACGAAAAGTCACCGTACGTGCGGTGACTTTTCGAATCTCTTTGAATAACCCTGTATGTTGCATATATTTATTTTTAATGTTGCGTACATGCTCATTTATTCATTATACAGGGGTCGTGAGGTACATCCTACATATTGGAGTCAAATCAAATTAAGCTTTATTGGCAGGACCAAATACATTTTAGCATTGCCAAAGCATATGGGGAGGAGGGGGGGGGGTAGTGGGACATATATATGGGGGGGTGGGCAAGTCCATGGACATTATCAGGGGTAAGGGATAATGTGAAATGGGATGGGGGCGAGTCCGTGTTGGGGATTTATAAGTCCGGGATCTCTCATGTTCCTCTCAGTCTGTGACATTCTGTGACGTATGGGGCAGATATTTTCACCGCCGGCTCCTCTTCTCCCAGTATGATGTGGAGTTTCCTCATCTCTTCTATAGAGGTGAAGTCCGGGATGAGAGTGGAGAGTCTCTGGAAGTGAGTTTCCCTCAGTGCTGAGTACTTGGGGCACTGTAGGAGGAAGTGGACCTAATCTTCCAGGGCCCCCTGGTCACAATGCTGGCACAGTCTATTCTCCCTGGGCTTGTAGGTCTGTCTATGCCACCCTGATTCGATTTCCAGGCTGTGGGCGCTCAGTCTGTACCGGCTCAGGATCTGTCTGTCCTTGGGGTCTTGTAGTACCTCCAGGTATGGGGCCAGTTTGTATTCCCTCTGTAAGGATTGGCAAATGGTGAGTTTCTGAGAGTTTGCTATATCATGTCTCCATTCTCTGATATAGTTTTCCCCGGAATCGTTAATTAGGGCCTTTATTTGATATTTTGTGAGGTTGCATTCATGGGGGCTTTGGATGATCAGGGTGGATATGAGTGGTTGCAGCCCACATGGTTTGGGGTGGTCCTTGTTGGCCAGTAGGACTTTATGGTGGTATGAGTTGAGGCTGCTGATGTTTAGATGGTCCCAGTATGATAGCGCCCTCTTCTGTACTGCAAGAAGTAACGGGAGTCTGCCAAGCTCGGCCCGGCAAGCATTGTTAGAGGTGCTCCGATGGACTTGGAGGAGGTGCTTGCAGAATTCCAGATGGAATATTTCTCTTGGGCTGGTGTCCCATTTGGGTTGTCCACATGGGCACTTCAACATCTATATACCATTATTAGTTTTACAGAGGATTAGGTCTCTAATTTCATATTCCATTTTAGTTACTTTAGATGTACAGGGTGTCCATAAAGTCTCTACAATTTCATAACTTTATTACAAAGGCAAATGAAAAGACAGACAAGTGAAAATTATTAAGAAATGAGACGTATATATTTAAGGATTTTTTGCCTCATTTAATACACCTCTATATGGGCACCATTAGTTGGCCGAAGCTTTCCCGGATCCCACTGACAACCAGATATCGGCCCCTGTACACAGAGCCCTGTCTATCCCTCCGATCCTTGAATGGTCAGTAATCCTTACTATCTTCAGGGACTCGATGTTAACATAAAGCAAGGGTTAATAGAGAACCTCTCATACACAAGTGGGTCAGACTCCGTACCGGTATCGTAGCTCTCACACAAAGCCGGACCAGAAACAGGAGAGTGGCTCTCATATGAAGCTGAGTCAGTAACAGGAGCGTGGTTCTCCTACAAAGCCGAGTCAGTAACAAGAGAGTGGTTCTCCTACAAAGCCGAGTCAGTAACAAGAGCGTGGTTTTCATACAAAGCTGAGTCATGCTCATCGAGAGCAGGCATGGTGGTCTTCTGGAGATGAGATGGAAGCATTGGAGGATCGTAACCGTACACAATGGAAAAAGGTGAATGACGAGTGGACTCACTGACAGCACTGTTTAATGCATACTCTGCCCAAGGCAGGAGTTCGGACCAATCGTCCTGTTTTTCAGACACAAAACATCGTAGGTAATATTCATGGTTCTGGTTTGCCCTCTCGGCTGCCCCATTCGTCTGGGGATGATAGGCAGAAGAGAAGGACAATTGTATTCCCGTTTCCTAAAGCTCAGCAGCTCTAAAACGGAACTTCAAATTTTTCATCCCTCCATAGCCAATATTTGACTATAAGTCCCCAGTCTCACTCTGCTCCTGGCGGCCAGAGGTGGCGGATCAGACCACATTAATTACTAGTTACTCCTTGCTTTCTCTTTGCGCTCCCCATGATAAGTATAGTGAGAGCAAAGTACATTAAGATCGCGCTAGGAAGTGATATTACTGATGCGCTAATGGATTTTTTTACCCGTTAAGAATTGGGATCTGATCTGGGCGTCCTGCCATTACCTTTTTTAACCTAGCGTTAACGCTCTCGTATGTGAGTGCTAGCGCTAAGGAGGTGATAGAGCCCTTTATGGCCTTTGACATTCCATCTCTCATTCTTGGTGATTTTAACAGCTCTGTTAACTCTCAGCTCAGCTACCTCACAATTTCTCTCCATTTTGTCCTTGTTTGGCCTCGCTCAGTGGTCCAACTCCCCCATGCACACAGCTGACAATACTCTGGATCCTATCTCTAATCTCATCATTACAACTCTCATTCTCTCTGACCATCATCTTCTGACTTGTGAGCTCAGTTCTCCTCGCGTTTCACCATTTGAAGACTTGCAAAAGTTTCCACTCTATTGATCTGCATCAGTTCCCTGCTGATATATATATTCATACCGCTCTCGTCTGTCATCTCTCCTGTCCTCATGAAGACATCATCACGGAGCGGTGTCTTTGTTTTTGATCCCAAAGTGGATTTTGTTTCTGGGGGAGCATAAATAAAGGCCCACCAGTCTACCTCATGTCTGACAAGCAGCATGGACAGGTATGGTTTGCTATACAGCAGCCTGTGGCTTCATTTTTGGATAGGACTCATCCTCATTAGAGGTGCCTTGACGCTGGCGGGCGAGTTTAATCTTATAATAGCCATTAATAAGAAACCAAACTTCTCATTTCCTTAAACTCAATCCCAGTCTAAAGTCACTCAAGAGATCCCTGTTAACATACCTCAAAGCGGAATGCACCTGTAAACATGTAAAATAATGACTATTTCCTACATATTTATTTTCTGTTAATCTGTGTTGTTTTTTTAAATATCTTGCATTGTATTACTTTGTATTTCTGTAACCATGTTCTTGAACCCAGGACATACTTGAAAACGAGAGAAATCTCAATGTATCCTTCCTGGTAAAATACTTTATAAATAAATAAATCTTGCCAAAACTGATATTCTTTTTGTTCCTCCTACCAAGAAGAATCCAATACCACCTATCTCTGCGTGTAAATGGAACACTCATAAGCCCGACGCCTCAGGCTCGCTGCCTTGGTGTTATTTTTGATTCTGACCTACTGTTTTCTCCACACGTCCAGTGACCAAATCCTGTTACTATCAACTCGAGAACATTGCTCATGCCCGGCCTTTATGACACAAGATACCCGAAAGAATGCTGGTCCATGCGATTTTTATTTCACGGCTTGATTACTTATCTGCTACCCCAAGCACTGACAACTGAAGTTTTTATAGACTTTGGGAAAGGCATAAAAAGTCCAATGCTCTGCGGCCCCCCCCCCTCCTCCGGGTAGGCCAATCGTATCTGGCATTTGTAGGCAAAATACTATGACCACTGGTTGCGGATCTACTAACATATCTTAAAGGGACACTACCACCAAAAAATGAAATGTCCTTATTGTGTTTATTTGATGGTGCGGATATCTTTCATGTACTTTGATTTTTTTTCTTGTATTTTTAGTTAAGAAAATATTTTCCTCTAAATGCGTCACTGGGTGAATCCATAGGTCAGGCGAGAACTCAAAGTTTGCGAGATCTCAAACGGCTGGGGATCCCAACGAATGACCACTCTAAACCTTTGCCAGCGGCGCTCGCTGGAACGTGGCCAGCCACAGGGGGCCTGTCGGAATGCCATTAGAGCATTCTGACAGCTGCCCCATGTCTGAATTGGAGGTCTGAAATGTTTGTGTCTCTCTCTGTTCTGGTGTCTGTTATACCTATATCTGATGCCTGTGGGGAATATATATATATATATATATATATGTATATATGAGCAGTGGAGGAGGCACACGAGGACTTAGTAAAAATAAATCTTAATTACATTAAAAAACCAACGTTTCGGCCCACCGAGGGCCTTGAAAAAGGCCCTCGGTGGGCCGAAACGTTGTTTTTTTTAATGTAATTAATAAAGATTTATTTTTACTAAGTCCTCGTGTGCCTCCTCCACCGCTCAATTCTATATTTTCTCTGGGAGTTAAGCACCGAGGCACCTCTCCAATGACTGCAGGAGCCTTTGGCCCACAGCATTTTTCCAGGATATGAGTGCCCGGCCCACTTGTTTTATATATTATATATTTCTGGGCTGAAACGTTGGATTTTTACTTATGTAAAGAATAAATTACTATTTTTACTCAGTCCCGGAGTGCCTCCCACCGTCCTCTATTTTTCTATATTCATTTCACAAGGGAGCTTAGCACCCGGGCATCAGAAATCTCTGTGGGACCCCCTTCCCACGCGGCACTGCATGGGAGTTGAGTGCCTGGTCCCCCCTGCTTTCTATTATATATATGTCTGTGTGTGTCGTCAGGGTGTGTGCAGGCTGTGCAGTGGTTAAATGCGGTGTCTGACCATACATTTCAATTTTAACATAAATTGGACAGACATTCAGCAAAATCTTAAATTATTTATTGGAAAGAAATGAGGCAAAGTTAAAATATTTGACACATTTAGGGCATTTAAAAAGGTTTTTCTCTTGTGTGAATGATTTTATGTGTTGCAAGATTTGAGGCTTGAGAGAAACATTTCCCACATTCAAAGCATTTAAAAGGTTTTTCTCCTGTGTGAGTCCTTGCATGTCTTCCAAGATTTGCGACATGATTAAAACATTTATCACATTGAGAGCATTTAAATGGTTTTTCTTCTGTGTGAATCATTTTATGAGCAGCAAGAATTGCAGCTCGACTGAAACATTTCCCACATTCAGAGCAAGGATATCGTTTTTCTCCTGTGTGAATCTTTTTATGTGCAGCAAGAGATGAGGCATGAGAGAAACATTTCTCACATTCAGGGCATGTAAAAGGTTTTTCTGCTGTGTGAATCCTTTTATGTCTTGAAAGTTTTGAGGCGAAAGAAAAACATTTCCCACATTCAAAGCATTTAAAAGGATTTTCTCCTGTGTGAGTCCTTGCATGTGCTGCAAGATTTGAGACATGATTAAAACATTTTTCACATTCTGTGCATTTAAATGGTTTTTCGCCCGTGTGAATCATTTTATGTTTTGCAAGTTCTGAGGCGAAAGAGAAACATTTCCCACATTCACAGCATTTAAAAGGTTTTTCTCCTGTGTGAGTGGGTTTATAAATGACACGGTTTGAGAGATTTCCTTTATATATGGGCAATTCCTGCTTAATGCCAGTAGATAAGTATTCAGTCTGTGTATGTTCTGTGGAGGGATAAATGTTATGATCTGTGATATTTCTCTCTCCATACGAGTCAGATTCTGCCCCTGTGTCAGTAGAGGTATTTTCTGTGGGTTTATATATGACACAGTCTGTGAGATTTTCTTCACATGATGCCGGTTCCTGCTTAATATCAGGTGAATATTCTGTGCATTTTATGGTTGAATAATTGGTTATATTTGTGACTTGTTCTTCTCCAGAAGCCGGGGATTCTTGCTCTGTGTATGTTGCAGATTCAGCTCGTCCTTTTGTTTTCTTGTTAAGATTCTGCTCCACATTATTGGTTATAGATTTATTTCCGGATAAAGAAGCCGGCGTGATCGATTCACCAGATACAGATTTATCTATTGGGAGGAGAAATAATATTAACACCTGAGAAGTTCATTCAGGAACAAGTCTAAGAGCGCAGGTCACATTTCAGTTTATAATTTGGACACATTTCTCTGGTATTTTACACAAACATTATGAGAATTAACTCAAAGCTGTATGTCTTAGACTGTAACAGAGGTGGGACCAAGTCATTGTTTTGCAAGTCTCGAGTAAGTTTCATGTCTTTGTATTTAAGTCCCAAGTCAAGACAGACAAGTCCAGGTAAAATAAAAAACACAGCGCCATCTGTGGTTGGAGTACTGCATTGCACACAGTATTACTAAACTCAATACATTCTATGTTGAACAAGGAGCTGACTTAACTGCACTTTCCAGTAGGGCCCTGCGAATCACAAATTTTAGCTCGAATCGAATTGGATGTTAAGGTTCGAATTTGAATCGAATCAGTGAGTGGCACTTTCCTGTAGGATACATCTGGATGCAGGTTCAGCTGACGTTAAAGTTGCAATCTAACAGATGGGTTTAACAGCCTATAGCAAAGTACACATCAACGTAAAAACTTTGAAAAACTTGAGATCAGGAATCTTTCTTCGCTTCAAAATGATTTCGCACAGATGACATTTTGATCATTGTCTAAAAAAAAAAAAAAAGATTTAATAAAGCCAATTTTTTTTATGGGGGGTTATTGGTTAATTAATGGGAAATTAAAGAGTGGGGCTTATTGGTTGGGAAATTAAAGGGGGGATGTATTTCAGAGTTAAATAATATCTAAATATCATAATGAGAAGAGCCAGTAATAAATGAGAACTACACGCGGTGTCCAAAATGCCCCAATATGAATGAAGTGACTCAATTTAGTGATTCCACTCCAGGGCCGGCCCGTCCATGGAGCGGGGTGGAGCAGCCGCTCCAGGGAGCACTTTGTCAGGGGCGGCATTTTGCTGTTCTTTCAAAGGCCGCCAGCCCGGACACGGCTGCAGGACAAGCCGTGCTGCACCTCCAGCACATGACTGCCTCTTTCAGCAGGTATGGAGGCCATCAGCTTAAGTTTTACCAGCGATGCAGCCTGGCTGTGGTCTCTCCTGCAGCGCAGTGCACCTGTGAGACGGAATGCAGTGTTTAGAGCCTGTCACGTGACACGCGGGGCAGGACTCTGATGGCGTAGGCAAGTGCGCGCCTTTAAATGAATCCCGGGGAACCATGAGGCTGCTGAGGAGGTAGACCTGGCTTGATTTCATACAGGAGACTCTGTGCCCCCCCGTGTGTTATGGAGGTTCCCCTCCCGCCCTTCCCTCCTCACAGGGACATGTTGCTGCCCCCATAAAACACTGCCAGCTCCTCTGTCCTGGTTGATGGAAGGCCTGGACAGACTCCCTATCCCAGAGTCCTGAGGGAGCTGCCGATTGAGGGCTGCACGGGACCCAGATTGAAGACAAGCTCCCTTACAGCCCGCACAGCATGATGGGAGCTGTTGTTAGTTGTTAATAGCTGGGGGATCTGCTTTTCACTGGCCTGACAAGGCCTGGGTGACTTTGCTAAAATAAATAAATCTAATTTTTACCTTTCTAAACTGAGGGAGGGGGGTTAGTATGGAGCTGCCAGGGTTTGATGGGGGAATTACAGAAATGACTGGGACGCCGCATGCTTTAATGCCGCTTTATGGCTTTTACCCCTCCCCAGTATTCCCTGAATTATTAAATCATGGTGAAAAAAACAAGCATTTTCCTAATTTCTTTCATACCTTCAGTGAGGCTCTTCATATTTAAAGGAACACCCTGTGAAATATAATCAACAGTAACTCTGTGCCAGGGGCGGACTGGGCCGGGGGGCAGGGTGGCAACCGTCCCCCGGGCCGTCAATGATTGCTTCGGTAATTGAATGATGTGTAACTATTTCACGGCCGCCTAATTTGCATAATTTATGCACGAGCTGGGCCATCTTGTCCATGTGTCCCCGGCTCTGGGCGCATGTTTTTGCTGCTCCTCTCAGCAGCTGGAACCCTTTAATCCTGCTTGTTGCAGGGGAGCAGACAGGCCTGCTGCACACAAGGCTGCTCCGCCCCCTGTTGCTCTGTGCCAGTGCTCGCAGAACAGGAAATGAGAGCGGCTGCCCACGTGAGTGAGTGAGCCCACGCGCTGTGCCTGCCTGGGAGCTGTCTGGCAGCAGCATGTCTTGCAAGGAGCCCCACCTCTGTTTCCTGAGGAGCAGAGTAAGTCTTTTGAAAGCTTTTATAAATGCAGGGCCGGGCTGGGAATCTTTCTTGCACTGCTCTGCACCTTCTAATGGGAGGGGGGTTAATGGGGGCTGGGGGGAGCACTCCTAGTTATGACACCCAGAGCAACAGCAGGAGAGACAACTTTATTAAAGTGTCTCATGGTCCCTGGTCTTGAGAGTCTTGACCTCATCCTGACCCAGGAGATGTGCTGCTCCTTGTCAGCTGTCACAGGGGGGGGGGGGCATGGCTGGAGCAGCAGGGGAGAATCCAGACCTGAAAATGACAGGGCTGCAGTGAGTCTGACACCCCAGGTGATAGGTACATATAGAATACACTCCTTGTGTTACCAGGATTATTTCAATCTGTATGCCTTTCTGTGGGTCTGTATTTCTATCTGTAGGACAGTCTGCATTTATCTATATAGCTGTCAGCCAGTCCTCATCTGTCTATGTTTATCATCCATCTATATGGCAGTGTGTACCTCGTGCAAGATTCAGGGGGAAAAGGGGAAAGCAGGACACAGAATTTGTCTTGGAGTTTAGTGAGGTCTAACTACACCTTATTTTAATCCAATACACGTTTTAATATAATTAAATTTTATTAATTTAATCTCTATTTATTATTTAAATACAATGCATTTATTATTTTAATATAATTTACTTCATAATTTAATATTTAAATACAATTTAATAATTTAATATTTAAATACAATGTATTTATTATAATATAATTTACTTCCTATTTTAATATTTAAATTTAGTGTAATTATTTCAATGTATATTTTTCTGTTAAAGATTCTGTGATACGCTCATATACAGCGCACCTTACTGTGAGTTTTATTGCTGTGCAGCTCTGTGATACAGTAATGTGCGGTGTGTATTAGCATATCACAGAGTTCCACAGCAATAAAACACACAGTAATGTGCAATGTGTGAGTTTTATTGCTGTGGATTCTGTGATACGCTCATAGGCTAAGGTCAGACGAAAGCAGTTTTAACGTGCGTTTAGCCGCACAAAATCACGGCCGTGCTAGCAGCAAATGACGTCCAATGCCGGGAACATACGACGAACGGCCGCACGAAAGTTCGTCCGTGCAACGCAAGTGGCAAACGAATGCATTTTTTCGAGAACCTCAAACCGCTACTACTGACGTACAGAGTGCGCTGCGGCCGCATAGCGGCGTGTTTGCGTGATTGGGAGACGTCAGACGCTGCACACGTCCGGCCAACATAACGTCCAGACGCAAAAAGGGTTTTATTGATGATCTGTACAAAATCACGTACGAAAAAGCGCATCGTATGACCGCTATCGTGTATTCCGTGAAAAAATACGTCCATTCGTTCGAACGCACTTTTTCACGGACAACGTGAAAAATGCGTTCGTCTGACCCTAGCCATATGCAGTGCACATTACTGTGAGTTTTATAGTTGTGGAGCTGTGATATACTCATACACACCGCACATTACTGTATCACAGAGCTCCACAGTTATAAAACTCACAACAATGTGCGGTGTGTATGAGTGTGACTTTTATAGTTGTGGAGCTTTGTGATACACTCATACACACAATGCGCAGCCAATGAGGCAAGTGGCACGTCGGCTAGTCTTGGCAGAACCTACCCGTCAGTAAGCGGTTAATGATGCTCTCCTGTTAACCTGTTTTAGGTGTTGCACCTTTCCAATTATTAATGAAAAAAATAATTATATTTTGGGCGGGAATTTAAATATTTGTATGCTTTAGAGATTATTTTTGGTTGGGTGGGCACTAAAGAAAGACTTGCCCCCAGGCGCCATATGATCTCGCTACGCCTCTGTCTGACCCACAGCTGGGCCTGGGGAGAAAGTGCTTAAGTGCTTTGGGGGAGCCTGAGGGAGAGAGACTAAGTGAAGGCCTGGCCCTCTGGAGTGGACCGTTTGGTCTGACTAGTGGGGGTTAATAATAAATTGAAGGGGGGCGGCCTGCTTGGTGGACGATACGTGAGAGCCTGGCATGAGGCTAAGAGCCCTCTGGCCCCACCGCCCCAGGGTTAATTTATAGGGTAATAGATTTTGTTTGATTACTTGATTCTCAAAAGTAAAAATATTGTTTTCTCTATTATGGCTCATTTATAGATTATTATATTCTATAATTATTTTAAACGGTAACAAACTGTTATTTATTACTTAATTTGCTTCTCATGTTTGTTTTTACTTAAACAAGGGCCCGAGTTGCTGAACTCTGGGCCTCTGGGTGGTACTTGCCCCTCGGGCCAAAAGTTGCCAGTCAGCCCCTGCTCTGTGCCCTCCGGAGTCATTAGTCCTCTGCGTCTCCCTGTTACCGGCTGTGTTATGTGTGTGTGACTGCATGTGTGTGACTGTGGAAGTATGTAAGTGTGTGTGTGACGGTATGTGGATGTGTGGGACAGTGGGCCGTGATATGTGGTGCTCTGTGATATGCTCATACACACCATGATTTTTTGGGGGTGGGGGGGCAGTAATTCATCCTTCGCTCCAGGCAGCACAGTGGCTTGGGCCGGCCCTGTTCCACTCTTCTGTCTGAGACAGTGGAGCAACCGCAAAACATTATAGGTTCAAGAGAATATAAGCGCATTTCAGCATTCTGCATTGCTGCCTATGGCACCTATTTAGACAGTACACTTCAATAAGCAGCAATTACAACTCAGGAAGACCCCTGTTCTTTCACCCATTGCACAGAAGCATGAAGCATTGTCTAGACTTGGGAATAAAATCTCAATATATCCCCTAAAGCACAAGCGGCACGTGGCAGCGCATAATACAGAGTCAAAAAAATAAATCAGACTTCTCTAATCTGTAGGCAATCATTGTCTTGATGCCATATTTATGTTCTCGGTTAGATAACCCAGGACACATTCATGTTTTGATTCATTTATAAAATAATTTCATCCCCCCCGGCACTTTCACTGTGAAGATGAGAGGTGCAGCGTGAAGGAGGATCTGTCGCGCAGCAGCGAGTGAGGGAAGCGGGGATAATACCTGCCCCCCCCCCCCGATCGATTCGTAAAGTTTTCGATTCGATCGGCTCCAGGGCCGGTGCTAGACTATTTTGCGCCCTAGGCAAGACCAGGTTCTTGCCTCCCCCAGAAAAAAATTGTTAACTATTGAAAATGTGGGGTGGGGGGGGACGACACACACTGTGTGCATGGGGGATTGGCACACACTGTGCACGGGGACACACACACACTGCGGGGGGACGACACATGCACTGTGCATGGGGGCCACACATGGTCATTCGGTGCCCATCTTACCCCTCTGCTGGTCGAGCCCTGGATCGGTCTGTGCCTCCTTCTTTCCTCTGCCCTCTGTGCTTCTTTCTTTCTTCTGTGTCTCTTTCTTTGTTTCTTTTTTTCATCTGCCTCTTTCATTCTCTTTCTGTTCTTTCATCTGCCTTTTTTTTTGGTTCTTTCTTTCATCTACCTATTTTTTTTCTTTCTTTCATCTGTGACTCTTTTTTTTCTTTCTTTCGTGCCTTTCTTTCTTCTACCTCTTTTTTTTTTTCATCTGCCCCTGGTGGTGCCTGCACATCATATGGTGGCATCTGCGCATCACCATAAGACGCCCACCTTCTGCGCCACTAGCAGGGGTCCGCGATTTGACAATGTCAGCTTTGCAAGCCACCACTGCCAGCTACATGAGCCGCACAATGAGGAACAGGTACAGTAATGGAACCAGGGTTGGGGACAACTGTGCCCCTAGGCGGCTGCCTAGTTTGCCTAGTGGGAGCACCGGCCCTGATCTGCTCACATCTGATTAGAATTGATTACATGCTGCGATTCATTTTCGAATTGAGTATCAAAGCTTCCCAGGTCCCTACCTTCCAGTCAAAATGTAAATGTGCATAGAATCACATCTATTAACAGAAGCATATTTGTAATAAACATGTATCAATGTTTCAAAAATGTATTCATCGGACGGTGAATTTAACCTTTCTGTGAATTTATGGTCAATTCACCAAATACAGGCGTATTGACAGCAAAATACGGTACAATTCGGCAAGCACTGAGATTGACTATAGTATCTACTATTCACAAAACGCCAAATTGCAGTGAAATTCCAGCAAAATGCTCTGATTTTCGGTGTTTCAGTTCGACAGATTTAAACAGGCGAATCCAATAGGATTCAATGTAAAAAAAAAAAAAAAAAAATTAAGACTGCTTATTCTTTTAATTTTCATTATTTTCTAGAATACCATTTTGTATTTTTAGACTTTTTTTCTTGTTTTTTAAAAGTTCATTTTGATTATCTTTTAAAGGACTTTATTATTTGGACACATCTTAATGATTTATACTCCTATTAAGAGATTAGTTGTTTTCCTCTTTCTTTTTTTTTGCAGTTCTGCTGATATCACCGATGCTATATCGCCACAATTCCGCAGTTTTCCCAGACGTCCAATAACTACGTTGTGGACTCCGATTTCGGCAAAATATGGTGACCATTCACTAAACAGTGAATTCACCATACTTTTGGCGAAATGGAATCGCTGAAATGCAAAGCATTGCTTTGTGAATAAACCCGTAAGTTGTTTGTATCATCTGGCAATTACAGGGCAGTATTACAAAGCTGGTGCTAACTTAACCAGAGCTGTTGTAAACTTACCAGAGCCATTATAGTCTATGGAGTTGTTAAGTTTACACCAACTATGTAATACTGCCCTTAGTTGATTACTGACATGACATTTTATTGTATTTAATCATTTGACCATAAATAAATACCTTACGGTGTTATTAAAAAAAAATAATGTGTTTGGCATTCTCCAGCCTACATTGATCAGAACGCTGACCTCTAGTTTTAGAAGGTATAATCACTTTCCGAGTCATAGGGCTCAAGTTCATGTCATGCCTCGAGTCATTTCCATCAAGTCACAAGTCTTTGACTTTCAGGGTTATTTGGAGAGTGGTGAAAACCAGGAGAATGACTGGAGAAGTGAAAATTCTAGGTCAAAATAGCCAAACCAGAAAAATTCTCCCATTTATCTCACTTTCCAAATCTGTTATTTTGACCTAGAATTTTCGCTTCTCCAGTTATTCTCATGATTTTCACCTCTCTCTCTCGCTCTCTCTGAATAACCCTGCTTGTTAAGTCGAGTCACAACTCATTAAATTTGAAACTTGAATCCAAGTCGTGCGACTCAAGTCCACACCTCTGTACACAGTCCGAGCTACAAAACACTTGATAGTGATTTTTCTTCTCACTGACTGCCTGACAAATCAGGTACTGCAGCAAAAGCCGACTGCAGTATAAGGCCCTGTTCACACTGTGCGATTTATCGCGCAGATTTTGCCGCGACGTCGCAGCAAAATCCGCGCAACGTCTGTGTCCTCACTTGACAGAAAGTGGCAGAGACAGACATTTGATCTGATTTTATAAAAGTCTCTGCATATTATATTTTGTTTAATTTCATTGATAAAACAGTAATACAAATGTAGCGGTCACTCCCGGAGGAGCCACTGAATTTGAACCTCGGGTCAGTCTCCCCGCACTAGGGAATAAATATACTCCAGCACCGTCGTGGATTTTATAAATTATATAGTTTACTGAGTAAACTGGCATATAATGAGTAACACGGCATACGTATATATATTTACAGTACTTCGTAAGGCGAGAAACGCGCAGCGGAAAAGGAAAAAAAGTATTTTTAACCCCCTTAGTGGTTGGAGTGTGAGTCCCGGTGTGTGTGTGTGTGTGTGTGAGTCCCGTCCCGGTGTGTGTGTGTGTGTGAGTCCGGTGTGTGTGTGTGTGTGTGTGTGTGTGTGTGAGTCCCGGTGTGTGTGTGTGTGTGTGTCCCGGTGTGTGTGTGTGTCCCGGTGTGTGTGTGTTGTGTGTGTGTGTGTGTGTGTGTGTACCCGGGTACAATATTCAACTGGCCAGTGAATTATTTATGAGGTATCTTCGACTAGTCACGTTGGGGCCCTGTAGGTTTTGAACAAACTGCAGCGTGCTTTAGTGTTTTACAATGGCCTGGAAGGCCTCTCACCCATCCGCCAGATACTCTGTGCTCCGCTCGACCCAGGACGTCTCTCCGCTCGATTTTGACTGGGATTCTCTGTGTCACCGGATCCGCTGTCTTGCTTTTCTGTATCGGCCACAAGATGTCCATCTCACCGCCTGCACTCCCTGTTAGATCATCTGCGGTTCTCCTAACTCGGGGTCCTTCAGTTTACTAGGTATCAGTGTGAGATTACTAGCGGTGGATCACTGGGTCTTCGGTTAATAATGAGGGAAACCCGATCTCCAGCTCTGCTAGGCCGCACCTGCGCTCTGGCTTGGTCGTAACCACACTCGGCTCTTCTGCGTCTTGCTCCTCTCACTCCACTGCGCGCTCTGCCGGCTCTTTCCACGAGGCTGCGGATGTCAGTGTCTCTCTCCCACCCACTTTCTGTTCCCCCCGCAAAGCATGCTGGAAAATGTAGTCCCAATGTTCAGTGTCTTACATCGCGCTTGTCTCCCTCTGGTGGCCAAAAACAAGTACTACAACGACAGGGAATTTAAAACCAGCGCTACACTCTCCCCCTCCTAGAACTCTTGGGTCTCTCCAAGGAGGTACAACAGTTGCATTACATTTTCCACATATATTAAGCAACATATACAGGCTCCGCAGCAAGCATACAATGGGTTAGATACACTTCCTCAAGTTGACTCATGCTTTGGACTACCTCAGCTAACATAGCAGACACTTCGGGCAACCTTCGCACTGTGGTGACTGCCTCTTCAGTGCTATGTCCTGGTGAGTCGTAGGTGAGTCGCTGGGGCGGTCGAACAGAGCGTTTTGGTTCTGGCTCAATCAGTTCCTCTTCAGGTGGAAGTACTATAGGCGTGGGCTCAGTTCTTCTTTCTACCACAGGAGCAGACATCTCCTCGGAGTATGATCCTTCCAGTGAAGGCATAGAGCTGTAGTAATAAGATTCGGTTTCAGGAACTACAGGGATTTCAATAGTCTCAGGGACTTCTAACTGAAATTCAGGAGCCTCAGGCCTCAAATTACTTTCCCTCCGTTCAGGAACTGAGATAACCTCTTCAGGCTCTGGTGAGCGCATCCAGTCCAGACAAAAACTTTCTTCCTCACTGTCCCTTTCGCTCTCTTCGATAGCCCGGGTCTGCTGAGACCGAGTAACGGGAGTCAAACGTGGAGCAGGCGGATTCGGCAGAGAAAGTACGTCCCCAACTGGTATCCTCACAGCCTCTCTCAAAGGTAATAAATGATTCCGGTGCCAGTTCTTAAGAGGCCCAGCCTTTCCATCCGGCTGGATTTGATACACCGGCAGACCCGGCAGTTGCTTGCAGACAATGTAGACCTGAGAACTCCATCTATCCGCTAACTTGTGCCTTGCAGCAGCACCCAAGTTCTTCAACAAAACCCTATCACCGGGTTGTAGATCCTGTATCCGAACGTTCAAGTCATAGTTCCGTTTATTCCTTTGTTCCCTGAGGTCAATCGGGCCTGTTCAAATGCAGAGGCCAGATCCTTTCAAAGTCTATCCACGTAATTTCTATGGGAAGCTACCGACGTCTGGTCCAGAGATAGCCCAAACGCCAAATCAACCGGCAGTCGAGCTTCTCTTCCGAACATAAGACAGTACGGTGAGTATCCAGTGGTGTCACTCTCCGTACTGTTATATGCATGTACTAGCGTAGCTATGTGACGACTCCAGCTCTGCTTCTCTGTGTTTGACAGTGTCCCCAGCATATTTAGTAGTGTGCGATTGAACCTTTCGGGCTGAGCATCACCTTGAGGGTGATATGGTGTAGTTTGGGTCTTTTGGATTCCCAGCAGTTCCAGTAATTGCCCAACAAGCTGGCTTTCAAAGTCTCTACCCTGATCAGAGTGTATTCTCCTTGGTAGGCCGTAGTGAACAAAGAACTTTTCCATCAGAACCTTCGCCACTGTCCGAGCGCGTTGGTCTTTTGTAGAAAAGGCTTGGGCGTAACGTGTGAAGTGATCAGTCACTATTAGAATATTTCCCTGCCCACTAGCATCCGGCTCTAAGCACAGGAAGTCAATGCACACCAAATCCATGGGTCCTTGACTTTGCAGATGGCTCATTGGAGCGGTTCAGGTCGGTAGGGTCTTCCTTTGAATACACCTCAGACATGAATGGCAGTAACTTTCCACTTCAGCCCTCATGCAAGGCCAATAGAACCTGTCTCGCACCAGCTTAAAAGTCCTTTCTGCGCCCAAATGTTCATGCTCATCATGTAGCGATCGCAGTACACTCTCCCTATGTTTAGTGGGAAGGAACAACTGTTGGGTCTCTTCAGCATTGGTTGAGGGGCCCCTTCGGTAGACCACCCCATCCAACATCTTCAACCGTTCCCCCTCTTTGTAGACCAATCTGGCTCCATCTGGGGAATTGTTCAGCAGAATTTCCCGCTGGTTCGCAGTTAGGGCCTTCATGTTTAACGCAATTAAAGGGTCTCTAGCCTGATCAGCTTTCAGGTCCTGTTTTGAAAAGGTAGGCAGACTTTCATCCCTCAACTGCGTAGGGTTGCAGTAGAACTCCGGAAACAGCCGCAGCCATGACTCCTATGGCCTCCGCTTCAATCCCTCCCTTGACCCGGCGCTCTGCTCCTTGACACGGCGCTCTGCTCCTTGACACAAAGCTTGTACCCCGTCTGTAATTAACGGAGTCCATTCTGTAGTGTAGGGTCTTCTCGACAAGGCATCAGCATCTCGATTATTCACCCCAGGGCGATACTTCAGGCTGAACCGAAACCCTAACAGAGCGGCCAACCACCGATGTCCCGTTGCGTCCAGCTTTGCAGTAGTAAGGACGTAAGTAAGAGGATTGTTATCCGTCTTTATCACAAACTCGGCCCCGTACAGATAGTCCTTTAGCTTGTCTACCACTGCCCACTTTAAGGCTAGGGAACTCCAACTTGTGGGTAGGATAGTTCTTTTCTGAAGGCGTAAGGCTCCGGCTCGCATACGCTACAGGCCTCAGCAATCCACCATACTCTTGATACAGGACTCCTCCTAGACCTTCTCTGCTGGCATCCACATGTAGCTCGTACGGCTTGTGAGGGTCCGCATAGGCCAAGACAGGAGCTCGAGTTAAACTCTCTTTCAGCTTCGTAAAAGCAACTTCGCATTGACTGGTCCATTCTCCCTGGATGGACTCTCGAGCTTTCCTTGGCCCTGGAGCTGACGGATTTCGGTCAGAGACCTTGTGGCCTTCTTCTGTGCTTTCCTTCTGTAGGAGCTTGTTCAGTGGTTGAGCTATTTTTGCGAATCCTCCTACAAATCTTCGATAATAAGAGCAGAACCCCAAGAAAGATATAAGTTCAGTAACGTAACGTTTCGGGGTCTAGGCCAAGAAGCTACGGCCTCCAACTTCCAAGGATCTGTCGAAACGCCTTCTGCTGAGACCACATGTCCCAGATACGTAACAGATGGTAAACAGAATTGACATTTCTCCAGAGAAAGTTTCAATCCCTCTTCATGGAGCCTCTTCAAGACCTTCTCCAAACGTTGTTCATGTTCTTCCAGTGTCTTCCCGAACACAATTATGTCATCCAGGTACACTAATACTTCGATCAGATTCATGTCCCCGACTGTCTTCTCCATTAACCGTTGGAACGTGGCTGGAGCCCCCGTAAGGCCTTGAGGCATTCTGTTGAATTCGAAGAACCCCAATGGGCAGATGAACGCAGTCTTCTCTTTGTCTTCAGGATGCATTGGTATCTGGTGATACCCACTTCGCAGGTCTAGTACACTAAACCATTTTGCTCCAGACAAACACTGTAAGGCATCTTCTATCCGAGGAGTAGCATATTGATCTGGGATGGTTCTCCGATTCAGCGTGCGATAGTCTATGCATAGACGGACAGAACCATTCTTCTTCCGGACAATGACTATTGGAGATGCATATGGGCTCCTGGACTCTTGGATCACCTTGGTTCTTTGTAGTTCATTCAGCTGTTCTCATAGATCATCCAAGTCTCCCAGCGGAACTCGTCTTGACCTTTCACGAAACGGCTTGTCCTCTTGTAATCGAATGCGGTGCTCAGTACTTTTAGCTAGGCCCACGTCGAACTCATCTTTCGAGAACAAGTCTCTCCACTTTAGAATTTGGGACTGAAGACGTTTCTTCCATTCAGGTGAAATGGGAGCGTCCTTGGGGTAGAACCTTTCATCTGGAATCTCTTTATCCACTCCCCCTCCTAAATCGGTAGGAGAGAGGGGCGTAGCGGATGCTACTTGCCCGATAGACATTCGTGCTTTAAGGACTACTGGAGAATCAGACACATTGCACACTCTGACTGAGACTCTTCCTCGTGTTCTTTTCAAAGCTTTAGTGGAGATTATTTCAGGGATTACTTCTACTCCGGCTTCACTCCCATGATTAAAATCGGTTTCCAGTACTACATAGGGCCCTGGTTGCGATCCGTTCAATTTAACTGAAGCCCGGAAACTCGTTACTTCTCCTGCTTGCAGAACCTTCTCTGTTCCTTCCAATCTCCACAGGCACCCCACTTCAGCAGGTGCCTTCTGTTCTTCGACCATTCTCTGATAGACTGGACGTAACATTGGGTTTACTCCTTTAGTAGAACCTTCTTCCAGTACGATAGGTGTGAGGAGACGTCGCACCAAATCAGTATTCGTCCCCACTATCATGGAACTCCTGTTTGCCCCTGAAGGCCGAGGACACACAATGGCCAATGCATCACAACCTCCGGACTGTCTGATGACTTCGGATCCGATCTCCAACTTCACCTGTAGATACCCGTCATAAGGGAGTTTCTCAGTTCCGATACCCCAGATTTCCAGGTCCTTCAATTTCTGTAGAGGGATGTGCTTCAAGTGTTTCTCATAGAAATCTCTGTAAATCAATGTCACTTGGGCCCCTGAATCCAACAGAGCTTTAGTGTAGACTCCCTCCACTTGGATTGGCACAATAGGGGAAGGACCTATCAGCTGGTCAGGAAACTTGGTGGTGGTAACAGGACATTTAGACACAGTTTGTTGTACCCTGGCCTTCTTCTTGGCCCGTGTAAGTTTTGGGTGTGCATTGCTTCCCCATGACGTAGGTCCAGATGCTAAGGGAGTGACTCTTTCAGTCCTGGCAGGCTCGGCAGTTGGCCAGACTTTGGGCCCTCTCGCCCTCTTAGTCCTGGCTTGATTTTTGGAGCGGGTTTCAACTTTTGGGCCCCTAGGTTGCTCCTTCACTTGTGACCTCTGGCGTTTCCCGCCGGTGAGGTAGATAACAGCCCTTCCAAGGCTTTCAAGAACTCCTCTATTTCCTTCAGGCTTTTGGCTTTTGCATTGTGCACGAAAATGGCCCATTTCTCCACAACTGAAACATCTCCTTTTTGAAGACGGAGACACATTCACCCGCTGCGATTCGGTTGAAGGATCCTGGCTAGACGCCACAGCAACTCCGGTTGTCTGCATGTCTGTAAGGAACTTCTGCATCTCTGTCTGTGTCTCTGTCACCTTCAACAATACTCGGCACAGTTCCGCGTGCGCCTGTTGCAATTCAGCTTGAGCTTCTTGTACCTTCTTAACAGTTTTGTGCAACTCACCATGTGCAGAGAGGTTTAATTCTTTGACAGCCTTCTCTGTGGATTTAAAAGCGATCAGAAGCTCTTGTTCGTCCACGTCGGATCCATAGGTATCCAACGAGTCACTTTCAGGCTGCAAACATTCGTTATGCCTCACAGGTTGCGCGTAAGCTCTTTCTCCTCTCCTGAAGGATTTTTCTTCCAGTAGAGCCTCCTCCTCTCTGACAGCTCGGATCAGTTCCAGGTACTTCAGTTCTTGATTACCTTCCCTGCTTCTCAGCTGCAGCATCACTGGATCTAGAGGTTGAGCGCCCCTCAGGATCTGTTTTATTCGGATCTTATCTACTTCGGCCGGTTCGGCCCCTTTCTTGAGGAGTATCTGGTGCAGAATCTTATCTAGGCGCCTCATATATTCGGTCATTCTCTCATCTTTCCGCTGGTAGGTGAGTTCATACTGATACACGAGCTCTGCAGCCTTTTCCGTTCGCCCAAAAACTTCCTCCAGAACATTTAGATAATCTAAAGCAGTGCAGTCTTTCTTACTCAATTTTAGGTTTCTTACAGCCGCTGACGCAGGTCCCTTTAAACTCTCAGTAATCCTTTGCTTTTTCTGTGCTTCAGGGACATCCCACTCATCCAGAGCCTGCATCGCCTGTTCCACCCATTCTTCAAAGGTTTCTTCTCCCGCCGGAGTTGGTACGTTTCCTGTAAAATTTCTCAACCGTCGATAACCAAAGTTAGTGTGCGGAGGGCTTGTTCTTTGACATTTAACCTGCAAATCTCCAATAGCCACTATAAATTCAGGCCCGATCATGGCCAACGGACTGGGCGCGGGAACACTCGCGGATTCACCACGTGGCGCACTTGGCTGAATCAGTTGGACTTCCACCTCATCGGTCAGCTTCACGCTCGCGCCCTGAAAACACACTGGAACACCCTTTCTCCACTCAGAAAGAACATACGTGTGAGAGGTATCTGGATTCTCTTTAATGTCCAGGATTAACCCCCGATGATCTGGTGTCAGCGCAGCCACGGCCTGGCGAATCTGATCTTCGGCCCAAGTGTCTGCAGGAATATCCATACACAATTCTAACTGACTACTGTGCTCCTCACACCATTTGGCAGCAGTGTCTGGATCCATATTTAACCCTTTAAATGCGTTTTTTCCAGAGACTGGATCCCGGAAACGAGCCCCCACGTGTAGCGCTCACTCCCGGAGGAGCCAGTGAATTTGAACCTCGGGTCAGTCTCCCCGCACTAGGGAATAAATATACTCCAGCACCGTCGTGGATTTTATAAATTATATAGTTTACTGAGTAAACTGGCATATAATGAGTAACACGGCATACGTATATATATTTACAGTACTTCGTAAGGCGGGAAACGCGCAGCGGAAAAGAAATACAATACTTCGTAATGCGAGAAACGCGCAGCGGAAAAGGAAAAAAAGTATTTTTAACCCCCTTAGTGGTTGGAGTGTGAGTCCCGTACAGGTTATGTCCCAAGGAATGTATGTGTGTGTGTGTATTGGTACCCGGGTACAATATTCAACTGGCCAGTGAATTATTTATGAGGTATCTTCGACTAGTCACATGGGGGCCCTGTAGGTTTTGAACAAACTGCAGCGTGCTTTAGTGTTTTACAATGGCCTGGAAGGCCTCTCACCCATCCGCCAGATACTCTGTGCTCCGCTCGACCCAGGACGTCTCTCCGCTCGATTTTGACTGGGATTCTCTGTGTCACCGGATCCGCTGTCTTGCTTTTCTGTATCGGCCACAAGATGTCCAGCTCACCGCCTGCACTCCCTGTTAGATCGTCTGCGGTTCTCCTAATTCGGGGTCCTTCAGCTTACTAGGTATCAGTGTGAGATTACTAACGGTGGATCACTGGGTCTTCGGTTAATAATGAGGGAAACCCGATCTCCAGCTCTGCTAGGCCGCACCTGCGCTCTGGCCTGGTCGTAACCACACTCGGCTCTTCTGCGTCTTGCTCCTCTCACTCCTCTGCGCGCTCTGCCGGCTCTTTCCACGAGGCTGCGGATGTCAGTGTCTCTCTCCCACCCACTTCCTGTTCCCCCCCCGCAAAGCATGCTGGAAAATGTAGTCCCAATGTTCAGTGTCTTACATCGCGCTTGTCTCCCTCCGGTGGCCAAAAACAAGTACTACAACGACAGGGAATTTAAAACCAGTGCTACACAAACATAAAAAAAAAAAATGACAGATATTCATAATGTGAGGTATTCCTGTTTTCGGCACACATTTCTGTATCTGCTCCGAGTTAGTATTTTCATTTACGTCTCGTGTGCTGTGTATTCTCTTTAATATTTTTATTAGTGATATTGCAGAAGGTATTAATGGTAAAGTATGTCTTTTTGCTGATGACACAAAGATTTGCAACAGGGTTGACGTTTGTGGAGGGATCAGCCAAATGACAAATGATTTAGGTAAACTAAAAAAATGGTCGGAGCTGTGGCAATTGAGTTTTAATGTGGATAAGTGCAAGATAATGCACCTGGGACGTAAAAACCCAAGGGCCGAATATAGAATATTTGATACAGTCCTAACCTCAACATCTGAGGAAAGGGATTTAGGGGTTATTATTGCAGAGGATCTAAGGGTAAGTAGTCAATGTAATTGAGCAGCAGGAAATGCTGGCAGAATGCTTGGTTGTGTAGGGAGAGGTATTAGCAGTAGGAAAAGGGAAGTGCTCATGCCACTGTACAGAGCACTGGTGAGACCTCACTTGTACTCTGTGCAGTACTGGAGACCGTATCTCCAGAAGGATATAGACATCTTAGAGAGAGTTCAGAGAAGGGCTACTAAAATGGTGTACGGCTTGAAGGAGAAAAGTTACCAGGAAAGGCTTAATGATCTTAACTAGGGATGAGTCGAACACCCCAGAGTTCGGTTCGCATTCGAACTCGAACTTTTCAAAAGTTCGAATTTGAACATGAACTCAATGCAAGTCAATGGGACTCAAAGTTCGATTTTTAGAGTGCCCTCCAAGAGGGCATATATGCTAGCTATTTGCCAATGAAAGGTGTATGGGGGTCCGTGGAGTGCCCTGGGGGCAGTGGCGACTCTAGGAACAATATTTAGGGGGGGCACAGAAGATACCGCAGTCAAAACTGGGGGGGCACTAATAATTTTCACCACTAAATCATATCACTGAATAAAACTAAGGGCCCTATCACCTGGTGTGAGCTAAAACACCATCACCATCACAAAAGGAAAAATTTAGTGCGAGTCGCTAAAACTTACAGGGTTATTCAGAGAGCGGTGAAAAGCAGGAGAATGACTGGAGAATGAAAACTTCTAGGTCAAAATAGCCAAACCAGAAAAATTCTCCCTTTCATCTCACTTTCCAAATCGGCTATTTTGACCTAGAATTTTCCATTCTCCAGCTTTTCACTGCTTTCTGAATAACCCTGTTAGTGCCTGATGACCTACTAACAGATCACCTTGTCTGCAGTAGTCCATGAACAAGGTCGTTTGGCGCACACTAGGGAAACTCTAAGACCCGGGTTGAGACCCGGCGCTAATGCGGTTGTGTACAGGATAGAACTGTTTTTCTTTTCCATACCTATCCCCCGCCCTCACAAGCTTGAATATGAACACATCCAGTGAATAACCTCACACCCCTGCATTATTAAAATCCTCCACAGTGGCCGTATCATCCATATATTAAGGCTGATGGGCATTGCATGATAAATGCCACCCAACAGCATGTAGAATCATTACACTGCATTTAATAGATCCAAAAGGAAGGCCAGGTGAGCGACAACAATTTCCCTGCTGCAGCATAGCAATAATACATGTTTCAGGGCAAGACTTATTCACGTGTCCCTTTAAACATGGTCCACACAGTCACCCTAATAATCAACTGCTTACATACTATGAATAACCCCCAGCATAAAATGTTTAAAATTAGACAATATATTAGAATTAGGATATATGTGCATAAAGGATACATTTATAATAGAGCTTACTGCAACACCAGCGACATTGCTGACCATATCTATTACTATGGTGTATGGGGCCAAGAGAACACCTGTGCTGCATTCCTTTCAATTGCCTGTTAATTTTGGACGAGAACCTGTTTTTTCTGTTTTTTTGGAGTTAGCACCAGGGTTGAGCAGTAGGTAAAATGTTGCAATTAGTGCACCTCAAAACATTTAGCGCTGGCACCAAGTGATCTGTTAGCTGCAAAAGCGCTAGAGATCTCTAGCACTCCCTGTGTTAAGTATAGGACGCGGAAAGTACATTAAGCTCGCAGTACAAATCGCTAATAGCAACGCGCTAAGTGATTTTTCCCATTTGTAGCGGGAAGCAAACGATCTGTTGGTCAGGCGCTAGACTCAATTAAAAAGCGGAAAACCATACGGCGCATCTAGTGCAATTAATAAGTTAATAAATCAATGGATGTGTAAAATCCATAAAAAGAGAGTGTGAAATTCGTAAAAATATAAAATGCTAAAAAAGAATAAGAATGTTATTAAAACATCAATGAAAGTGCATAGAATAAAGTCCAGGTCTAAAGTCAAATGTGCAAAAAAAGTGCTCAAATATATAGTAGTTCTGTTACTCAAAAAATGCTGATGAGGGATGATGTGCTGATCTTCTCTAAAGTGCTGGTGTCGAATCCTTTTATTCGTCAGTGTTCCTCAAAGAAAACATATCACAGAAAAAAATGATAGTGCAGGTAGTCAGGGCAGGATTGCTCAAATTGTTGAAATCAACGTTTAAACCACTCACATTTGTGGGAGCCTGCAAGGTCCCGGCTCAAGGAAAAACAGCCTGCAGCCAAATATAGGGTGGCACTTCCCTTCTTTCTATCCGTAGTGGAGGCTAGGTAAAGCAAAGAGAATCGGGAGACGGCACTCCCATAGCGTAACACTGCGTGTATATGGAGATGCGAAGAAGCTTTACCTAGCCTCCATATATATAAAATCGGTGCACAAGTCTAGCTTTAACCCCTAGGCCTAGCTTCGGTGGGGGCCGCCATCTTGGATGGCGGCTCCACCTCCGGGTCCACCCTCACTGCCTGACGTCCTCACGCATAGCATGAGGACGTCAGATAGCTGGGGAACCCCTAGCTGCCCGGAATCCCCTGGTGGAGATAGGCAGTTCATTTGACCCCATATCTCCAGAACCGTGGAAGCTAGGGGGTCATGGAGGGTGCCATTCGAAAGGCCTGAGCATGGCCTTTCGAATGATACCCAACATGACCAGGTATAAAATAAAAAAATTAAAAAAACATGTATTTTTTTTGTGTTATTTTTATTAATGCAGCAATATTGTTCACATTTTAATTATAATGTGAACAATGATGCTGCACTAATGATTTTTTTTATGGTGTGCGTTTGCTAAAAATCACATAATTCCCCCCCAAAAATGTAATAAGTCCCCATTTCTAATTTTTGTACAAGCGCACCCCATAGAAAATATAACTGCAAATGTTCACGTGATAAAAGGTGAAAAAAAACACTTTACACGCTGCAGATGATTAAAAATGTATGTTTTATTGCATTTTTTGTTATAATATACAGGCAGAACATGACGTATACATATAAAAATGATATATTATGAATCTGCCAAGTCTGCCGGAAAGAACGATATATAATATGTCTGGGTCGTATTATAAAATGTGGTTTCAAATCGCGTTTAAACATGATGAGCGAAAGCGGTATAAATTAGCTCAGCACAGCGGTGCAATGCCTCAGCAGTGAAAGGGTTAAAGGAACAGTGAGTTTTCCATAAAATAAGGGTTAAAAATAAAAATGAAAAATCCTTCAAATATCGTGCCTAGAAGGTCCCCATAACCTGCCCATGAAGTGGCAGATTTGTAGGATGTATGGAAACATCGCCATCACAGACCCACACACTACACCTATCACTCCCAGTCTGCATACAATGTATCAAATTCATGAGACCGGACTAATTAGAAGCACATGTTATTTCCAAACACTAATTAAATACCTGTTGTTTATGCCGTTTGAGAGCACAGGTCATTTAGAAGTGAGAATCTTTGCACCTAGACATTAGTTTTTAATTCAATATCTAATAAACCGTTGCTTATAATATTCTGCAGTAAAGAGTCTCTTTATTTCTCGTTTAGTATTTTTTATACTTTTTATACTCCCGAACTTTCGAACTGCCGATGTTCGAATCGAACTACGAACTGATCGAACCTAACAGCTCATCCCTATTCTTAACATGTATAGCTTGGAAAAAAGACAAGACAGAGGAGATATGATTGAAACATATAAATACGTAAAGGGAATCCACAAGGTAGAGGAAGGGAGTATATTTAAAAGGAAACAAAGTAGCAAAACAAGAGGACATAGTCTTAGATTAGAGGGGCAAAGGTTTAAAAGTAACATCAGGAAGCATTATTTTACTGAGAGGGTGGTGGATACATGGAACAGCCTTCCAGTAGAAATGGTAGAGACCAAAACAGTAATTGAATTTAAGCAGACATGGGATAGGCATAAGGCTGTCCTAAACAAAAGATAAATCTAGGTAAAGTATCCATGTAATTGGGCAGACTAGATGGGTCGAAAGGTTCTTATCTGCCGACATTTTCTATGTTTCTATTATTGTATCTAAAACTGAACACATTCCATCTTTGATTTTTTTCCTGTTAAAGGATTAAATAAAAATTTTAGGGAGCAGAATTCCTGGCCGCCTGCTCGCCCAGGACAAGCAGAAATTGAAGCAGCAGTACAAATCAGCCCTTTAAAACAGGCGCATTTTACATTGGGTGCGTTGGTGTGAAACTCTGAGAAGGCTCAGGCTTTGTACGTCAGCGTGTAGCCTATTAGGATACAAGAGATGAATCATGGGTGGCACTACTGGACAGGCAGGAGAAGCCACAGTATAGTCAGCTGCCTACTTCAGGGAAAAGGGAGATACCAAGTAAATTTAACCCTAACGTATCTCTGCCTGTATCTCCCCCTCCTTATGCACTGCCCATGTCCTGCTGGCTGCATGCAGATTTGAGAAATTAAGTGGCGTGGCCAGCAGCAATATGTCAACCAGAGTCCCTCACCCCATGGGACACTTGCACGTGTGGTTTATTTATCTTCTCCAGTTTTTTGTGGCATCAAATCACACAAACCACAGCCAAGAGTTAAGCAGCAGCCCAGAAGTCTTCCCTGCTCCTCCTGCACAGCCAAGCCAACCCATCAGCAGAGGAATACACAGGGCTGTGTAACCACACTCCCTGCACTAGTATGAATCACACTAACTTGTTACTAGATATCCCACAATGCTGAGCCATATTTAAAGCTGTGAGAGGAAATATACTGATGGGCTGCAGTGGGAAGAGATAGAGGTTTGCAGGAAGTGAAAGGGAGCATATTAGTGAAATAAAAGCTGCATCTGTCTTTTACAAAACATTACAGAATATGTGGCAGTTCGCGAATTAAGAAGATGGAAATTCACTGTTGAACAAGTCCATAGGAAACATGGCATCACTACTCTTGTCCTTAACAAATAGCAAGGCTAAATCATTGGCCTTTAAAATGGGTTAAACCGACTCTTACCCAGTGTAATAACTGGCTGGTGATCCTCCATCATGACGTCCTCATAGAGCTCCTTGTGTCGCTCCACATACTCCCACTCCTCCATGGAGAGATAGACAGTGACATCCTCACAGCGTATAGGAACCTGACACACACAATGACAGTCACCATCCAGACACATGCCTTGGTGTTAGCGTATAATGTCCCATTCCCAGCAGCCTCACCTCTCCAGTCAGCAGACGGATGATCTGATTGGTCAGTTCCAGGATCTTCTCATTGTTTTGCTCATGGATTCCCGAGTGAGGTGGAGGCTCCGTATTGAAGCTTTGGCTCCTGCGGTATCCTCCCTCTGATATTTGGTGACAGCTGTTTTCGTTGACCATCTCTTGGATCTTCACCACCATGTGATCCTAAACATTGAGAGTGACCCCAATATAGAAAGGTTTGCTTTTTAGGAGTATAAACATGTCCAGATCCTGGTACCCCCCCGTGATACTTTTGTTGATATTTCATTCTCTGCTCTTATTTCCACAGTGTGATATATGCAATTAAAGGTTACAGCATGACAGTCATCAGGATGAATTTACTACTGATCTGGCCTTTGAAAGGTCTCCTGGTGTTAGATCCCAAGCAGTGAACATATCACTGCCACTGAAAGAAGGCCAAAGTTGGTGCTGCGCCTTCATGAGCATACCCTGGCAGCACCTTTCCTGCATAACCCTGTCCATATACTATTAATATACGCTATTAATATACCTCAATACAGAATGCACCTGTAAACATGTAACATAGTGACTATATTTCCATGACATACTTGAAAACGAGAGAAATCTCAATGTATCCTTCCTGGTAAAAATCCTTTATAAATAAATAAATATTTATTTTCTGTGTTAATCTGTATATTTGTGTTTTGTTTTTAATATCTTGCATTTTATTACTTTGTATTTCTGTAACGACTGTAACAATTCAATGTTCTTGAACCGAGGACATACTGAAACGAGAGAAATCTCAATGTATCCTTCCTGGTAAAATACTTTATAAATAAATACAAGGCAGTTCCTGTTCTCTTGCAGGCACCACAGGTGCTCCTGCTTATCAGCCCTGGATTTCCCCTACTTAAGTGAGACATACCCCTTCCTCTGTGCTTCCACGTTCCACTATTCTTTGTGTACCCAACCTTGTTACCAGAGCCTTCTACCCTGCTCCCTAATCTCGTTACTGGTCTCCAGCTTCCTGTGTCCTTGCAACTCCAGTCTCCAACCTACAGAAGCCCCGCATATCTGGACTACCTACTGCCCTGCAACCTATTTTGTCTACAACCCACCCAGCTACTTGTCTTCTGTACTTCGCCTGTTGTGTTGCCCTCAGTGTCTCTGTCTTGTTTCTCCTTCTTACTTCTTCCCACAGTCAGCCCCATTCCTGCCCCTCTCCCTTATTCTGGACTTTCAGCCATACCATTATTTGTCTGTTTCTTCCAATAAACCCCATATTTAACGTATTTCATTGCCTATCCAAGTTTGTCAGTCCCATATTGGGCTCCTACCTTTTAAAAAAAAAAATCGTTCCTTATACAGAACGTGACACCTGGGTCAAAACAGCTCCAGGGTCATTTAATATCATCAGTAATATGTGCATTTCATGGAATCTCTTACCTCTCCAATCAGCAGAAAGATCATCTCCAGAGTTAGATCCAGGATCCTCTGGGTCAGCGGATCCCAGGATTTGTCTTTATTCATTATCAGTTTACCTGGACGCCCAGTTCTTGTGGAAGGGGACAATAAGTAGTGCAAGACTTCTGAAATTACAGTGAAATATTGTGCTCAGTTGTCATTCTGCCCATCCCCATAATCACAAAACAAATATAATGACAAAAAAATTATTGAGATAACCCTTCCGGCGCATGGTTTGTGCCTCCAGTGTGATGGCCAGGAGGTCTGCCAAGACTGCCAATCCCTCTCCCTGCCCGCCCCATCTCCCTCGTGATGGGCAACTCTCGCAATCACTCGCCCGAAGTAACCCTGAGGTAAACAGCGGCCATCACCTGGGCTTCAATCGGCCATTCCTGGTGCCGTCGCAGGAGGCCACAGCACTACACGTGTGGGACAAAATGGCGATGTTGCCTGATCCAAACTCACATAACTCCTGTTGGAAATGTTGAGCTACTACACATGTGGTGGTCCTGCCCCTTAATACAAACCTAATGGTGAACTCTACATGACACAATATGTAAAGTATTGGCATCACCCCCTGAATTCACCCCTGCTGCTTTGCTATCGCATCACACCCAGGCTGACCCAATGGCCAATAAACACTCGCTCGACATACGACTCCTAAACGGAGCTAAAAGCCGTGGTGCCCCAACACTGGAAATCTCCTTCCATACCTACCATTCGTGAATGGCTCCTGGAGAGCCAAACCATTCATGACATTGAAAACCTCCTCCACCAAGCCTCAGGCTCCTCTGATAAACACTTGTGCTGCTGGTTTAACTGGTCTACCTATGGCATAACTACCTTATCTACCGGAGATTCAACTCCCTCATCCCAATAGCCTCAGATACAACCCTATGACATCCTAACCCTCAACTTTCCTCTGGTTTATAGCCCCATCTCCAGATACTGCTATCCTGGTTAACACTTCCTCTGTTTGTACTCCTCTAAGCCTTATACCATTGTATCGACAGACTTCCCCCTTTACTTATCCTCCCCCACACGCACCTTTATGACCACTTGACCTTAACAGGTATCACTTGTCGTTTTGTGATTTTATACTGTAAAATTTTATGTTTTGTGCAATACCGTCTCATCACATGGTTTATTCTCTTGTACTGGACCTGCAACGTTTGGACAGTTTGTATATATTGCTTCATGTCTTGTATCACACATGCTCTTTATTGTTTGTACGAAAATGCCAAATAAAACTTTGTTACCAAAAAAAAACCAACCCCAAAGACAACCCTTCCCTACCCCCAATCTCTCAAGTCTCACAATCTTAGGTGCCATAGATGTCCCTGGCCCTTATTTTTGGACTCTGCTCAGGGATGGGGGTTGCTTTAGGTGCTGTAGATCTGGATCATGGTGGCTGGAATGATCACATCACTGAAATGTCTCATGTCCATTCAGTTTGTAAATGTCAATGCCGGCTTCAGTGATCTCTCCGACGTAGAGATACCCTGTTGTGACGAAACGGTCGCTTCAATGTTTATTTGCATTTAGTTTTCCTTGTATTTCATTGCTCCAGAGCTTGCAATCTAACCTTTTGTCTGCTTCACTCCCCTGTAAGTAAAGGTTAGATTGCAAGCTCTGGAGCAATGAAATTCAAGGAAAACTAAATGCAAATAAACATTGAAGCGGCCGCTTCGTCACACCTGTACCAATCATCCAAATGACTATGGCTGCAGGTCAAGGCTTGAGCAGAGAGAACCAGAAACAATTATATGGAGATATCCCCAAGGACATGAAAGCCTTGCAGGGAGAATCTCATGCTGAACAGCAATGTTACTGGGGGAGGGAAACGCAAGGGTGACAGCTCCCAATCACAAATGTGACAGCATGAAGCATATAAATCACAGAGGGTCTCCCTGGGGGCTGTATAGGTGTGACAGACTCTATGGTTTCTTATGGAGCGGTATATCACCTTTACATTCCCACCTGGAAGTGAGCGGCTCAGCTGGGATTAACCCCTCAAATAAAATATACTTATTTAACTTGCTGAATTCCCCCCTCCCGGTGTCTGAGCCATAATATCCATTGGGTCAGGTTAAACCCAGCTGTGTGTTATATAAGGGGAGCTTCTTATAGAGGGAGATCCTCCCTGTGTATATCCACCTGCAAACACTGTGTGCACAGAGCTCTCCTGTGTGTCTGGAGCATTGAAACACCTTATCATAGAAAGAAAATATACATTTTTCATTTAAACCTTCATTTAGTGCAGGAATAAGAAGAAAGCAGCTTTCCATGAGGTTATACGATGGAACATGGCGCCCACACATACCTGAGCCTCCTCTCCCAGGGCACCAGCTCTGTCTCAGTTTCTCTCACACACCATTTCCTGCAACACATGGACGAATGGACGCACACTGATGACATCACAACTGCTGGGGGAGGGGAATAGCAGACACAGAGCTGTCTGGATGCAGCACTGAGTATAGCAGCTAGTTTCCAGGTAATGGTGTGTGAGAAGCTGAGGCTGTGCCGGGAATGACTGGCCCTGACCCCTTAAGCCTGAGATAAACTGAGTGCGTAGGGAAGCAAACATGTTGCAGGCTTGACTTCACTCCGCTCGGCCTCGCAGCCCGTCTACACTGCATTACGTTTGCTTCTCTCCACACGGAACAGGAATCCAATACTCTGCAGATCAAACTAGAGACATGTTTCTCATCAATTGAAGAAAAACGCATTTCATAGAAAAAAAAACAAGTTTATTGTAAAACAACGTTTAACCCTTTCCATGCCGAGGGATGTGCTGCCGCATGTACACTTCACTGCGGAGGATGCGCTCAGCGCGTCCTCCCTTTGCAGAGGCGATTCCTGCAGATCACGGCGGCCCCCCGTTGCGGGCTGACATCCTCGATGTCAGCCCAGCCTCCGGGACCCAGACGGGCACGATAGACGTCATCGTGATGACGTCTATTACAGGCACCCCCCCGCCGCCAGTGCAGGGAAGGTGCCCGAAGGGGAGGAGGGAGAGGTCATTTGGACCTCTCTCCCTTCCCATCCGTGCAGGCCACATGCTAAAGGCAGGCAACGGCCAGAGCATGTTCCAATGATACCAAACCTGACCATGTAAAAAAAAATATATATATAAAATTAAAAAAATAGAAAGTTAAAAAAAGGTTTTTTTTGTATTAATGCTGCAATATTGTTCCCATTTCAATTATAATGTGAACAATGATGCTGCACTAGCGATTTTTTCTATAGGGGCGTTTGCTAAAAAAACACGTAATTTTCCCCCCAAAAAAATGTAACGAGTCCCAATTTCAAATTTTTTTAACAAGCGCACCCCATAGAAAATATAACCGCAAACAAAAAAAAAAAACTTTACACAATGTAGATGATTGAAAATTAAATTTATATTGCATTTTTGTGTTATAATATTCAGGCAGGGCATGACTTATACATATACTAATGATATATTATGAGTCTTCCGGAAACCGATATACAATATGTCTGGGTTGTATAATAAAATGTGACTTCAAATCGCATTTAAACCTGATGAGCGAAAGCGGTAAAAATGAGCTCAGCGTGAAATGGCGCAGCAGCGAAAGGGTTAAATTACAATGTACGGCATGCCAAAACTTTATTTTCACAAAGAGCATGTCAAATAGGCAAGATCTAAACACCACTTATATCAGCTGCCAGATCACACGGATACATTATGTAGATTTAGAAAGTTTCTATTGAATAAAATACATATAAATTACTGACAAATTAATCAGAATAGTATCATGCGCACAGATACACTACTGTATATTGCCAAAAGTATTCGCTCACCCATCCAAATAATCAGAATCACTTCCATGGCCACAGGTATATAAAATCAAGCACCTAGGCATGCAGACTGTTTTTTACATTTGTGAAAAAACGGGTCGCTCTCAGGAGCTCACTGAATTCCAGCGTGGAACTGTGATAGGATGCCACCTGTGCAACAAATCCAGTCGTGAAATTTCCTCGCTCCTAAATATTCCAAAGTCAACTGCCAGCTGTATTATAAGAACGTGGAAGTGTTTGGGAACGATAGCAACTCAGCCACGAAGTGGTAGGCCACGTAAACTGACAGAGCGGGGTCAGCGGATGCTGAGGCGCATAGTGTGAAGAGGTCGCCAACTTTCTACAGAGTCAATCACTACAGACCTCCAAACGTCATGTGGCCTTCAGATTAGCTCAAGAACAGTGTGCAGAGAGCTTCATGGAATGGGTTTCCATGGCCGAGCAGCTGCATCCAAGCCATACATCACCAAGTGCAATGCAAAGCGTCGGATGCAGTGGTGTAAAGCATTCCGCCACTGGATTCTAGAGCAGTGGAGACACGTTCTCTGGAGTGACGAATGGTGCTTCTCCATCTAGCAATCTGATGGACGAGTCTGGGTTTGGCGGTTGCTAGGAGAACAGTACTTGCCTGACTGCATTGTGCTAAGTGTAACGTTTGCTGGAGGGGGGATTATGGTGTGGGGTTGTTTTTCAGGAGCTGGGCTTGGCCCCTTAGTTCCAGTGAAAGGAACTCTGAATGCTTCTGCATACCAAGACATTTTGGACAATTCCATGCTCCCAACTTTGTGGGAACAGTTTGGAGCTGGCCCCTTCCTCTTCCAACATGACTGTGCACCAGGGCACAAAGCAAGGTCCATAAAGAGTCTGGTGTGGATGAACTTGACTGGCCTGCACAGAGTCCTGACCTCAACCCGATAGGAGACTGAGAGCCAGGCCTTCTCGTCCATCATCAGTGTGTGACCTCACAAATGCGCTTCTGGAAGAATGGTCAAAAATTCCCATAAACGCACTCCTAAACCTTGTGGGCAGCCTTCCCAGAAGAGTTGAAGGTGTTCTAGCTGCAAAGGGTGGACAGACATCATATTGAACCCTATGGATTAGGAATGGGATGTCACTTAAGTTCATATGCGAGTCAAGGCAGGTGAGCGAATACTTTTGCCAATATAGTGTATATACAGTTGTGTTCAAAATTATTCAACCCCCAATGCTGTAAAGGGTTTTAGGGAATTTAGTGTACATTTGTAATTGTATTCAGAATGAAATCCTACAAGGACTTTTTAAAGAACCATATGCAACTAAAATGACATCAATTGGTTTTGTAATACAGTAGTAAATGTTTCTTTTGTGAATTCTTCATTGACACAATTATTCAACCCCTTAAAGACTACCACTCTGAAGAACAGAGGTTCATTCAAGTGTTTTCAATCAGGTATTGAAAACACCTGTGGATGTCACGGAGCAGCAATAAAGCATAATAAGCACCAATTAGGCAGCTTTAAAATGACTGTGATACTCAGCTCCTTCTAGACATTTACTGGTGTGGTTACAAACATGGTGAAGTCAAGAGAATGGTCCAGGAAGACAAGAGAAGAGGTGATTACTCTTCACAGGAAGGGCAATGGCTATAAGAAGATTGCAAAGATGTTAAACATACCAAGAGAGACCATAGGAAGCATCATTCGCAAATTCAAGGCAAAGGGCACTGTTGAAACGCTAGCTGGTCGTGGCAGAAAGAAGATGCTGACTTCGACTGCTGTGCGCTACCTGAAGCGTAGAGTGGAGAAAAGTCCCCGTGTGACTGCTGAGGAACTGAGAAAAGATTTGTCAGATGTGGGTACTGAAGTTTCAGCTCAGACAATACGGCGCACACTGCGTAATGAAGGCCTCCATGCCAGAACTCCCAGGCGCACCCCCTTGCTGTCTCCAAAGAATAAGAAGAGTCGACTGCAGTATGCCAAAAGTCATGTGGACAAACCACAGAAGTTTTGGGATAGTGTTCTGTGGACTGATGAAACAAAATTAGAACTGTTTGGGCCCATGGATCAACGCTATGTTTGGAGGAGGAAGAACAAGGCCTATGAAGAAAAGAACACCTTGCCTACTGTGAAGCATGGCGGGGGGTCAATCATGCTTTGGGGCTGTTTTGCTTCTGCAGGTACAGGGAAGCTTCAGCGTGTGCAAAGTACCATGAATTCTCTTCAGTACCAGGAGATATTGGATGACAATGTGATGCAGTCCGTCACAAACCTGAGGCTTGGGAGACGTTGGACCTTTCAACAGGACAATGATCCCAAGCATACCTCCAAGTCCACTAGAGCATGGTTGCAGCTTAAAGGCTGGAACATTTTGGAGTGGCCATCGCAGTCACCTGACTTAAATCCGATTGAGAACCTCTGGTGGGACTTAAAAGAAAGCAGTTGCAGTGCGCAAGCCTAAGAATGTGACTGAACTGGAGGCTTTTGCCCATGACGAATGGGCGAAGATACCCGTAGATCGCAGCAAGACACTTGTGTCAAGCTATGCTTCACGTTTAAAAGCTGTTATAACTGTAAAAGGATGTTGTACTAAGTACTAAGATTGAATGTCACTTGGGGGTTGAATAAAACTGATAATGATGTGAGCACAGAAAAGACATTTGTGGTTATTTCATTATAAATGTTATGTTATATTTGTCTGACCTACACGTGCCTCTTTGATTTAATTGTAAGCAAGATGACTGAATGATCAAAATCAATGTCAAACTGGCCAAAACACTCAATTTCAGTGGGGGTTGAATAATTTTGAACACAACTGTATATATACACAGACCTCAGACCAGATCATGCCCACATAGATACATATATGTAGACCTTAGACCGGACCCTGAAATAGCTAGGCAGGCAGGCTGTGGCTGAGCCAGTCGGCAGCTCAGCCGACTGTCAGAGCGGCGTGAGGCCTCTAGCTAAGCTCCGCCACTCAGCAGGGTGACGCGATGGTAGGCATCTGCAGGACCCTGCTCAAGCGCCATGTGCTGTAGATCCTGCCCCTCCCCTCATCACGCCGCTCCGCCAAGGGGAAAGTTGAATTTTTCCAACTCCCGTTGCTCAGCGCCGCATCTTGAAGCGGCCCGAGCGAGGGACATGGAAAAACCTGGACACACGGAATGCGTCTCGACACACGGCGCTGCGCATCACACTTAGTGTATCTCAGGCTTTACTGTGGGCTCCATGAGGCTGCTCACACCCCCATGTGACTGGAGAGGACACACAGGAATAGTACAGAGCTGGTGTCGTGGGAGAGGAGGCTCAGGTATATGTGGATGCCTTGTTCCACATGCTATTTATTGCATGTATTCTGGAACCCCTGGGTTACATGCAGGATATGATTGAAGTCAGATAGCTTAACTCATCCCATTTTGAAAGCACAAAGTCCTTTGTATTTTCTTCATTTTATTGGGGGAAGTAACAGCATTTAAAAAGTGTCTTGTGGGTAGAGATGGCTTCTCTGGTGTGCTCTGTTACAGTAAAAACAGGATGCAGCCATCCAGTACAGACAGATGCTTGCTGAACTGCTTCTAAGGTAAACTGAGTCTGACAGGAAAAAAAGGCTGTCAGAAGCAGGAAAATGGGGCTGGGCCAAACTTAACAATGTGAGTTAGACAGGGAAAGTGGCATAATCCATTTTAAGTAAAAATATAGGGGGAAAACAAATACGGAATCTGGCTCCATGACAGCACGGAAAGCGGTCTCTTATTGTGGGACAGTCATGGCGCAGCCCTCATAGCTGCGTAGCTCAATTACAGCGCCGTGCGAGTCACTGCACAGGGAGGAGCTCTGACATCACTTCAAACATGGGGAGATTTCTCCTGGCTGAGGATCATGGGAGTTACAGTACACGCCTCCACGCAGGCAGGTCCCCACTAACCCTAACCAATCCCCAAACTCCCCCTGGCGCTATAATGACTCTGTATGAACAATGCGTCCTCCAGCCTCTATAAAACCGTGCTGTAATGACTCTGTATGAACACCGCGTCCTCTAGCCTTTATAAAGCAGCGCTGTAATGACTCTGTAGTATTGTGGTCTGAGTGTACCTGACTCACTGTACCAATTTCTTTCTCCACTACACTGTGCCATTCATATGTTCTGTATAGTGACCTTGAATAAGACTACTGACACATCCTATCAATCCAATCCTGTCAAGGGGATGGATCCTGAAATATTTTGAGTATCGCCTCTTTACTTTAGCTCTTCCTCTAAGGACTACTCTATTTATCCCAGCCTGTTACACCACATCCTTTTTCAATCCCACAGTTCTTACCGCTTTTGGAAGCAGTTTAGATTACCCTATGGTTCCTCAGGCATTTTTGGTTGTGTCATTAGGTTTCTTGTATGGATGCTATAGTGCAAAACAATTCAGTTTCTGATCTGTTCTGCAATGGCTATGCAAGTCTTTTTGATTATAGTTTATCATTACTTTTTGCTTCATGCTTGTAAATTTTTACTATATTTTTTACCTATGATGTCATTAAAGCTTATGTTTGAACTATACCAGCCACCCGCTAATAGTAATAACTATGAATTATTTGGGTTATGCCCCTTTCCTTGTTTGTGGTGGGAATAGCTGGATCTTAAATGTATTTGTTGTGAGACGACCTCGTTTCTTCATTGGGATCTCTCTATAGATGTTATGTCCTTTATGACTTGCAAGAGATGAGGCAAAGGTAAAATATTTCCCACATGTAGGGTGTTTATAAAAGTTTTTCTCCTGTGTGAATCTTTTTATGTGCAGGAAGAGTTGAGGCACGAGAGAAACATTTCTCACATTCAAGGCACGTAAAAGGTTTTTCTGCTGTGTGAGTCCTTTTATGTGTTGCAAGAGTGGAGGCGAAAGAGAAACATTTCCCACATTCAAAGCATTTAAAAGGTTTTTCTCCTGTGTGAGTCCTTGCATGTTTTGCAAGATTTGAAACATGATTAAAACATTTTTCACATTCAGTGCATTTAAATGGTTTTTTCTCCCGTGTGAATCATTTTATGTCTTGCACGAAACAAGGCATGAGAGAAACATCTCCCACATTCAGAGCATTTAAATGGGGTTTCTGCTGTGTGAATCATTTTATGTCTTGCAACAGATAAGGTTTGAGAGAAACATTTCCTGCATTCTGTGCATTTAAATGTTTTTTCTCCTGTGTGAATCATTTTATGTTGAGTAAGAGATGAGGCTTGAGAGAAACATTTCTCACATTCAGGGCATGTAAAAGGTTTTTCTCCTGTGTGAATCCGTTTATGTCTAGAAAGATTTGAGGCGCAAGAGAAACATTTCTCACATTCAGGTCATTTAAATGTTTTTTCTCCTCTGTGACTCCTTTTATGTGTTGCAAGGCTTGAGGCCTCATAGAAGCATTTTCCACATTCAGTGCATTTAAAAGGTTTTTCTCCTGTGTGAGTCACCTTATGTCTTGCAAGATGTGAGGCACGGACATAAAACCTTTTTTTTTGTTTTTAATCCCACAATCAGTGCAGTTCAATGTCTTTTTGCTTGTGTGAATCATCTGATGCTTTGCAAAAGCAATAAGGTCTGTAAAATGTTTCCCACAGTCAGGGCATGAGAATGGTTCTTCTTTGATGTGAACATGGTGGCGTTTAAGGACTGACTCAGGAATAGGATTCTCTCCACAAAAAGTAGGCAAAATTGCTTCTGCTCTGCAGTTATTTCCACGTATCACATGGTCAGACTCAAAATATGAGACTTCATCCATTTCAGAAGAAATCACTGAATTATCTTTGTAGACTGAATTATACATAATAAGGTCTGTATCCGGCTTTCTGGATTCTATTAAGGACTCGCTATGGTTTATTTCCAGTGGATTTGTATCGCCTGTTAAATATTCTCCAATATTATCAGGTGTATATTCTGTGGGTTTATAAATGACACTGTCTGTGAGGTTTCCTTTATATATGGGTGATTCCTGCTTAATGTCAGTAGATAAATATTCAGTCTGTGTATGTTCTGTGGAGGGATAAATGTCATGATCATGATGTCGTGATATTTCTTTCTCCATGCGAGTCGGATTCTGCCCTTGTATCAGGGGTATTTTCTGTGGGTTTATGTATGACACAGTCTGAGAGATTTTCTTCACATGATGCCGGTTCCTGTTTAATAGCAGGTGAATATTCTTTGCATTTTATGGTTGAATAATTGCTTTTATTTGTGACTTGTTCTTCTCCAGAAGCCGGGGATTCTTGCTCTCTCTATGTTGCAGATTCAGCTCGTCCTTTTGTTTTCTTGTTAAGATTCTGCTCCACATTATTGGTTATAGATTTATTTCCGGATAAAGAAGCCGGCGTGATCGATTCACCAGATACAGATTTATCTATTGGGAGGAGAAATAATATTAACACGTGAAGTTAATACAGGAACAAGTCTAAGAGCGCAGGTCACATTTCAGTTTATAATTTGGACACATTTCTCTGGTATTTTACACAAACATTATGAGAATTAACTCAAAGCCGTGTGTATTAGAGGTGGGACCAAATCATTGTTTTGCAAGTCGTGAGTAAGTCTCAAGTCTTTGTATTTAAGTCCCTAGTCAAGGCAGAGAAGTCAAGATAAAATAAGAAACCACAGTGCCCTCTGTGGTAGGAGTACTGCACACAGTATTATTAAACTCAACCTGCCTGGCGGTCTAATTTTTTCAAAATTTTGTGTCTAAAAGCATCTCAATTTTTTTTTTTGTAAAGAAAACGTGTTGTTTATTATAGTAAGCCTGTAATAATTTAGGGATAACGCAATGAAATCCGTGCAAGCCAGAATCTACTAAAGACACGCAGTCAGATAAAGTTTGAAACACGAAATAATAATTTATTATCCCAAAAATAATTATCCAAAATAATGCGAATAAATTATATGCAATAATATAAATCAAACCAAAAAACACTGACATCTTTCAGAAAACAAGGTGCAATAAAATATATACAGTAAAAAGTTCAGAATGTGTATGGTCCGTTTCTGATCTGTTAGTGCCACCTAGTGGCCGTTCATGAGTCATGCTGTTTGAATTGTTTTTACTGTCTTCTAATTTGCTGCCTGGTCCCGCCCCCTGCATCGTGTGACTTGCAGGGAGCTTTACCAGGAAGCAAGTCGCTGCGATCACACTGCGGGGGACAGCGAGGGAGCGCAGGATGTAGTAAGTATACATCCCGAGTGTGGCTCGGGGTTACCGTTCGCGGTAGCGAAATTTAACCCAGAGTCACACTTGGGAATACCGCCAGGGAGGTTAACTGGACTTTCCAGTCAAAACGTAAATGTACATAGGAGAATTACATCTTTGAACAGAAACATATTCTTAGTCATCATAAATACATATTTGAAACATCAATATAACTATGGCCTGCGAATCAGTATTTTAAATGCAACATTTTTTTATTTATTTGGAGAAAGTATTTTACCAGGAAGGATACATTGAGATTTCTATCGTTTTCAAGTATGTCCTGGGTGGCGAGTATGTACCGTTAGGTGTCTTGCCCAAGGACAATTACTGGAGAGGTGCACTTGCTGGGATTGAACCTGTGTCTCCACAGCCTCTCTCCACACAGAGCAGTGATGGTACCTCTACTCCACCCAGCCAGTCACGGTAAAATAGAATCTAAAGTGGTTATTCAGTAACCTCCGAATTTCACCGTTTGATGCAATTTCAAGCTAATTCGTTTATTCACTACGCCACGTCTCGACAGAACCCAAGTGCCAGGTCACCATGGTGACTAGAAATGTTGTCCTGGCGCCCGGGTTTGGATACACAGGGGTGCGCAATTCATACAGGCAGACTTCCAGTCTCCAGGTGACGACTTTTAGCCGCCTGACAAATGGCTGCTGCTAAGGCTCTGTCCGACAGCGGGCTAGCTGAGGGCATGCTGTGAGGAACGTCACTATGCAATTAGATTTGCATATCATGCCGAGTCTGTCCTAGTGAGTCTGGCTGGGGTTTGAAACTTTGTATCAGACCTCAGTTTGACAGGCTGTGCAAGAGGGAGCTGCTAGCCCACCCCCTCCCTCACTCCCATGCCCTCCCCCAGCGTGGGAGCATGCAGTCATTAGATCGGATGGCTCTGCTCAGTGCAGTACGTGTGTCTGGAGTCTGGCAGGAGTTTAAAAGCAGGCCTGCCGGACACAGAATGATACAAAGCCCGGACTGCCAAGAAGAAGAAAAAAAAGTTTGAAAATTACGTCCCCAGATACAAGGGGAATGCGAGGGAGGGGCAACCACAGAGAAGGGAGAGGAAAGGAGGCAGAATAACACATGCACAGTATATCTATAATGGTCACGGTGTACCATATAGAAACACACAGTGATTGTTAGATGCATTTTAGGAGGAGAAGCAGACAGTCTCTTCCTACACAGTGACAGCAGGAGATGTGCCTGCATGCATTCTGCCATGAACTGCAGAGCCATAAGTCCAGGGACAGCAGGGGGGAGTTGGCATCAAAAGGGTTAATTGACAGCATTGCTGACACAAATAATTGTCTGACGGTCCCTCCAACCCTGCACTCAATCTGAAATTCCTGAAAGGGAGCAAGTCAGCTGAGCTGCAACCGAAGGGGTCAGATCGCAAAGAATTTTAGGCTAACCAGCATCTCCAGCCACTGCTTGACTACCTGCTGTGTAAGTCGATTGGGCACAGCATGGAACTGTGGTCACTCTCCTGTAACCTCACCACTGCCTCTCTATATGCAGGGGCATCAGAACAAAAAATTAATTATATATTTTTTCTTTTGTTCTGATGCCCGTGCATGCAGGTCGCGAGATTTGCAATCTCTCACGAGAACACAGCCCCGGCTTGCCGGGGGCTATTCACTGGAATGGTGCCAGTCGGAGGGGCTTGGCAGAATGCTATTAGTGCATTCTGCCAGACGCCCCATATCTGAGGTCTGGAATGTATACACACACACGTATCTGAGGCTGATTTTGTCTGAGTATACATGTTTCTGAAGTCTGCCAACCGCCCCATATCCGAGGTCTGGAGGTCTAATTTTGTCTGGGTATACATCTACGTGAAGTCTGCTGTGCCTGGGTATACATGTATTTGAGGTCTGGTGTGTGTGTATATATATTTATATCTGAGGTTTAGGGTGTGCAGTGGGTAAATGGGGCAATTCCAACTTCAGTATGGGCCGAAATGTAAAGAACCATAATTGCACGCAATTTTGGTGCTTTGTGAATAGGCCCTTAAGTTGTTTGTATCATCTTGTAATGATTTAGTTTGTTAATTACGGACATGGCATTTTATTGTATTTTATCATTTGACCATAAATAAATATCGTAGGGTGTTAAGAGGCATTTTAAAAATATTGTTTTGTTTGGCATTCTCCAGCATACATTGTTCCTTCTAAAACCAGAGGTCAGAGTTGTGATCAATCACTTTCCAAGTCATAGGGCTCAAGTCCAAGGCAAGTCGAGTAACTGATGTCTAAGTCAAGCCATATGTCATCAAATTTGTAACTTGAGTCCAAGTCAAGTCCAAGTCTTGAGACTCAAGTCAAAACCTTTGTATCTTGGAGTATGTTACAATCCAAAACACTTGAAAACTCATGATTTTTTTTTTTCTTGCTGACTGCCTGACAAATCAGGTAATTCAACAAAGGCCGACCGCGGTATAACTGGGTGATCGATCGCTGTGGCAATCTATCACAGCAATAGCCATGCGCATAACATGTGCACTGTGTATACATTTCCTTTCCATATTTTTTTCTCTGCCTCTCTGTGTCCTCACTTGACAGAAAGTGGCAGAGACAGACATATGACCCTCAGTGTCAAAGCTTAACATAAAGTCAACCCCAATTGCTGTACATACTGAGGGTCACCTACAGGGACATAGTGGTGTTGTAGGGGTTAATTACGTTTAATAAAAGTCTCTGCATATCACATTTTGTTTAATTTCATTGTTAAAACAGGAATACAAAACATAAAAAAATGATATTCATAATGTGAGGTATTCCTGTTTTCGGCACACATTTCTGTATCTGCTCTGGGTTAGTTTTTTCATTTACGTCTCGTGTGTTCGGATTATTGTATCTAAAACTGAACACATGGTTCAGCTTTGATTTTTTTCATGTTAAAGGATTAGATATAAATATCAAGGGGCAAAATTCCTGGCTGCCTGCTCGCCCAGGACAAGCAGAAATTAAAGCAGGACGAGTAAATATTCAGCCCTTTAAAACCAGCGCATTTTACATTGAGTGCGCTGCTGTGAAACTGAGAAGGCTCAGGCTTTGTACCTCAGCATGTAGCCTATTAGGAGACAAGAGATGGATCATGGGTGGCACTACAGGACAGGCAGGAGAAGCCACAGTACAGCCAGCTGCTTATTTCAGGGAGGAGGGAGATACCAAGTAAATTTAACCCTAATGCATCGCTGCCTGTATCTCCCCCTCCTTATGCACTGCCCATGTCCTGCTGGCTGCATGGAGATTTGAGAAATTAAGCAGCATGGGCAGCAGCCCTATGTCAGCCAGAGTTCCTCACCCCATGGGACATTTGCTTGTGTGGTTTATCTTTCTGCTCCAGTTTTCTGTGGTGTCAAAACACAAAAACCACAGCCAAGGGTTGAGCAGCAGCCCAGAAAACGAAGTCTACCCTTCTCTTCCTGCATAGCCATCCCCTACAGAATGGCAGCAGAGGGACACACAGGGCTGTGTAACAACACTCACTGCACTAGTATTACACTAACTTGTTACTACATATCCCATGATGCTGAGCCATATTTAAAACTCTGAGAGGAAATATGCTGTTGGGCTGCAGTGGGAAGGCATTGTTGTTTGCAGGAAGGTAAGGGAGCATAGGGGTTAGAAAATAACACTTGTCCTTCACAAAACATTATAGAATATGTGGGGGTCCACAAATTAAGAAGGTGGAAATTCACTGTTAAACAAATACATGGGAAACACGACATCACTACTCTCGTCCTTAACACATAGCAAGGCTAAAATATTGGCCTTTAAAAGAGTTAAACCGACTCTTACCCAGTGTAATAACAGGCTGGTGATCCTCCATCATGACGTCCTCATAGAGCTCCTTGTGTCGCTCCACATACTCTCACTCCTCCATGGAGAGATGGACAGTGACATCCTCACAGCGTATAGGAACCTGACACACACAATGACACAGTCACCATCCAGACACATGCCTTGGTGTTACCGTATAATGTCCCATTCCCAGCAGCCTCACCTCTCCAGTCAGCAGACGGATGATCTGATTGCTCAGCTCCAGGATCTTCTCATGCTTTTGATCATGGATTCCTAAGTGAGGAGGAGGCTCCGTATTGAAGCTTTGGCTCCCGCGGTATCCTCCTTCTGATATTTGGTGACGGCTTTTGTCAGTGACAATCTCATGTATCTTTACCACCATGTGACCCTAAACATTGAGCGTGACACCAAAATAGAGGAGGTTTGCCTTTTAGAAGTATAAACATGTCCAGATCCCGGTATCCCCCCCCCCCGTGATCCCTTTGTTGATATTTGACTCTCATCTTTATATCCACAGTGTGCTGTATGATATGCTGTAACCTTTACTTGCATATGACAGCCATCAGGATGAATTTACTACTGATCTGGCCATTGAAAGGTCTCCTGGTGTCACATCCCAAGCAGGGAACACGACGCCGCCACCACAAGAAGGCCCAAGTTGGTGCTGCTCCTTCATGAGCATACACTGGCAGCACCTTTCCTGCATGACTGTCACGGTTCACGCCGCAGACACCGGAAAAAAGGCAAATAAGACGCTGTCTTTAAAGAATCAGATCCGTTCCTGCTTTTTCCACTGTCTGGACTGATGTCCAGACACTCAGTAATCCGTCCCGGACTTTCCATCACCTCTCCAGCCTCATGTGTGGGCTGGGCCTGCATACCCATAAAAACAGGCCCCACCCTTCATGCAATGTTTCTGCATTACCCTTCTATCCCTGGAAGCTTCATGGTGTGCCTGTCTTGCCTGCTCTGCACAAAGCCCTTCATTGTATCCTGTGAAGACCACCCTCATCCCATCCTGTGGAGACCACCCTCATCGCATCCTGTGGAATCCTTCTACCTGCAAGTAACCTGTGGAGACCACCCTCATTGCATCCTGTGGAATCCTTCTACCTGCAAGTAACCTGTGGAGACCACCCTCATTGCATCCTGTGGAATCTTTCTACCTGCAAGTAACCTGTGGAGACCACCCCCATCCCTCATTGCATCCTGTGGAATCCATCTACCTGCAGTAACCTGTGGAGACCACCCTCATCTATTGACCTCCTGTGTATGACCTTTTGCTATGGACTTGACCACTCTCTGCCCGCTGCCTGCCAAGACCTCTGCTTGATATGACCACCCTACTGCTACAGCCCTCCTGATACCTCGCTTATTATTATTCGTTCCTTCTACCCTGTGTCTTCTGATCTGCCCCCTGTGTATCCAGTAAGTACCTGTTCTGTTATCCCCTGTGTTACCCTGTGTTCAGTGTCTGTGCCATTCAGTGTCCTGTCCCATCTGTTCAGTGTACCCTGCCCGCTGTTTATATTATACTTTCCACCAGTTTCCATTGTGTTTTACTACTTCTTCATTGTCCTCTTACCTGATTTACTTCTGTTCCTTTTAGCAATAAACCTTTATACTTTGCAACCCCAATTATCTGGCTGTTTTGTGTAACCACACCTTGGCTCGTCAACCCCCTGGCTACACCGTGACAATGACATTGTCTCTACAAGGCAGGTCCTGTTCTCTTGCAGGCACCACAGGTGCTCCTGCTTATCAGCCCAGGATTTCCTTTTTTAAGGGAGACAAACCCCTTCCTCTGTGCTTCTACATTCTACTATTCATGTTGTAAGCCTGCAATGTGTATCCAACCTTGTTACCAGAGCCTTCTACCCTGCTCCCTATCTTCTGTTCCTGGTCTCCAGCATCTGGTGCCCTTGTCTCTCCGGTCTCCAGCTTCCTGTGTTGCTGCAACTCTGATCTCCAGTCTTCACTCCTCAGCAACTCTGATTTCCAACCTACAGAACCCCCGCATATCTGGACTACCTACTATCCGGCAACTGATTTTTGTCTACAACTCACCCTGCTACTTGTTTTCCATACCTCGCTGTTCTCGTGTATCCTGTGAGTCTCCTGTTGGGTTTCCCTCGGTGTCTCGGTCTTGTTTCTCCTTCTTACTTCTTCCCGCAGTCAGCCCCATTCCTGCCCCTCTCCCTTATTCTGGACTTTCAGCCATACCATTATTTTTCTGTTTCTTCCAATAAACCCCATATTTAACGTATTTCATTGCCTTTAAAAAAAAAAAAAAAAATAAAAATAGATCCTTACACCGAACGTGACACCTGGGTCAAACAGTTCCAGGGTTATTTAATATCAGTAATATGTGCGTTTCATAGAATCTCTTACCTCTCCAGTCAGCAAAAAGATGATTTCCAGAGTTAGATCCAGGATCCTCTGGGTCAGCGGATCCCTTGCTTTATTTTTATTCATATTACAATGTATGTGGACACCCAGTTCTTGTGGAAGGGAATGATTAGATGAACCACAGTTCTGTAATTACAGAGAAATATTCTGCTCAGTTTTCCTTCTGACCTCCTGCCGAACTCACAAATTGCAAAACATAGACAAAAAAATTGATTAAAAAAAAAACCCTTCCCTACCCCCATTATCTCAATTCTCACAATCTTAGGTGCCATAGATGTCCCTGGCCCTTATTTTTGGACTCAGATCAGGGATGGGGGTTGCTTTAGGCGCTGTAGATCTGGATCATGGTGGCTGGGCTGATCACGTCACTGAACTATCTCAAGCCAGCTTCAGTGACCACCTAGACGTAGAGATACCCTGTACCAACCGTGCAAATGATTACAGCTGCAGGTCCAGGCTTGAGCAGAGGGAAGCAGAAACAATTCTGTGGAGATATCACCAAGAACATGAAAGCCTTGCAGTGAGAATTCCATGCTGAACAGCAATGATACTGTGTGAGGGAATCACAAGGGTGACGGATCCCATTCACAAAGGTGAGACAGCATGTAGCATATAAACCACACAGAGGGGTCTCCCTGGGGGCTGTATAGGTGTGACAGACTCTGCTTACGCGCTCTCCAGGGTCCAGTCTGTGCGATGCCTCTCAATGCTTCCCAACTGAGACATTGGCTGGTTGTGATTAGGGCTGAAACAACTAATCGATAATTAAAATAGTCGTCAACTAATCGGTTGTCGATTTAATTGATTTGCATGGCGCAATGACGACAGTTAACCGGGGAACCCCTAGCTGCAAAGCGATTTCCTAAGGAAATCCTATAGAGGAGATATGGGGGTTCAAAGAATGGCAGATGGCAGCTAGAGGGTCATGTCTGCTATTATTGGAAAGGCCAGAGCACGGCCTGTCCAATGATACCAAAAATGACCCTGTCACAAATAAAAATAAAACTTACAATAAAAAAAAAAAGCGCTTTTTAAAATTATTTAATGCAGCACTATTGTTCACATTTCAATTATGATGTGAACAATGATGCTTTACTAATGAATTTTTTTTTTGGGGGGGGGGGGGTTAGCTAAAAATCACGTAATTTCTCCCAAAAAATAAAGTAACGGGTTGCCAGTTCTAATTTTTTTAACAAGCCTACCCCATAGAATATATAACCACAAAAGGAGTGGATGATAAAACGTGAAGAAAAAATAAATACTTTACACACTGTAGATGATTGAAATTTCATTGAAAACTCACTTTTTAAAAAAAAAAATTTGCATTCTGACATGGCATGACGTATACATATAATAATGATAGATTATGAATCTGCTGGAAAAAAAGGATGTATAATTTGTCTGGGTGGTATAATAATATGTGACTTAAAACCGCGTTTAAGCATGATGAGCAAAAACGGTCAAAATGAGATCAGCACACTTCTACTTCTCGAAGAGTACTTGTAAAATTGCTCCTGTCCTTAAGGGGTTAAACTCGCTGAATTCCCCCCTCCCGGTGTCTGAGCCATAATATCCATTGGGTCAGGTTAAACCCAGCTGTGTGTTATATAAGGGGAGCTTCTTATAGAGGGAGATCCTCCCTGTGTATATCCACCTGCAAACACTGTGTGCACAGAGCTCTCCTGTGTGTCTGGAGCATTGAAACACCTTTTCATGGAAAGAAAATACACATTTTTAATTTAGTGCAGGAATAAGAAGAAAGCCGAATCCCATGAGGTTACAATGTGGTATATGGCGCCCACACATACCTGAGCCTCCTCTCCCAGCTCTGTCTCAGCTTCTCTCACACATTTCCTGCAACACACGGGGGAATGGACGCACTCTGATGACATCACAACTGCTGGGGGAGGGGAATCGACGCACGCTGATGACATCACAACAGCTGGGTGGGAGAATGGGCGCACTCTGATGACATCACTACTCCTGGGGGAAGGGAATGGCGGCCACTGGGCTTTGAGCTGTCTGGATCCAGCAGTGAGTATAGCAGCAGGTAATGGTGTGTGAGAAGCTGAGGCTGTGCAGTGAATGACCGGCCCTGACCCTTTACTCAGGGCTCCATGAAGCTGCTCACACCCCCATGTGACTGGAGAGGACACACAGTGTAGTACACACAGAGCTGGTGCCCTGGGAGAGGAGGCTCAGGTATGTGTGGGTGTCATGTCCCACATGCTATTTATTGCATGGAAAGCTGTCTCTTGTCATTGTGGAACAGTCATGGCGCAGCCCTCATAGCCGCGTAGCTCCATTACAGAGCCGTGTGAGTCGCTGCGCATGGAGGAGCTCTGGCGTCACTTTAAACATTGGGATGTTTCACCTGAATGAGGATCATGGGAGTTACAGTGTGCGGCTCCTCGCAGGCAGGTCCCCATTAACCCTATCCAACCAACCTTTCCCTGGTGCTATAAAGTGGCGCTGCAATGACTTTGTATGAACGCAGCGTCCTTCCGGCCTCTATGAAGCTGCGCTGGAATGACTGTATGAATGCCCCTTCCTCCGTCTCCTCGTACCCGCACCCCTAACTCTCATCTTCAGAACTTATCCCGAACTGCCCCTTTTTATGGAATTCCCTCCCCCGCAACATTAGACTCTACCTGTCTCTCCAGACCTTCAAGAAGTCTTTCAAAACACAGGCTTCTCTGAAGTAATATCGGCTCACTCCATGATTCGCCACTGTACATTTCTTGCGCCATCTTCCCACCCAGCCAGTGGCGTAACAACCGGGGGGTAGCCATTGTGGGGCCCGGCGCCCCCAGTTATTATGCCATGTTATGTGCAGTAAGTTTTTTTTTCCCCCCTCATTAAAAATCGATTGGCCACGGTAGTTCGCTAGCTAACGTCCCTTGCCCGGTAGCTTGCCTGGCCCGGCCCTGGGATTCACCTGGAGGCTGGCATCAGCCGGGATCGAGAGAGACAGCGTCACATGCCGTGTGAACTGCGCGGTGGTTCCGTTCCCGACTTCCCCACGAGACGCGCAAAGGAAGGAGACGCTCACCTGAGAACCCAACACAGAGATTCCATGGGCCTGTATGGAGTCAAACTGTTCAGGTCTGTGTATTTTGGGCAAGTTCTACATATTCTATGGTTACAATGATCATCCTGTATCTCCATTTCCACATTATTTAAACTCTTGTCATGACTTACTCTGAGAGAGTCCCTGGTGGCTCTTTAGAGTCCTTGAGACCTTGGATTCAGGTGTTCGAACCTGGCCTCCTCCACGTGGCTAATGGCAGCCTCCCAAACATGGCACCTGGTGGCGTCTTTGCTGTATCACCATGTCATTGTGTGGAGAGGATGGAGGCAGAAGCCATAGTGATCCTCAAATCAACCAAGAATGCGCCCAACAAGGACATATGTCTGACATCTCTAGTGATGAGGGACATTAAAAACAAAGAACAAAAATGTTGTGGAAAAATAAAGACATTTCTGTCCAAAAAGGACAAATGACACAAGATAATCGAAGGAGCTTCAGTCAATAGAAAAACAAGTCACATTATTGCTCGAAAAAGAGCACCGAAGTGAGTGAGCACTCTTGAGGGGGCCTGGCTGGCATGACAATGGCAAGACCCCATACCTCCTTTCGTAATAGCCCCACCTATCATCAAACCTGGATGGGAGCTGGTAATATTTGCCAGTGTTCACCACCCAAGTATTTCAATAGCTCCCATCCCTTTTCCCATAGTTGGAGGATCATGGGGGCACAATGGCGTGTCCCCTCCTCCTTTTATTAATTTCTGTCACCTGCTGCACATGGATGGGGGCCGTATGGTGGATACTGACAGGTCTACCCTTAAGTATTTCAATAGCTTCCACCTGGCCAGGGGGTAGGGAATTGTTGCATGAATAAAATCAGGTTCCTTCAAATTACCCAAAAAAATGAATATAAACCAATTCAGGCTAATTTAATTTCTCCACTGAGCATTAGCCTACTCCATATCCAGGACCATTATTATTATTATTATTATTCTTTATTTATAAAGCGCCAGCATATTCCGCAGCGCTGTACAATAAGCACAGTATAGACAGGGTTACAATATATTGAACAACATTTGACAAACAGTACAGGAGGAGATGAGGGCCCTATTCCCGTAGGAACTCACAATCTGGGAAGGTTGGGGTTGGAAACAGGAGGAGAGGACTGTAAGGTGAGAGTGATTGATGGTTGCGTCAGTGAGTTGGGTGGTAGGCTTCCCTAAATAGGAACGTTTTAAGGGAGCGTTTGAAGGAAGAGAAGTTAGGGGAAAGTCTGACAGTACGAGGGAGAGCGTTCCAGAGAGTGGGGGCTGCGCGTGAGAAATCCTGCAGTCTATCATGGGAAGAGGTGATGCGGGGAGAAGCTAGGCGCAGGTCACTGTTTGACCTTAGGGAGCGGGCTGGGGTGTATTTGGTGATTAGTGAGGACAGGTAGTGGGGACCATAAAGCTGGCTGCCTTTTATATGAGTAGATAATGTTATACTGCTGTGGTGTCTTTAAATACTAGATTCCATATAAATGCATCTATTAAATAAAAGATGATTTTGTTTTGAAATTCTGCTGGTTTAAACTGAACGGTAATTTCAGGTGAATTCCCATTTATCATCGCTACATAATATTCTAAAGAAACTAAGGGCCATATTACAAACGCAGTAATGCGAAGGGTAAAACCCTTTGCGCCGAACGTCGTATTACATAGTCAGTGCAACAAACGTGCGTAATCGTCTACTGCAGGTGAACCTGCGCAAAACCTTTGCGAGCATACTGTACTGCGCGTGTTTATCCTTATAACCAGAGTGTATGTTTATATAATTGGGGGGGTGGAAAAAATATTCTGCCCCGGGCACCCATAACTCTGGTTACGCCACTGCACCCAGCCCACATGCATCCCACTACTTCTTGTACTCTATTTACTAGGGATGCACCGATACCACTTTTTAACCCCTTCACTGCTGAGCCATTTCACGGTTTAAAAAAACACATTTTTCTTTTTGTTATTATTTTTTTTCTTTACTTTAAAGTTTAAACACATGCTCTGGCCTTTCTAATGATACAAACATGACCCTGCTAGCTGAAAACAGTCAGGAGATATCAGGGTTCAAACAAACCCCTATCTTTCCTTAGGAGTCATTAAGGACGTTCCCCACACGTCCTCACAGGGAAAGGGTTAAGACCGAGTATGAGTACCGATACTTTTTTTTCCCCAAGTACTCACCGATACCGAGTACCGATACTTTTTATTTTATGTCACGTGAACGCTTTTCAATAAGAACAGACCTCATATAAAAATATAGAATAATGTGACGAATCACCAATGGGAGCAACCTAGATACACAAACAGAAAGACATTGTGTGATACAATTTAAACTAAGTATACACCACAGGCCCCTTTAAGATGCACTCACTAGACGCAAAAAGGTTTCAAGCGTATCATGTATCAAGATGTTACCCTTCCACTCCCTCCCAGTGGATTGATGTAAAGACAGAGGGAGAACTGCATAACTGTTTATATTTCACTAATGCTCCGTTATCCTTTTATATCATAATTGAAATGGATGGGAGGACTATCTGAACGATCCCCAAGTGCTTACGAAGTATCAGAGACCCGTGTATCCAGACACCTGTCGACGCTGACTGGTTGGAAGGGTAACATCTTGATACATGATATGCTTGAAACCTTTTTGCGTCTAGTGAGTGCATCTTAAAGGGGCCTGTGGTGTATACTTAGTTTAAATTGTATCACACAATGTCTTTGTTTGTGTATCTAGGTTGCTCCCATTGGTGATTCGTCACATTATTCTGTTTATTATCGAGCGTAAGAAGGAGGAGATGCTCCGGGAGACCTATAAGATACGAATTCACGATATACTGGTGTCTAGACCTCAGACACCTATTTTGTTGCTCATATAAAAATGCTTCCAGCTCATCTGCAGCTGCTCAGAGTGAGCTGACTGACGGCCGCCCACCTGCGCCGCAGAGCAACCCTCCCTCGCCGGCCGGGACTCCTACTTGACGGCACCTCACACGGCACCGTACACGGCGGTCTAAGGTAGCACCCCGCCGGGAGAGCACTGGGCCACCCCTTCCCCCCTCTTTTCCCACCTTCCACCGAGAGCCTACGGAGGGACCGAATGGAGGCCACGATTCATATCAATAATACACCTATGTTTTATCTCTCATAATTTTTTCGGTGGGCCTTGAGTGGTCCACTACACCTACATTTTGCACTTCATAATTTTTTCTGGTGGGACTCTGGGGCTCCACTACACCTATATTTTTGTATCCCTTATTTCTTATGGGAGAATCTTTGCTGACTGACATGGCTACCTAAAGATTCCCGCTTGCCTCCAGTTTCTCCCCAGCACAGGGCGCTTGAAGAGTGGCCATGGGCCGTGGAAAGAAGAGCTCCCAAGCACCGGAGACCCCTGGGACCAACGGGGACCCCTCCACTTCTGGCATCCGGCAGTTTTTCGCCCCGTCGACGGGACAGCCAGAGGCCCCGTCCTCCCCCAACATGGCACCGGACTCACCATGTGGCTCCGCGTCGCCCCTAAACCCCGCGGCCGACGCATGGGAGGCACCTACGGACGTCCTCCAACTTTTACGCTCCCTCCCGACGAGGACGGATCTGACGGTGGCGACCACCGCCCTCCGTCAATCGCTAGCAGCGGATATACAGATGCTGCGCGACGACATAGGGGGTCTCCAGGGCCGCTTGGACCGGGTGGAGACTGGACAGAGGGATCAGACCACATATAACACGGAGATCTCAACGCGTGTGGATGCACACCATCACTTATTGATCACACTGACGCGCCACGTGGAAGATCTTGAAAACCGCGGTCGCAGACAAAACATCAGAATTAGGGGCCTCCCGGAAGGAGAAGCGTCACCCGCAGAGCTGGGTAGGATCTTGCTACGTCTCTTTAACTCCATTTTGGGCCGAGACCACTCCTCACATATTGATATTGAACGCTGCCACAGAGCACTACGTCCAAAAGGGCCAGCGGATGCCCCGCCGAGGGATGTCATTTGCTTCTTCCTTCGCTTTGGCATCAAGGAAGAGATCATGCGCCGAGCACGCGAACGACAGCACATCAAATTTGAAGGGGTCACGGTTGCCTTGTTCCACGATGTCTCACCTATCACACTGCACACCCGTAAAGCCTTACGGCCACTCACGATAGCACTGCAAAAGGAAAATGTACAATACCGCTGGCTACACCCCTTTGGATTCAGGTACGCACCCCACAAGGCCCGGTCACGGCCCGAAACGAGTCCGAGCTAGAGGGCTTTCTGCAGGCCTTGCATCTTCCACCCACCACTTTGACATCATGGCCGGATCCAACGGCTGCCTATGCGCCCGAACCTCTTCCACAACGCAACCCTAGACCGGGAAGACCGCGAAGGGCTTCGTTCCGTTCACCAAACTTTACTCCCTCCGGCTCTCAAGATGGCTGACTTCAGAGGCCACGGGCGCCTCACCCTAGAGCCGCTCTTTCTCTTTTGACCACCGCACATGGAGGTAGCGGAAACCTTGATTTGACACTCCCTTTTGTCTCCTAGCTTTGAAGTTAGTGAGACGCTCATTCCACTCACCCCACCAAGCTGCAACCCACCCCGGTGTTGGTGGTACGTGTGGTCTCTCCCGACACCTCGTTAGGTGCCACGGGTTTGTATACCACACAAGTTGCATCAGCTCTTTTGACTTTTTTCTGATTGTTCTACGTATTATCGCTTATGGTTTTACCGGCTGGTTTACTTTCTTACGCATTCATAGTTAACTCTAACTTTAGCAGATGGCGTTCACCCCGGACACCCTTAAGGTGCTGACTTTAAATGCAGGTGGCTTGAACATACCCACGAAACGACACATAGCCCTCCGGGAATTTTTTAAATTACGTGTCTCAGTGGCCCTGATCCAGGAGACGCACTTTGCATCTGACAAGGCACCGAGCTTTCGTAATCAACACTTCCCCACGGGCTATTTCGGGAATTGTAAGGAGGGCAAAGTCCGTGGTACTGCTATCCTGTTTTCCAGACATGTCCCCTTTACGCTCCTGGAAGCCAAATATGACGAAGGAGGTAGATATACCCTGGTTAAAGGTACCATAGGCACTCAAACATATACCTTCGCGTCTGTCTACTTACCAAACAAGGGTCAACATCATGCACTTCGGGACATACTCCGCATAGTCATGTCATTTACAGAGGGGATACTTCTAATGGGAGGCGACCTGAACCTGGCACTCGACCCCCGAGTAGATACCTCCCGAGGCACATCTAGTGTGGCACCCTCAGTACACCGACAGGCCCGACTTCACCTACACGACAACAGACTGATCGACTGCTGGCGGGCTTTGCACCCAACAGTTAAGGACTACACGTACTACAGCCACATACACGACCGATTCTTCTTCAGAGGAGCTCCGCTTCGATTTCATGCTTTGAGGTCCTTTTGCTGACTTTTATTACCTGAGGACACCTGAAGGGCTGGCCAACGGATTCAAGATGTCTGGGGTCCGTGTTGCAACCCCCCCCCGACCAGAGACTTACAATGAAACCGCATGTCTTCTCCCCCACGATGCTGGCGGCCATCTTGGGGCCTAGCAAGCGACTCTCTAGCGGGTGCGGAGATTGTTACTGCGGGCCTGGATGCCTGCCTCCCAGCTATTGCAGACAGCGGAGGACGATGTCCCAATGACAAAAGGCGTTTGGTGCCAGATGTTAGCGGCGCTGCGGGGCTGCAGAGATCGGGTGGCCCTGGTGGAGGCGGAGGTGAGCAGCGGAGATGTGGATGCGCCGAACGGAATTCTGCTGGGGAGGAACCATGTAGTGGCCGCCGTGCCTGCAGATGCGAATGTGGAGGAGGCATGTGGTGGTGGAGGAGGTGACCTGAGGATGGAGGCTGCCCCGCTCCCGGGTTCTGCGAGAGGCCGAGCGGCTGCTGTGGGCTTGGTGGTGAACTGCGCTGGGACAGGCAATTTAGAGGAGACCTTACCTTTTAGCTGTGCTGACGATCGGATGGAGGCCGGAGAAGAAGAGGAGCGATGCGATGTCAGCGGTTGGAGTGCTGGGCGATCGGTGACGGCTCTGGCTCCAGGTACGCCCCTTGTTACCGGCGGCAGGAACATGCTGGCACCGGTTGAGGCTGGGGTCGAAGTGGCGCTCGATGGGATGGCTGAGATGTCACCTCGTGCTGATGGAGATGCAGATGCCCAGGAGGCTGTATGATGTTTGGCCGCGAGGTCAACCTCGGGCCTACGAATTGGCTCCAGCTGTGAAGTGTGCTGCCGGGGAGCTGGTCGGCCGATGGGCTCCCCGAGCGGTGAAGATACCCTGAGGTGATGTTCATCCTGCCTGGTAGCTAGACATGGGATGAGACACCCTGCCCTGCTTCGACTCTGGCTCCTGGCCCGCTCCATTCTGTGCCGGCTGCCTGTCCGTCTTCACGACATGTGCTACGGACATTTCATTTTATGATTTTATTATTTTTGTCTGCTGATGACATTTACTCCCCCCCTTTTTTTTTTTTCTCTTCCTCTTAGATTGGTATTTGCCGGTCCCCGGCCGGGGATGTTTTGGACTCTCTTTAGTTTTGCCTATGCTCTTCAATGTGTGTTAGCTGACCTGTTTTTTCCGTTGCGCTGTTGGTCCCCCACCCTTCATTTTTACTTTTATTTCTTTTTCTCCTTCCTTTTATTATTTTGGCGTTTCCGGGATACCTCGAGAGTGCCACTGTGGCCTGGCACCCAGTTTGGCCTCCGAGTACCCAGGCCGGGTGCCACCTACCTCTCATGGCCTCCTATGGGTTCTTGGACCCATGGGAATGCACCGGGGACGGCACCTATACAGCCTTTGCCATTTTCCCCTCCCCCTTTTTTTTATTTTCATTCCAGGTTTTTTTTTTCTTTCCTTCGTGTGCTGGATGTTTTTGACTTTGCAGATGTCGCGATTCTTCGCGTTTTGCCAAGATCCCCCCCATTCGGGGATGCTTTCACTGTACTCAGATGGCTTTTGCTTTTGTTACTAGAGACGTTTGAGAATTCTTGATTACTTATTCCTTCGCAGTTGATCTTTATTTCATTTTTCACAATGTGTTTATATAGATGTCTACTCATGGCCCTGCGTGGTCCATATTTTCTATTGTCTGTTTGTACGATGACTTTGTTCCGAAATAAAAATTATAAATTTTAAAAAAAAAAGCGATAAACCTATTCAGAGTGAGCCGATCTGGCCCCAAAATGTAACCAAACACTGAAATTCACCGTACGGTGACATTTCCTGGCTGTTCGGCTATTCAGATAGCAGGCAGTTCGCCAAATGCTGGCTAATTGCTTGCATATACGGTGCCTGTTAGAGGGCAGTGAAATCCCCATAGAGAAGCAATGCTTCATCTATTCAGAGAACAAAAACCAGCAGTGAAAAGTTGCCGAAATGCCCTGCCATTCGGTGGTTTCATTCGACAGGTTTGTTCAGGCAAATCCCATAGGCTTCAATGTTAAAAATATCCCTATTTTAATTCGACATCTAATAAACCGTTTATTTTATTCTGCTGTAAAAAGTCTATAAATTTTTTTTTAGGATCTTTTCGGCATTTTTTGGGATTTGTTTTAGCAAACTTTTTTTTTTCTTCTCTTTTCTGTAACAGCCCTTTTTATTATCTTTGGATCTTATATGTAAATTCCAGACATTTTCGTTCAGTAGGTTGTTGTTTTTTTTTTCCTCACCTCGTTCGTCTGCATGTCGGCTTTTTCCGGCGGCTGCTCTGCGCTGTGATTGGCGGCTAGTCCGGGTTTCTCCGGCATGGTTAATCCAGCTGTTTCTGCGGGTTTCGCCGAGTGTTCTGCGGGTTTTCCCTGCACTACGGGGGCCCTGCGGTGCTTGCTGAATACACTGCAGGGTTCAGCGAACTAGGATCGCCGAATCACCCCAAAGTGCGGGGTACGAAAAGTCACTGAACGTGCAGTGACTTTTCGAATCTCTTTGAATAACCCTGCTAGTGTTTCTCGCCATTGCACCAGGTGTCCTGAATACAATTTTTCTAACTTTTGCAGGATAGGCATTGAGAAGGTGTCCCCCAATTGGAGGGGGGGGCAATACTGAGTACTTCTCGCCCAGGCGGAAACTAAATGATTTTTTTTATTTGGACACGCTTAAAAACCTGGTCTTAATGTAGATATTGACCTTTAGGGGAGGTTATGTGTCCTGCGTTCGGGGTTGGTCTTGTCCCACTTTAAGATATGTGTTTTTATCCTTGATTCTGCTTTTTTGAGGGGTTATGCTGACACCATATAGGAGTTTTTAGGTTTTAATATGTATTTTACATGGAGTTTTGTGGACTTTATGGTCTTAACCATCATTGCCCATTAGAAAGCTGGAGGACGGCTCTGGGCATGTCATTTCTGGAGTCGAGTCCGGCCACCAGTGTGAGGCGATTTGTCACTCCTGGCTCGCCGTGGACATACCGGCATGCCATGTGTTTCCCAGTATTGTGAGCGGGGACTATTTAATTTAAGGAAAGCCCATGGATATGAACGCTAGCCCTTGAGAAAGTCGTGTTACTAGACGAAATGAGTCAAGCTGGACTAGCTCCACTTCACTTTGTTGAGGCATATTCAACTTTAAGGCCGGTGTTAGATGAGTGCACTAGGTGCACCTGTACTGACATGCTTACCAGTGCCTGTTGCAGCTTTGTGATGCTGCAACGGAGCTGGTCACATGCTTGTGTGCCCCCGAAATGCGCATGCAACAAGCATCCATCTACGAAGCCTCCCTGTCGATGCGCTAGGACGCGCGTTGACAGGGCTGCAAAGCGCGATGTGGGCAGACTGTCGAGTGGAAGGAACGTCCACTCTCACGGACATTCCTTCCACGTTCGTCTGCCCCCAGCTTAAAGCGTCACCTTGTCTACTCATCATCTTGGGTATCGGGGGCATCTGCATGAGTACCAAGTACTCGCGCAGATCTCGGTATCAGTACCGATACTAGTATTGGTATCGATGCATCCCTAGTTTTTAAGGCTGTGGTCACACGAGTGCATCCGTCGCAGCTTTGTGATGGCTCAGACGGGGAGGGCCACACGGTGCAGCGTGCGCACTAGTTGCGTTCACTACACCAGACTTTATTTCAGCCTCCCCATCAAAAAGCTATGAAGGACAGGGGTTACAAAACGCGATCCTCCATAGATGGCTGCTCCACCTACAGGATCTATTTAACCTTGAACTGCAGGGAGCTCCAGAAAGGACTCAGTCCTCGGTAAGGTAGTTGATCCCATAAGAGCAGTCATTAGGTTGGCATGATAGGAACCTGCCAAAGGTGGAGTACATTGGTGTTTGTTTGATAGGCTTAAGCAATCCATGGCCATGCATTGTGAACAATTTCCAACAGAGTTTATGGTTAAATCCCCATGAAAAGTCTTGAATGAGTAAAGAACTGTTGTAATCCTGAAAGGAGTAAAAAAAACACACACACACACACACACACACTCACACACTAAATGGGGTACCTGGTCATACATTTCAATAGTAACAAACAGGGCAGGCTTTCAGCAAAATCCTAAATTATTTATTGGAAAGCATCACATGACATTAAATAAAAGTACCGTATTGGTATCGGTCCAACCATCCTTAAATTAGAAGAGAAGGGGAATGTGTTTTTTTTTTTTTTTTAGTTCATCAGTTTTCTCTGGCATAATGGGAAAATTAAAAGTTCAAAATGAGCAGAATATTTCTCTGTAATTTCAGACACATTGCGCTTCCTCTCATAGTTCCTCCACAAGATCCGGGTGTCCAGGTAACCTGTGATAATGAATCCAGACACAGCCAGGGATCCGCTGACCCAGAGGATCCTAGATCTAACTCTGGAGATGATCTTTCTGCTGACAGGAGAGGTAAGAGATTCCATGAGATTGCCATATTCCTGCTGATATTAAATCCCCCTGGAGCTGTGTGAGCCAGGAGACATTTCAGAGGCAGATCAGTAGTAGATTCATGTTAATGTCTGTCATGCTGTAAGCTTTATTTACATATATCATACAGCTACACAGCGGAGGCAAGCGCAGAGAGAGATCTAAATACAAAAGTATCACTGGTGGGATACCAGGGCTTGGACATGTTTTATACTCCTAAAAGGCAAACCTCTCTACATTGGGGTCACTCTCAATGTTTAGGATCACATGGCGATGAAGATCCATGAGATGGTTAATGACAACAGCCGTCACCAAATATCAGACAGACACGGCAGGAGCCAAAGCTTCAATACGGAGCTTCCACATCACTCAGGAATCCATGAGCAAAACCATGAGAAGATCCTGGAACTGACCAATAAGATCATCTGTCTGCTGACTGGAGAGGTGAGGCTTCTGGGAATGGGACATTATACGCTAACACCAAGGCATGTGTCTGGATGGTGACTGTGTCATTGTGTGTGTCAGGTTCCTATACGCTGTGAGGATGTCACTGTCTATCTCTCCATGGAGGAGTGGGAGTATGTGGAGCGACACAAGGATCTTTACAAGGACGTCATGATGGAGGATCGGCGGCCGATTGTTACACTTGGTAAGATAACATTTCACCCCGACGGGCACGATGACGTCAGTTTCAGCCCCCCCCCCCTGCCAGAGCAGGGGGAGTGCCTGAAATAGAGGGGTGGCCTATTTCTGATGGGGTGGCCATCTTAGATGGAAGCTCCGCCTCCGGGTCTCCCCACGTTCACTGATCTCATCGAGCATGGCGCGATGATGTCAGTTAGCCCCTAGCTGCCCAGGAATTTTCTAATGAAATCCTATTGTGGAGAGAAGGAGGTTCTTTGAACCCCTGTATCTCCGGACCAGTGACAGCTAGAGGGTCATGTTTGATATCATTGGAAAGGCCAGTGCATACCAAACATGCCTCTGTTACAAGTAAACGAAAGAATAAATAAAATTATATATAATTTATTAATGCAGCACTATTGTTCACTTTTCAATTATAATGTGAACAAAATTGCTGCATGAACTTTTTTTTTTTTTTGGCTTTTTAGCTAAAATCACGTATTTACTGAGAAAAATACAGTAATGAGTTCCCATTTCTATTTTTTTTAAAAAGTGTACCCTTTAGAATATATAACCGTAAAGGCTGGATGATAAAATGAGAATAATTTGTCGGGGTGGTATAATAAAACATGGCTTCACATCGCATTTAAACATGATGAGCAAAAACGTTCAAAATGAGCTCAGCACACTTCTACTTTTCGAAGAGTGCCAAACTTGTAAAATTGCTCCCATCCTTAAGGGGTTAAGAACCAATGCTTTTTATCCTTGTTGCATGTTAAGAACCAGATTATTTTTTCCATGTTTCCTATGTACATATTTATCATAAAATTTCTGCCTTTTGTGTTTAGTGAACATCAACATATTATATACCATTCTGTGACGGACACATCCAGCTTTATTTATGTTCGAAATTTATTTATATGCAAAACTTTAAATTCTTAATTTTTTTTATTTTTTAAACTTGTACACGTGGTGCAAGAGAGAAAAGTCAAATCAAGACAGGGCCAGAAATGTGTATCGAATGCAGGAATATCTCAAATTTTGAAGGTTTGTGATTTATAAATTTTACACCTCACGTATCACGAGGTGTGTTACTGGATAAACCTCCCTGGCGGTTTTCCCGAGTGTGGCTTGGGGTTAAATTTCAATGCTGAAAACGGTAACCCCAAGCCACACTCGGGCTGATACATACCTGCCCTGCACTCCCTCGCTGACCTCCTGTAACTGCAGTCTCCTCCGTGCGATCGCGGCGCATGTGCGATCGCGGCGCCCTGGTTCCCTTCTTGTGAGAAGGGAAGCAGGATTCCGCGATGGGAAGGAGGTGACTGCAGGAGGACATTGAGGGAGCGCAGGGACAGATATGTATCAGCCAGAGTGTGGCTCGGGGTTACTGTTTTCAGCATTGAAATTTAACCCCGAGCCACTCTCTGAATACCACCAAGGGGCTGGATTAATGCACCGATTTTTGACATATAAAAATGTCAAAATCGGACCGCCAGGGAAGTTAATGCTGGAATTTTGACAAAATCTGGAGTTTTTCCGTCCTCAATTCGGTTATTTTTCGGTTTGAGAAATTCATATAAGGTTATACCAGCCTTTCAATGCCTATTAAAAATGAACATCAAATTTCAGCTCTCGCGGCTGTACTTTTTAATGGACATCTCCGCACGAGTGATTCCCTTCAGGTCTATCCCAGCCAAATTTTCAAGCGTTGTAAGGTGTTGATAAATGGATTTTCGGGCTGCGGAAAATGGGGAAATCACACTGAATACCCTCTTGATCTACCACTAAAACTAACCCTAAAATTCCTGGATACCAGGGGTTACCTTTAAGGTTAGGGCTAGTTTAAGGGTTACTAATAGGTTAATTAGAAAACATGCCCATATAATGAACTGAATGTGAGCTGTGCTGTATAATAGATTTGTTCTTGAATAAATTCTTACACGTTAGTGTGATTTATTTTTATTGTTTTTTTATCCCCTTTATTCGACTCCCAATAGATACATCTTCCGTTTCTATATCTGATATTGGAACTGAAAGTGAAACTCTAACCAATAATGTGGAAAATTATTTGAACAAGGCGACATACCCAGAGCAAGAATCTATGGCTTTGGAAAAAAAACATGTTCCAGAGAATGATATTTATCCAATAACAGAATATTCACCTCCTGATGTTAAGGAGGAACCGGACTTATGTGAAGCAGGAAATCTCACAGACTATGACATATATAACCCCATACAATATACCTCTACTGGTACAGGGGCAGAATCAGACTCGTATGGAGCAGAAGTTTCAGATCCTGACCTTTGTTCCCTCTCAGAACGTACACAGCCGGAATATCCATATATTGACTTTAAGATTAAATCGGACACATATGAAGAAGGAAATCTTACAGACCTTGACCTATATAAACCTGTAGAACATACACAGACAGAATGCACACCTAATAATATTGTAGAATATTTAAAAGGCAATACAAATCCCCGGGAAATAAACCACATCGGGTCCTTAATAGAATCCAGAAAGCCAGATCACAGTATATATTATACAGATCTCCTTACTCATAATTCAGTTTATAAAGGACATTCAGCACCTTCTTCTGAAATGGGGATAGTCTCCTATAACGAGTCTGACCTTGTGAAGAATCCTACTCCTGAGTCAGCCCTTAAACGCCAACATGTTTACACTGAAGAACAAAGGCTCTCATACCTCGTACATGGAAAACATTTTACAGACAATATTGCTCTTCGTAATCATCTGAGGATTCATGCAGGCATAAAGCCGCTTAGTTGTGCTGAATGTGGAAAATGTTTTAGAAAGCTCTCTTGTCTTGCAGCACATGAAAGTATTCATACAGGAGAGAAATCCTTTAAATGCCCTGAATGTGGGAAATGTTTTACGCAAGTCAAATACCTTACAAGACATCAAAGAATTCACACAGGTGAAAAACCATATAAGTGTCCTGAATGCGGAAAAGGTTTTACGGATTCCTCGGCTCTTGCAAGACATATAAGGATTCACACAGGAGAAAAACCATTTAGATGCCTTGAATGTGCAGAATGTTTTAACAATGCCTCAACTCTCGCAAGACACAAAATGATTCACACAGGTGAAAAACCATTTAAATGTAGCGAGTGTGATAAATGTTTTTCCTTGTCTTTAAATCTTGTAAAACATACACTGATTCACACTGGAGAAAAGCCATTTCATTGCTCTGAATGTGGGAAATGTTTCAATCGGGCCTCATCTCTTGCAGCACATAAAATGACTCATACTGGAGAAAAACCATTTAATTGCTCTGAATGTGGGAAATGTTTCACTCGGGCATCGTCTCTTGCAAGGCATAAAATGACTCATCCTGGAGAAAAGCCATTTCAATATTTTTAGTGGCAAATGTTTTTGAAGGACATTTCTTGTTGAGTATGTGAAAACTCGAAAGGCTGGATTTACTGGGGGATCAAAGGTTGCAGAAGGTGACCCTTGTAAAGTATATTGTGGTTACATCGCCACAGAGAAATCGATGAATACACTATTGATTAAGCCCACTGTAGACATTTAGACATCCCCACGCGGACCGTGCAAGCTCCTATACTGGGAAACACCCACCCCATGCACAAAAAAAGCTTCCTGGAGGAGAGAGATAAGTTTAAGAATTAAAAAAAAACTCCCTTTGTCCCCCAAATTCTTTTGGGAATACTTTCAATATTTTGCGAGTGGTCATATATAAACCCACCTTGCCAACTTTAAGTTTACAATTATGGCAAAGGGCAAAACCTTTTGCCTGCCAAACACAAACTTTAGTGACTATTGAGAGTTCTTTTATGTGTGTGTGATACATATAATTTAGCAGCGCATTGACACTTTCCTCAAAACTAATATAGTTTTAAAAGGGCTGTCCTGTGCACCCTCATGACATAAACCGTAGTTAAAACTCTTAAAATATCTCCTGTTTACCCTATAGTAACGAAGACCCTATCCCCCTACTCCCGGCCTCAAACTATAGCTTCTAAACCCCTAAAATATAATTTCTCTAATATTCAACACAAAAACTCTTAGTAAATTATGTTTGCTAACCAGTGAGTGGCAACACCAGGGACGTCCTGTCACATCAGGGTTTTCCTTTATGTACGCCACTCACAGCTCCCCAGATGTTGGTGCCTGCAATTCCCAGAATCCCTTCCATGCAATAGATGGCTGGGGAATAATGGGAGTTGTAGTTCAGAAACATCTGGGAGGGCCAGAGTTTGACGGCCCCCGATTTACTCCTTCACATCCAAGCACTTATGTTATCATTGTAGTAATAGAAATGTTGCACGGAGAATGTTTTCCAAGATGGTTAAATGATTAAAATAATGTAAATTTGTTATTTTATATTTCATGTGCTTATTTATCTTTTACAGAAACATTCCTAGAATGAAATGTTCTAAAATCTTGATGGTGTCCTTTATTTCATACAATTTCAAATGGAGTCTGCATTATCCGCATACAGACAGTAACTGGTTAAATCCAGTAAATGTGATTTCAGACAGATAATAATAAAATGAGATCTCCTGCCTAATGGGGGTTTGTAATGATCAGAATGAGATTATTAGCAATGCTGCTTCCAAAAAAAATACCAGTATCTGTATGTGCTGCATAATGCCTGTGTATGGCAATTACAGCAACACCTTGTATCTGTATGTGCTGCATAATGCCTGTGTATGGCAATTACAGCAACACCTTGTATCTGTATGTGCTGCATAATGCCTGTGTATGGACATTACAGTAACACCTTGTATCTGTGCTGCATAATGCCTATGTATGGCAATTACATCAACACCTTGTATCTGTGTGTGCTGCATAATGCCTGTGTATGGACATTACAGTAACACCTTGTATCTGTATGTGCTGCATAATGCCTGTGTATGGACATTACAGTAACACCTTGTATCTGTATGTGCTGCATAATGCTTGTGTGTGGACATTACAGTAACACCTTGTATCTGTATGTGCTGCATAATGCCTGTGTATGGACATTACAGTAACAACTTGTATCTGTACTGTACAGTGAATTTCACTCATTATAACCCCCTGAATCTTATCCCCCGGAATGTGACCTCCTTTCTGCACTCATTACCGCCAAAGAGGTACAGAACACAATTTCTACCCTTTAAAAATGGTAAAACCCCTGGCCAAGATGGGTTTGGGGCAGAATATTACAAATTACTTCCAGGCAGGGTCGGCCTTTGGGGTGTGCGAGCTGTGCGGCCGCACAGGGCACCATCACACAGGGTGCCATGGCAACAGCCGACACACAGCTCAAGAAAATGTGCAGGAAGATTATTGGGGGGTGGGGGGAGAGCAGCCAGTAGGTGGTGCTCATTAGTTGCTGATCAAGACCCCAATGGCTGCTCCTCCCCATCCTCCTGCACTTGACATTTAACTGTTTCCAACCATGTGGAAGGGAGGGTGTAGACCGAGCAGGACCAGCTGAGCAAGAGCCAGGGGGATAGGTAAGATGATTCACCTGGGCAGGGTTTTCTTTTAATTTACCAAACGCCCCCCCCCCCCACACTCTCCCTCTGATCTCACCTCGGCAGGGAGGAGGAGGGGGGCTTCATGCAGAGTTGGGGACACTACACAGTGGAGACACAGAAAGAGGAATGAGAGAGCGAGAGCGGGATGAAAGATCAGAGGGATCACTGAGGGATGAGAGATCAGAGGGATGAAAGAGATGAGGTGTCAGAGGGTTGAAAAAGAGAGGGATCAGAGGGTTGAGAAAGATCACAGAGAGCGAGGGATGAAAGAGGGATCACAGAGATGAAAGCGAGAGGGATGAGAGAGAGATCACAGAACGAAGGATGAAAGAGTGGCATCACAGAGAGCGAGGGATCACAGTAAGAGCAAGGGGTTACACAGTGATCATAGAGAGAGATGTGTGACAGAGGGGTGAGGAAGAGTACACAGAAAATGAGACTAATTCACACTGCATATTGCTAGGAGTTTTATTGCTGTGCAGCTCAGTGATATGCTCATACAAATGAAGAAAAAAGAGGGAAATGGGCGCAGATTAAACAAAATGTCTCGAGTGTATATATATAAATGCAGCAAAGTCCCGTATGTACGCACTCCCAATGTACACACCACAAAAAAATTATGACCATAAAATAGAGTCCTCGCGCAGGTATATATCCAGATATTTTTCAAATATTTACTTATTCTTTTCTCCGTACGTGTCTTTCCCTTTTAGTGTCCACCACTGCCAGGTAGATCAGGCTATGTCCTCGCATCTGCCGCCACACTATAGATCAATCGTTCGTTACGGCTCCAAATGGAATAATGGGCTCACTTCTCATATGTCCCCAAAAAGGGTTTTATTATATAAAAGAACGCACTAACTCGTTTCGACCTTAGTCTTAATGCACTTTGATAAAGACTAAGGTCGAAACGTGTTAGTGCGTTCTTTTATACAATAAAACCCTTTTTGGGGACATGAGAAGTGAGCCCATTATTCCATTTGGAGCTGTAACGAACGATTGATCTATAGTGTGGCGGCAGATGTGAGGACACAGCCTGATCTACCTGGCAGTGGCGGACACTAAAAGGGAAAGACACATACGGAGAAAAGAAGAATAAATATTTGAAAAATATCTGGATGTATACCTGCGCGATATGCTCATACACACCACACATTATTGGGAGTTTATTGCTGTGGAGCTCTGTGATACGCTCATACATACCACACATTATTGTGAGTTTTATTGCTGTGGAGCTTCGTGATACGCCCATACACACCGCATATTACTGAGTTTTATTGCTGTGGAGCTTCATGATATGCTCATACACACCGCACATTATTGTGAGGTTTATTGCTGTGGAGCTCTGATACGCTCATACACCATGTAGTAGCGCTTCTGAGCTGCTGTATCACCTCCTGGAGTCCATCAGACTCCATAGAGGGTTGTGCTGCTTGGCCGGGAGCCCTGCACGATCTTGAGCACTGTCCCCAGTCTCATTCTGCCGCAGACAGGACAAGCACCAGATCAAGCTAACATTTTCGCCGCAGGATGTGAGGCGAGTATTGGATTTATTTGGGAGGTTTTTAGGGGTGCTCAATAATTCTGCAAAAGCGGAGTCACTTTTGCACCAGCTTTTAGGAGTAGCTAAAATTTTATTTAACCCATCAGTGCGGTAATTAGCGCTAGGACTTTGTAATACCTTACTTATCCTAACACTAATTACTGATTGCGCATCCTATACTTAACCTTGGGGAACGCAAAGTACAGTAAGCTAGCGCAAACACCGAAGCGCTACCGGATTTTTAAGGGGTTTAGCTTTAGGAATGTAATATGGGGGGGCATGCGTTAAAGTCACTTTCCCCAGTGTTAATACTTACATATCCGAATGCTACAGTTAGCATTCAGTATGTAATTAGCTCAAAAAGTTTCATTTCATCATACTTGCTAATCTTGATTTTTGCGGGTTAAGAATGGGAGTTTTAAATAGTAGGAAGTATTGGATAAAGGGGTGTGGTCATGGTAGGGGGTGTGGTTACTATGGGGTGCTGTGAAGATTTCTCGCACAGGCTGCCCAAAGGCCTAAGGCCGGCCCTGCTTCCAGGTTTTCTGACCTCCCACTTATTAGTCTTATACAACAATATTTTACAAGGCAATGCCCCCCTCCCTCTTTTAACAAAGCTCGTCTTGTAGTCCTTCCCAAACCTGGCAAAGACCTCACCTTGGTGGCTTCATATCGCCTTCCTTAATATGGATTTGAAACTTCTTTCTAGTATGGCCAGGCACCTGCAGGCCCCTCTGACCCACATGATTGGGCCCATCCCAAACTGACGTCCTTCAGTCGCCACTCCACAAAAAATATCCGCAAGGCCATAGAGGCTATCTGGTCTTCCTCCCTTACTCCCCGCACCCCTAACATATTGCTAAGTTGTGATGTCGATAAAGCCTTTGACAGAACCTCCTGGGACTATAATCAGTTTTATTAAATTGCACTTTTTCGGAAGTTTTTGGCATTGTTCATGGCACTCTATACCCACCCCTCCATGGTGGTCACAATAAATGGGAGAGACACCAGGCAAAGCTGCCCCTTGTACCCCCTATTTTTTCAATCTAGCCTTCGAACTAATGCTTTGTACAATATAATCTAGTGGTGATGTAGCTGGCATCACCCTTAATAGCACAGTTAAAGGTTTTTGGCAGAATACAGGGAGCGCTGTGTGGTAGTGGCGTCACAAGGGGGGGGCGGGGTGGCCTGCACCGGGTGTCACCCTTAAAAATATATATTCCTTTTTTTATACTTTTACAAAGTATTTTACCAGGAAGGATACATTGAGATTACACAAATTTTCAAGTATGTCCTGGGTAGGCAAGGCCTAGGCTGGCACTTTCCAGGGGGCGGCAAAAAAAAACCCCACCACTAAAGGGGTTACTCACAAAGCACCGAAATGACGCCAACATTTTGGTGTTCTGTTGTTCCCTGCACTTTGGGGAATCAAATTTCTCCACCTGCAGTGAATTCCCCATTCACCACAGGGTCCTCAAAGTGCCGGGAGTCAGCCGCCGAATGCTGCCGCCGCAAACCCGTGGACTGCTGTTTTCAAAAAAAAACTACTGAACGAAAATGTCTGGAATTTATATATAAGGTCCTATGATTGATAATAAAAAGGTCTGTTTACAGAAAAAAGAAGAAAACCTATAAAACAAATTGCCGAAAAAATTCTGAAAAATGACTAAAAGATACTAAAAAAAGTAAATCAATAAATAAAAAGACTTTACTGCAAACTAAAATAATAAACAGTTTATTAGATAATGCATAAAAACGGGAATATTTTTAACATTGAAACCTATGGGGTACGCCTGAATAAACCTGCTGAATGAAACCACCGAACAGCAGGGCATTTCACTGACCTTTCTCTGCTGTCGGTGTCTCTGAATAGATTAACCATTACTTCTCTGTGGATTTCACTGCCTTCGAACATTTGGGGGGGGGGCATTTTGGGAATGTTAGCTTGATGGAATAAGGTCAAATGGGTATGCAAATCGTCAGGGTCAGCTTTATCAAAGTCCGTGATGTAATTGCAGAAATAGTTAGCAATGGCTGGCGGGTCTCTAAGGAGTTTGCCATTAGGGGTTTTGAGAGAAGAAATATAAGGCCGGGCCGTAGTTTGGAAGCGATTCGCCTACAGACAGCTTGTTGCCATACCGAAAAAACAATTACGTTGATGTTTCCAGGAGTGGTGGGAATGAGTAGTAACCAGGGCGTTGCATTTACCCTTGCACTCTTAGGGAAATCCAAGCAGGAGAAGGATTTGGGAATAATCATAGACTTCAAACTAAGTAACAATGTCAAACAGCAGCCGCCAAGGCCAGCAAAGTATTGGCATACATTAAAAGGGGAGTTCACTCTCGGGATGAAAACATAATTTTGCCTCTGTATAAATCAATGGTCAGGCCGCACCTTGAATATGCCGTGCAATTTTGGGCACCTGTCTTAAAAAAAGATATTATAGCGCTAGAAAAAGTGCAGAGACGGGCAACTAAATTAATAAGGGGAATGGAAGGGTTAAGTTATGAGGAAAAATTAACAAGCTTAAACCTGTTTAGTTTAGAGAAACGGCGCCTTAGAGGGGATCTGATAACCTTATATAAATATATACGGGGTCATTATCAACCATTGTCTGATAACCCAGGGCTCAAAATTTCAAGTCCCAAGCTACTAACCAGGCTATAAGAGTTACTCGCCACCAGTTGCTCCACCTAACCCCTACCCAGCCCTTAACTCTACCCCTAAACAACCCCCCTTAAATTATCTTATGAAATTACATTACACTGTTAAAGGTTTTATTTAGAATAAAGTTACAAAAATATCATTAATACCCACACGTCAGACCCCAGATACATGTATCCCTAGTCATCAGACCCCAGTGTGAGCAGAGCAAGGAGGCAGTGAAGCTCCTCTCCACCCCTGCCAGTGATAGAGATGAGCTTGGTGAGGTTAGGCAGCTGATCCCTGTCACAGTGCAGCCTGGGGAACGGGAGGCTGCATGGTGGCATCACTGGAATATGCAGCACAAAATAATTTTTTGTGCTGCCTGTGTGTGCATTTCCACTCGCCCTCACTTAATTTCCACTCGCCAAATGCTAGTAGGCGACTGGAAATTTTGAGCCCTGTGATAACCTATTCATTAACAGGACTATACACAGGACACAAGGTCACCCATTTAGACTGGAAGAAAGGAAATTCAGCCTAAAGCATAGGAAGGGTTATTTTACGGTGAGAACAATAAAGCTGTGGAATTCTCTGCCTTTTGAGGTGGTTGGGTCAGAGACTGTACAGACTTTTAAAAAGTGACTGGATGACTTCCTGCAGACACAGAATATGAAGGGTTACAATATTTAATATGTGGATAAAAGCTTCTTGATCCAAGGAGAAATCTGACTGCCATTCTGGGGTCAAGAAGGAATTTTTCCCAGTATGTTGCATATTGGCAAGCATTTCAGACTGGGTTTTTTGCCTTCTTTTGGATCAACAGCAGTAGGTGATGTGGGAGAGGCTGAACCCGATGGACGCATGTCTTTTTTCAGCCTATTTAACTATGTAACTCTTTATAAGCTTGTAGAGTGAGTATTGGGATCAGAGAGATAGGCTTTGTAACGGGTCATTACGGTGACGACCCTAGCCGAAGCCTCCCCCTGAACTCGGGCAACTGTCTCACGTAATTAATTTTGTAAATCTCGCAGGTAGCGTCAGTGATCTGTCAGATGTAGAGATATCCTGCACCAAGTGTCCAGTCGATTGCTTGCCAAGTCTCATCCTGCAGACACAAAGAAGAAACCATTTGTTGGGGAGATATCACCAAGACCTGAAAGTAAAAATCATTTACTGGAGGACGCAGTGTTCATACAGAGTCATTACAGCACCGCTTCATAGAGGCCGGAGAATAAGGCGTTCATACAGAGCCGCTTTATAGAGGCCGGGAGGACGCAGCGTTCATAAAGAGTCATTACAGCGTCGCTTTATAGAGGCTGGAGAACTCAGTGTTCATACAGAGTCATTGCAGCGCCGCTTTATATAGGCCGGGAGGATGCGGCATTTATACAGAGTCATTACAGCGCCACTTTATAGCGCCAGGGGGAGTTTGGGGATTGTTTAGGGTCTGTGGGGGACCTGCTGCGAGGAGCCATGCACTGTAACTCCCATGATCCTCAGCCAGGTTAAATGTCCCCATGTTTAACCTCCCTGGTGGTCTGATTTTTCAAACTTTTGTGTCTAAAAGCGTTAAAAAATTTTTGGAAAGGAAATGTGTTGGTTTATATAGTAAGCCTACAATCCTTAGGAATAACTCACTGAAATCCGTGCAAACAAGAGTCTAGTAAACACAAAAAAATAAAGAATATTCAATAATATTATCAAACCAAAAACATTGAAATCTTTCAGAAAACAAGGGTACAATATTAGTCACTGCATGTTGCCTCAGTAAACATCCTTGGTATGATATATCTTGAAACGGGACTGCACAAAGTCCAACGTCACAATCAGGACAATGGAACCTGGTTTCCTTTCTGATTTTCTTGCGATTGTCATCCCGCTTGGAGAAACAAACCACACACAACCTAGTAGGTGCTGACTTCCTCTTGGTGGGATGTAGTCCACAAAGTGATGACCAATCAGGCGTTCAGAATTGACAATCCCAACAGCATGATGTCCAGGTCTACTCCCAAAGACCAGGGTATGGTGGTGCAGAAAGATACAGTTGACAACCTTCCAAATGAAATCCGAATGAAGGAGAGGCTGGTCACTTGTTTTTTCCAGCAGAATGTAGGCATTCCACAAGCACTGCTCAAGAAGATGCCTGAAGATCTTCTTGTAATATTTGAACTGCTGTTTCCGCATAGCTGGGTAGAATGTCATCGCTTGATCGGCTCGGTCAACACCTCCCATGGTTTAGTTGTAATCCATCACTACCTGCGGCTTCATGATGTCTTTCCCACTTCTCGTACGTGCCATGACAGTGGAGGTGTTATGGACAGGACTCATTAGGCACACATCTTTTTTTCACGCCATTGCAGTGCCATCATTTTGCCTTTCTGCCATTCAACCATTTCTCCAGTCTTCAGCTTTTTATTGCTAAAGATTGGCGGCATGTCACGCCGGTTAGGCCGGACGGTTCCATAGGCATCTGTCTTGTGCTGTAATGCCCCGCTCCGCTCCAGTCCCTGTCACCAATGTTCATGCTCCGGCAAAGGTTCGTGCCTTTCACCTTCGTTACCCTTCCAAGCCCTCAATTGGGCGCACCCGGGGTCGCGCCTTGGTGGGGAGTCCTGTAATGCCCCGCTCCGCGGCCCGCTCCCTGCCTGGACCGCCATGCTGGGACACACACCAAACTCACCCGAGGTCCCTCGTGGCACATTGCTCTGCATTCTTGGTCCGCAGGATGGAGGAAGAAGCTCAAGGTATGCCCCACGCCGCCGACAAGATCCGAATGCCGGGAGTGGAAGCGCGCACGTGCGATTGCATGCCTCCCTAAGTAACGAAATGCCTGGTACTCTGGCACCCTTGGCTAGCCGATTATTGGTAGTACATGACACCTGTTCTGGAGATCCTCATATTCCTCTCATTGACCTACCAAGAACTCTGGTATCTCAACCCCACCTACGATACCCAGGTGAAAGGTGTTCCTATGATCCTCTGAACCCTATTTATACCTACCGCCCTTCTCAACTCATTAACCAGGTTATACTGTTGCCCTTCCACTTCAGTTTCCTAGTGCTCCTCCGTGTTCCTGCTCTCGCTGCCTTTTTCTGACCACCGACCCGGATTGTCACATCGACCACACTGCCTTCTTCTGACCATCGACCCGGATTGTCACATCGACCACGCTGCCTTCTTCTGACCACCGACCTGGATTGCCAAATCGACCACGCTGCCTTCTCCTGACCATTGACCCAGATTGCCACATCGACTACGCAGTCTTCTTCTGCCACCTTAGTTGCCGTTCAGTATCTGGAACTTTTGTTACTTGACTTGCATCCCTTGCTATTCATTAGAACCCCTACTCCTCAAGAAGACCACCTCAGTTATACCCATTGTTCTGGACGTGTGTTACAGTATATATTTTTTTTCACTAAACCTTGTTTATTGCTACGTGGTCTCCTTGCTTCCACAGCTTGCCATTGGGTTCCATACTCATACCACTACACAGGGGTCGCAAACCCTGCATTACATGTGCTGCAGAAGACACTCAGAGTTCAGGAGATGTGCAGAAGTTAAAAGAAATATATGGTAAGCACCCACAACATACGTGTAGAAGTTGTCTATTGTCACGCAATAGCCCTGATTCAGCAATGGCTCAATGACTGACAGCACGGAAGATGTTGCTAATCCATGCTTGTTGTATTTCTCATTAAATTTTGTCCCTTTTCCGGTGTAGATGACGGAAGTTGTGGATTCACACAGCATGTAGGATTTCACGCCAGATCGTGCTCTCTTTGATGCAATGTATTGCACCCAGCTTAGTCGTCCCTTGTAGGCCATTAGACTTTTTCCTTTATGCTGATGTCCCGCTCTGGCACATTGGAAATTAGTGACGATCATTTGATACACGTCCCAAATTTTCTGCAGTTTTGGGGATGTGTGGTGTCCTCAAATTCTTTGTTGTTTACAAAGTGCCTGAATTTCATAATGAGGGTAAACCGGTACTTTGGCATCACCGTACCAAAGAATGGAGTGGCAAACAATTTATTAGTTGTCCAATACCACTTCTGCATCGGTTTACCCACCACTCCCTGGAGAATTATCAGCCCAAGAATTTCCAGATCTCATCTTTGGTCACTGGTTCCCACTTTCTGCTACGTGACCACTTCCACGGTTAGAGTAACCAATTGTTGCTTCTGGTACCGGTTTGTCTCCGTAACAATTTTTTCAATGACCGCACCAGTCAGGAATAATTGCAGGTATGCCAAGGGGTTGTCGTGTTCCGCGTCCACTTTCATACCAGGTGCTCCAGTAAATGGGAATCTTGGGGGCGCTGCATGATCCGCACCACCGTCAATAGAGCACCAAGTTTCCACGTCGCTGAGCGCAGTATCAGATTTGTCGGTCGTCACTTTCGGTGTCTTGAGGACGAATCTACCCGCGAATCACTGTCGCTCAATTCTGTGAGTAATTCAAACTCTGTTGCTACTGTCAGGCTGGTCTGCAACTGCTTTGGAGGTACAAGCACGCTTTTTGGATGCCATGGAAGTGCAGACAGGGCACAGGACCACTCACTAGGGATACCTGGGGTGAATGACACAAAGTAATCCTGACAGAATGCATTGCACCTGTCAGGATTTTATACGCTTTATTTTTTACACTTTTTTTTTTTTTTATTTGCCGCCAGATCCCGTCCCCCTGCAAAGCAGTGGTTGCAGGGAACGGAACCCGGAAGCAAGACACATGCCACCGCGATCACACAAAGGTGACTGCTGGATAGGGATGAGCTGAACGCCCCCGTGTTCAGTTCGACTTCGAACAATTTCAAAAGTTCAAACACGAACTCGATCCGAACTCAATGTAAGTCAATGGGACCCGAACGTTCGATTTTTAGATTGCCCTCCAAGAGGGCATATATGCTAGATATTTGCCATAAAAGGTGTATGGGGGTCCGGGTAGTGCCCTGGGGAACAGGAAACAAGGACAAAAAGAAAAAAAAACTTTAACCCTTTCGCTGCCGAGCCTTTTCACACCTCTGTGCTGAGCTCATTTTTACAAAGGACCTCCCCCCCCCTCCCCTTCAGGCACCTTCCTCGCAATGAAAAGGGGGGGTGCCTGAAATAGATGTCATCGCGCATGCGCGATTACGTCTATTGTGCCCGCCGGGGTCCCGGAGGCTGGGCTGATGTCGATGATGTCAGTCCGCACCGGGGGGGCGCCGCGATTGGCCGGAATCCCGGCCGATCGCCGCTGCTAAGGGAGGACGCGCTCAGCGCGTCCTCCACAGCGAAGTGGCCATGCGGCAGGACGCGCTCAGCACGTCTGCCGCATGGAAAGGGTTAAAGGAACAGTGAGTTTTCCATAAAATAAAGGTTAAGAATAAAAACAAAAAATTCCTTCAAATATCGTGCCTAGGAGGTCCCCATAACCTGCCCGTGAAGTGGCGGATTTGTAAGATGTATAGAAACATTTAAAAACAAAAAAATGACATTTCAAATGACGGTAAATCGTTTTCCTTTAATCTATTCATAAACAACAGCTTGGGGCGGCAGCCTGTATGAAAAGAGGAGACGGTTTAGGGTACGCAGAACAAGTTTAGTGATTTTTTTTATTATGGTGACGAAATTCTGGTGAAATTTATGCAGGCTTTCGATGAAAGTAACAATAGGTGCTTTAAAATTGGGCCTTTAGTGTCGGCAACAGTGCCGTCACACCATAACCCCTCTGTGGTATTGTGGAAGAGTGCAGGGTTGGACCCTGTGGTCAAATATTAAAATTATATGAATCTGGTATAGGGGTCAGTGGCAGTGCACCCCAATATTTTACCTTTGGTGGCAGCAAAATCCTACAACTCACTGAAACACACTGTCCCTGATAGCCTGGCAGTGCCAACACAGATTCTAATTCCCAGAAATCTCCTACAACGTCACTGATACACCCTGACAGAACAATCTCCTCTCTGATTCACTCCTGCAAACACACACGCTGGGGCTGCAGGCAGGGAAGCCTTACATAGTGTGCTGCGGGACTTAGCTCTTTGAGCCCATGACTGGGTAAATTTTGCCCAATCAGGACTCTGAGCCGTGATTGGCATAGTCTTGCACCTGACCTGTGGTCAGGTGCAAGGCTGTAGCCAATTACAATCTTCAGGCCAGTGGAAAAGTGCATTGTGGGCGAACACGCGGAAATGTTTGGAGCTCAACGAACAGCCGAACGAGCGATGTTCGAATAGAACTCCGAACAGATCCGAACCGCTCATCCCTACTGCTGGGGACAGCGAGGGAGCGCAGGACGAGGTGTATACATACAGCCCGAGTGTGGCGCAGGGCTACCGTTTGCAGTAGTGAAATTTAACCCTCAGTCACACTCGGGAATACCGCCAGGGAGGTTAAAGTGATGGCAGAGCTCCTCCCTGTGCAGGAATCGCATGGCTCTGTAATGGAGCTACGCTGCTATGAGGGCTGGGCCGTAATTGTCCCACAATGACACCACACAGCTTTACATGCAATAACCAGCATGTGGGACATGGCACCCACACATACCGGAGCCTCCTTTCCCAGGGCACCAGCTCCATCTGTACTACTCCTGTGTGTGTCCTCTCCAGTCACATGGGGGGGGGGGGGTGAGCAGCCTCATGGAGCCCGTAGTATGGGGCCAGAGCCGGACATTCCCTGCACAGCCTCAGCTTCTCACACACAGCATTAACTGAGAACTAGCTCAGCGTCCTCCATACCCCTCCCCCCAGCAGTTGTGTGATGTCATCAGAGTGCGTCCATTCCCCCTGTGTGTTGCAGGAAATGTGTGAGAGGAGCTGAGACAGAGCTGGGAGAGGAGGCCCAGGTATGTGTGGGCGCCATGTTCCACATGGAAAGCTGCTTTCTTCTTATTCCTGCACTAAATGAAGGTTTAAATGAAAAATGTGTATTTTGCTCCAGACACACAGGAGAGCTCTGTGCACACAGTGTTTGCAGGTGCATATACACAGGGAGGATCTCCCTCTATAAGAAGCTCCCCTTATATAACACACAGCTGGGTTTAATCTGGCCCAATGGATTTTATGGCTGTGTAAGGACCCGGTTTCCCTGCATTCACGTGACTGCTTCATCTCGCAGTTGTCAGTCAGTCTGGGGGAGGGCAGGGGGATTCCAGGAATCATTCATTGCAGTAAATAGCCAGGGAATCATGGGAGTTGTAGTTCAAAAACATCTAGGGGGGGGGGACTGGAGTTTCACAGCCCTGCCTTACAGTGATACAACAGGTCTGGGTGTTGGACGTTTAACCCCTCATTTCCCTCCTTCCGATTGTAACCCCAGGGTATCCCTCTAATGTAATCCATTCCTCCTTTTAAAGATCGTTTCTTTTCACGCTGTTTTGAGTTTGTTGATTAAGTTAAAGTATTTCTGGATCTGTCTCTGGGCTGTTATTTTATTGAGATTATTTTGCCTATCGGAAGAAGCAGATTTTTTGAAGATTTTCACACCCTTGAATTTGTTTTGAGTAACCGCACACACGGCTGCGTCGAGTGAGGGGTTACTGCTATTCCTACCTTAAAAATGGGGTGCACAACAACTTGCACTAAACGACTTGTTACAAAACACATTTTGTTCAGGTTTCCAGTGCTTGAAACGTGGTAGAATCTTTGAAAACTCCATAACCAGATATTTCTATATATAGACACGGCCCTTCAAACCGTATTATCCCTTTTGCATGGATTTATTCACTTACTACAGTGGTTCCCAACCGCGGTCCTCAAGTCCCCTAACAGGTCAGGTTTTCCAGATATGTGAAGCACAGCACAGGTGATATGATTTGCTGCTCAGCGATTGCAGGATTCAGTCTGCATTTCCCCAAGGTGATCCTTAACCACTTGGCTGCTAAGGACGCGCTCAGGACGTCCAGCCAAGTGCTTCTCCTGTGCGGAGGATGCCGTATTCCGGCTGATCGCTGCAGCCCCCCGGTGCACGCTGACATCTTGGATGTCAGCCCAGCCTCCAGGACCCGCCGGGCGTGATGACGTCTATTCCAGGCACCCCCCGTCAGTGCGGGGAAGGTGCCTGAAAGGGAGGGGGGGTCCTTTAGACTGCTCTCCCTCCCAATCTGCATGGGGTATGAAAAAAAAGGCAGGCACCGCTTGGAAGGGCACAGCCTGCCCTTTCAAGCGGTGGCTGCCATTAACCTCTTGGGGCTGGATCGCGATCCAACAGGTGCCGGTTTGCGGTCCCCTCCCGGAGCTGGCCGACATCTTGGATGTCGGCCAAGCTTCCGGGATCTCCCCCTGCCAACTAGCATTTGGCGAGTGGAAATTAAGTGAGGGCGAGTGGAAATGCACACGCAGGCAGCACAATAAATTATTTCGTGCTGCGTATTCTGGCGGTGCCAATGTGCAGCCCCCCTTTCCCCAGGCTGCACGGTGGCAATGATCAGCTGCCTAACCTGACCGAGCTCGTCTGTGTCCCTTGCGGGGGGGGGGGGGGGTGGAGAGGAGCTTCCCTGCCTCCTCGCTCTGCTCACACTGGGGTCTGATAACTGGGTATACATGTATCTTGGGTCTGATGACTGAGTATACATGAATCTGATGTCTGGGTATTAATGTATTTTTGTAACTTTATTCTAAATGAAACCTTTAACAGTGTAATTTCATAAGATAATTTAAGGGTGTGTGTTTAGGGGCAGAGTTAAGGGCTGGGTAGGGGTTAGGTGAAGCAACTGGTGGCGAGTAACTCTTATGGCCTGGTTAGTAGCTTGGGACTTGAAATTTTGAGCCCTGATGTAGGTTGTATAGAATGAAGATACAGGAGTCCTGACTCTTCCCAGCAGTGTCACTGCTCTGGTGGGGTAAGTTAGGTAGCAAGTGACCTGTCAGTAGTCGGATTTCGTGTTTTGGAAGCAGAATAAATGGGTGATAAGAGCTGAGTGTCTTTGGCAACGAACAAATAGTGATGGCCAGATTACTGGGTCAATGCATCTCCAAAACGGCAAGTGTGGTGGGGTGTTCCCAGTATGCAGTGATTAGTACCTACCAAAAGGGGTGCAAGGAAGGACCGCAGGTTTACCGGCACATAGGGGAAGTGTGTTTTTTTCTCGCTTTGCTTGACAAACTGCAAGGGGTTGGTATCAGGATGAAAAATGAGTAGAATATTTCTCTGTAATTTCAGAAATCTTGTGCTTCCACTAAAAGTTCCCTTCCAGAAGAACTGGGCGTCCAGGCAAACTGATAATGAATAAAGACAAAGCCAGGGATCCACTGACCCAGAGGATCCTGGATCTAACTCTGGAGATGATCTTTCTGCTGACTGGAGAGGTAAGAGATTCCATGAGATTGCCATATTCCTGCTGATATTAAATCCCCCTGGAGCTGTGTGACCCAGGAGACATTTCAGAGGCAGATCAGTAGTAGATTCATCTTAATGTCTGTCATGTGTAAATAAAGGTTACAGCACACTGTGGAGATAAGAGCAAAGAGTGACAGATCAACAAAAGGACAGATGAAAGTCTCTGTTGTTAATGTTAATGTCAATGTTTAGGGTCATATGGTGGTGAGGATCCATGAGACGATCAATGACAAGAGCCATCACCAAATAGAAGGATACAGCAGGAGCCAAAGCTTCAATACGGAGCCTCCTACTCATTCAGGAATCCATGAGCAAAACCATGAGAAGATCCTGGAACTGACCAATCAGATCATACAGCTGCTGACTGGAGAGGTGAGGCTGCTGAGAATGGGTCATTATATAGTAGCAAAAAAGAATGTGTCTGGATGGTGACTGTGTCATCGTGTGTGTCAGGTTCCTGTGAAATGCGAGGATGCCAGTGTGTGTATCTCCATGGAGGAGCGGGAGTGTTTAGAAGGACACAAGAAGCTCTCTAAGGATGTCAGGACGGAGAATCTTCTTAATGCTCTTGGTAAGCCAATGTTTATTTTTCATAGTCTTAGTGTAAAATGTCGGGTATCCTATGGAAAAGATTTAATATTTTTAGACACCCCCCCCCCCCCCCCTGACCAAAAAAAAGCATCTTTTAAAATATCAACAACTCGGGCACTGACAAATTGGTCGCCTTTCCAAATGGGAAGCAGCTGGTTTTGAACATACAGCATTTGCCATTCTGGGCCAACATGAAGTTTCATCTAGTTATGGTTACAGATTAAGTTCATGTTACCATCTGTGGACTCTATTCCATAGCTGGTGCTAATGTAGCGTCTCGATGTGTGATCGTCAGTGCTAGCGTAAGTTTAACGTCTGGCATCGATATTCCGATCTTGATGTTTAACTTGCGCGAGCTTACTGTACATAAGTGTCTCCTATCCTTAACATGGGGAGCGCAATCTAATTTTAGCGTCTCAATAAGTGCGGTATTAAAGTGCAGGTGCAGTTTATCATCGGGACGCGAAATGAAGAATTTTGCCAACGCCTAGAAGCTAGTGTTAAATGATTCTGCAAATGCAAAATCATTAACAGGCTCTAAACCTCCCCCCCCCCTCAAAAAAATTCCATACTTGCCACCCATCCCGGTTTGATTCGCTTCTTCTCGCCGGGATCAGAGTGGGACTCGGAACAAATAGTTCCTAGTCTCCCTCAGGCGCTGTGTGATCTCACAGCTGAGAAGAGCAAGACTCTATGGAGTCCAATAGACTGAAGGAGCTGATACTCGCTGTGATGCAGATGCACTACTGCAGGTATCAGGGAGGTTAGCGCTGTGTTTTGGGGTGAAGTGCTGAGATAGTTCCTTCCCTGGAATACAATGTTAATGTGGAGATTGTATGGAAAATCTGCAAGCACACATTATCCTGCTTACCGTGTCCATGTTGGCTTCAGGAATGGAATAGGGCTGTGTTTCTTTTAAGGGTTAAGATTTAACCCTAACATTCTGCTCCATTTTTAGGAAACAGATTCTGCCTCTTCTTTTGATGCAAGGGACAGAATCTGTTTCCTAAAAATGGATCAGAATGTTAGGGTTAGGGGGGCGTGGCTAGCGACGGACGGGAGCAGACGCATGTTAGAGGAGCTCCGCTGTTTACCCTATACAGGGTCACGATTACAGGGTCTGAACCGTCCGATTTTGACCTGCTGAGGGCCCCCAAGACGAGTGGACTGCGTGGTGCTCACGGCGCCGCTGATTTCCGAGCGTTTTATCGCCCCCATCTGACTTTCTGGACCTTCGGCCTGGTGCGGCCTAGTTGCGGTGGCCATCTTGTGGAGCCTGGGGTGTTTCCTGGAGGCCATATCGGACCTGATTCCTGGCTGGAGAGATTATACTGTCGACTGAGCATGGGGAAGAAGTTGAAAACACTTCCACAGCGCAGGTTGGTGGACACCAGACAGGCGGACATTAGAGATTCACTGAATTATAGACGCTCTGCAACAGTTATACCCCCTCTTCCCTCCTGCCCATGGGGTATGACTCCTCTGAGGAGGAAGACTGCCCCTGGCACAACGGACGGGGGCCCGATTGGCCCGCCGAGACGTCCCGGGACAAGAATCCTATGTCTATGAGTGCTGCTGCACGCAAGAGAGCGCAGAAAAAGAGGAAAAAGGCCTTGGCAGCGGAGTTACCTGAGGCCACAGCTACGGAGCCCTCCGCAGGTGGCTCAGAGGCTGATACGCTACTGTCGGATGCGGAGGACGTGTCACGGCGGACAGACAGCCTGCAACAAGAGGGAGACCTACAACCGCAGCGGATATCGGAAACCCCAGGGGAGACTGGCTCTTTATTGGGTGCAGCAGCGCCTCCAAGCTCTGCCGGGACCCCTGCGGCTGCCCCAGATGACATGCGCCCCACTACGATGCAGGACTATAGAAACTTCATAGCGGAGATCAAATCAATATGGCTGACCGAATTATCTAACGTGCGCTCTGAGGTAAAGGAGGTGCGCTCACAGATGGTGGCGGTTCAGGCTCAGAATGTGGAGTTGACAGAAGAACAGACGGTATTGTCGGCACAGGTGACTGCTCTCAGGTCTCAGGTGGAGGTTTTGACGCGCTCAGTGGAGGCTCTGGAGTCCCGGCACCGTCGGCGTAATGTACGTGTCCGGAGTTCCCGAGTCGGTTACTCCAGCGGACTTACTCTCGTACACTAATAGTCTGGCACGCCAGGTTTTGGAGGATCCGCCTGACACCCCGGAGGTGTTTAGCTCGGTCTACCGCATTCGCAAGGCTGCTGAGGCCCCACGGGATGCCCCGAGAGATGTGATCGCGGTCACAGCAGATGTGGCAGCCAAAACACGGATCATGACAGCGCCGGGGGCGCGAGCTGATGTCCTATTTGATGGAGTAACCCTGAAATTATTTCACGACCTGCCCTTCGCAACGCTGATGGCGCGCCGCAGATACCGCGAGGTGACAACTTTCCTCAGGCATAAAGGGGTCCGGTACCGCTGGGGTCCAGCCGGCTCGTTAGTGGTTACCCATAACAAAATGTCGTATGTAATCTCGGAACCGGCCGAGGCCTGGCCTGTTTTACTGGGGGCGGGTTTTGCGCCGGATGGTGCGCTCGTCTCCCCGGGCTGAAAACTTAGGTGATGGGAATATCTGACTTGTTTGCACAACACCTTTATGAGAAGCCGCCTCTTTTTCAATGCGTTCTTTTTAGTTCATGGTTTTGCATTTTGTGACTCACGTCTCGTTGTTTATCTGTTGTCTTTTGCTGCTCGGAATGTTATAGGAAGACCTCCTCTCTTTCTCTGTTGTTTTTAATTTTTCTTTCTATATAGTTTGAGGAGCTATTCAGATGGATTTGGGGATTGTGTTGTGAGCCCCCTTGATCACACCCCCCTCCCTCCCTCATTGCCTGTATAGCTATTTGGGATTTTGGAAATGTTTTATGTTCCCTTTTCCCCTTTTTTTTTTTTTTTTTTTCTTTTTTCTTTTTTTTCTTTAGGTTTCAGGCCTTTTCTCCCCCCCCCCCCACCCCCTTATGATGGCATTGCCTTTGGCGCCTGCAGATGTCTCAATACGCTTCTTTATTTTTTTTATTTTTTATTTTTATCTATATAATGTTTTACGACAGTTGATATCACAGCCCTGTGTGGCTGCTTTCTTGTTGGTCGACATGTGGCCCTATTTGAAATTTCTAAATAAAGAATTTAAAAAAAAAAAAAAAAAAGAATGTTAGGGTTAAATCTAACCCTAACCCTTTAAACATTACAGTATGCTCCATTTTTAGGAAACAGATTCTGCCCCTTCTTTTGATGCAAGCGTCAAAAGAAGGGACAGAATATGTTGACTGAAAAGTAAGCAAAAATGGAGCAGATTGTTAGTTTGAGTTCAATCTAACCCTAAAAAAATTAAAAGCTCAAATTACATCTCTAACTCAAACCAAGACAGCTTAAGCTCCATTTTTGGCCTGCAGCATAGAAAGCGTGTGTTCATAGTATACCAAATAATAAACAGAGATGTGAGTTGTACTGTATAACTTTTCTGCCTTGACTTCTCATATGTTGATGTGATCTTTCCTGCCAAACAGATAAACCTGCTCTTGGTGACTTACACACTCCAGTTTCTTTATATGATTTTGGAACTGAAAATAAAACCAATAATGCTGAACGTTATCTGAACAAAGCAAAAAAAGGAGCAGCTGACTCGGAGCCGGAATGTTTGGCTTCTGGAGAAAGACGATTCAAAGATAATGTCAATTATTCAACCATAGAATGTACAGAATATTCACCTAGTGATATAAAGGAGGAGTCGGCATCTTGTGAAGAAAATCTTATAGAAGACAACACCTACAGACCTACAGAATATTCACCTGTTGTCATTAAGGAGGAACCAGACTCCTGTGAAGAAGAAAATCTCCCGGACTGTGACATATATAAAACCGTAGGAAATACACTGACAGAATATACCTCTGGTGATACAGGGGCAGAATCAGATTCACACAGAGTAGGAGAACTCCCAGATCATGAAATGCATCCCCATCCAGAACATACACAGACTGAATATCCATCTACTGACATTAAGAAGGAATCACCCGCATATGAAAAAAAAATTCTCAGTGACAACGACCTGTATAAACCCACAGATTGGTCACCTGATCACCTTCGAGAACATTTAACAGGCAATACAAATACCCTGGAAATAAATCATGGTGAGAACTTCATAGAATCCATAAAGCTAGATCAAAGTATATATTATACAGATCCCGTTATTTATAATTCAGTTTATAAAAGTAATACAGCCATTTCATCTGAAATGCATGAAACAACCTGCAGAGAAATACCATTTTCTTTAACTGCTTGTGGAGAGTCCGCTTCTAAACACCAACTTGTTCACGCCGAAGCACAACCATGCCCTGAATGTGGTAAACATTTTACAGACAGTATTGGTCTTAAGAAGCATCAGAGAATCCACACAGGAAACACGCAGTTTAAATGCACTGAATGTGGGAAATGTTTTACTCAGGCATCTCATCTTGCAGCGCATAACAGAATTCACACAGGAGAAAAGCCATTTAACTGCTCAGAATGTGGAACCCGTTTTACCCAGGCTTCACATCTTGCAAGACATAAATTGATTCACACAGGGGAAAGACCGTTTAATTGTTGCGAATGTGGGAAATGTTTCGCTCAGACCTCTGATCTTACAAGACATAAAATGATTCATTCAGGAGAAAAGCCATTTAAATGCACTGTATGTGGGAAATGTTTTACCCAGGCCTCCTATCTTACAAAGCATAAAAGGACACACACAGGAGAAAAACCATTTACATGCACTGAATGTGGGAAATGTTTTACTGAGACCTCATCTCTTGCTAAACATAAAAGGATACACACGGGAGAAAAACCATTTACGTGCACTGAGTGTAGTAAATGTTTTACCCGGGCCTCATCTCTTGCAGCACATAAAATTATTCACTCTGGAGAAAAACCATTTACATGCACTGAATGTGGGAAATGTTTTACTTGGGCCTCATCTCTTGCAACACATAAAATGAATCACACAGGATGATAGTAATTTCATTGCTTTTTTTTAAGGGAAATGTTTTACTTTAAAAGCTTGTCTTTTAAATGTAACGTTAGTCCAATAAAAAAAAGTATCACTACGTACTGCTATACTCGTGATTTTGGCATCTGGACTAACAGCCTCCCTAATTATTTATATTTACACACACACACACACACACACACACATTTAAGTTGTGGAGGGCAAAAATGAGTTTAAAAGCCTCCACACTGAAAATATTAAAGTTTTATTATTGCAGAGGCCATTTACACATCACAGCAATTCAAAGAACTGCATCACAGAGCTCTTGTGCTTCATTCCCCAATGCAGCACAGAATCCTGGGTAAGATATGCTAATGATGTCTGTAATTTCTAATCTTTTTTGCATCCTGGGTCTGTTTTCACACACAACCCTTCAATCAATGCCTTGACATACTAGAAGACTTGTTTACCAGAGATCAGGTTTATGCAACTGGTCAAAGCCACTCCTGTACAGCTGTTTTGGGTTTATTGAACCCTCTTCAGCAGGAGCTAGGCATGACCAGTTGCAGTTTGATGCTTAACCCGTAGGGTAAATCAATACTTATTTAAGATGTGGTGGAGGACAAGAAAATGAGATTAAAAGCCTTCACACTGCAAATAATAACATGTATTATTACAGAGACCATTTCACATCACAGCAATTCAAAGAACTGCTTCACAGAACTCATGTGCTACATTCCCCATGTGCAGCACAGATCTCTGGGTAAGACATGCAAATGACATCTGCAATTTCTCTTTTCTTTTGCCTCCTGGGTCTGCGTTCACACAGAACCCTCTAATTGCAGATGTCATTTGCATGTCTTACCCAGAGTTCTGTGCTGCATATGGGGAATGTAGCACATGAGCTCTGTGATGCAGTTCTTTGAATTGCTGTGATGTGCAAATGGCTTCAATAATAAACATGTATATATATATAAATAATGTGTGGTCTGTGTGTGGGTATACATAGATAAACAGGACCGGTTTAATCCTAAATTATTTATTGCAAAGCAGTCACATAACATTAAAAGTATCGGAGCTCGGTCTTTAAAAATAATGGTATCGGTGCATCCTTACTCTCTATACATAGTGCTCCCTGTGTCCCCTATATATATATATATATAAGAGAAGGGGGACACAGGTGGCACTATGTATGGCAGTGTTTCCCAAACCTGTCCTCAGGACCCCCTAACAGGCCAGGTTTTAAGGATCACCTTGTGGAAACGCAGACTGAATCCTGCGATCACTGAGCAGCAAATCCTATCACCTGTGCTGTGTTTCAGATATCTGACAAACCTGGCGTGTTAGCGGGTCCTGAGGACAGGTTTGGGAAACACTGTTGTATATAGAGAGGGGGGGACACGGGGGTGCTATATGATTAGGGTTACTTTTTTCTATTATATAAGTGGAGTTTAGACCTTGCCTATATGACATGCGCTTTGTGAAAATAAAGTTTTGGCATGTTGTACATTGTAATTTAAAATAAACTTGTTTTTTTTTTTCTATGAAATTGGCTTTGCTTCACTTGATGTTGATCTGCAAAGTATTGGATTCCTGTCCAGTGCAGAGAGAAGCAAACGTAATGCAGTATAGACAGTCTGCGAGGCCGAGCGGATTGAAGTCAAACCTGCAAAAGCTTTGCTTCTCTATGCTTGCAGTGTATCTCAGGCTTTAGTCTTTAGTGTTTGGAACTCTCCAGGAATCCCTCCCATGTAGATCAGGATTGAGGACAGACAGAAGTTCCTGGCGAGAAATGTCTTTTCGGTGGCAGAGAGCTCAGTGTTGGAAGGCGGAATCTGCAGGTGACAGCCGGGTCTGTATATATGGGGAATTAATGTGTTTGTTTGTGGCCAGGGGTCAAATCCCAAAAGAAACGAGGAAGGAATGCCCTAAGATTTCTGAATGTACCCTCCCCCATACAACAAATAACATATGTAGGTGTGTGAAGTTATGGATTGATTATGCTTATACTTCCTGTTTCTTGTTCTACATACACAATGTACATACAGACTTATACACCACACACATATATATACACCACATACATACATATATATATATGAGTAAAGTCCCAATACTGAGCCCAGGTGACAAAACTTTACCCAAAAAGTTTTTACAAGCCCCTGTCATTAGCTACAAGAGATCACGTAACATCCGTGATTTATTGGTGAAATCAGATCCGATCACCTCATATTGTGCACAATCTCAACCCTTGAAACCGGGGTGTTTTCGTTGCCCGAATTGTGTGACTTGTAGTCACATGACCACTACACCCACTTTTCCACACCCTCATTCGGGTAAAAGATTCAAAATTCGACAACATATTACATGTACCACGGAATATGTGGTGTATCTGATTACTTGTCCCTGTGGTCTTGCCTACGTAGGCAAGACGGACAGACCACTACGTGACAGGATCCGCGGCCATAGGTCTAATATCACCACTGCTTTCCGGGATGGCTATTCAGACAAGCTGGTCGCAAAAACACTTTTTAGAGGTTAAACACCAATTGACTACACTTAGAGTGACCGCTATCTATCATGTACCCCCCTTGAATAGAGGGGGTGATCGTTCACGCCTACTATTACAGAGAGAGACCTTCTGGATTAAGACACTGGACACCATCTCACCTAAAGGTCTTAACGAGTATATCTCATACACCTCTTTTCTTTCATCCAGATAGACTCATTATGTATAAAATTCATAGTGTTATGTACATTCGAACTTCACTATAATTATTTTTTGTACACCTATCTGCTCTGTACTGTTGTGGATGTATAGGTTGATCTTAGGCTTTTCCATTGTGTCCTTATTTTCTAAGTGTTTGGGATCGCCCAACCTAGTAGGCATTTACATATACAGGCCCCCGGAGGCTAATTATGCTACTGTTATGTTTTGTCTCTAGATAGCCGATCTATGGCTGCTTAGGATCTGTGTCCTAGCTTTCTATGTCAGAGATCGTACAATATAACGATCTTGGTATTATCGCTGCTTGCGATTTTGTCTCCGATCCACCTAGGTCCTTTGTTTTTAAGTTTCCATGGTAACCTGCGCTTTGCAGGTCCGACTGCTTACACGTCATCGAGCTGCGCTCTCCCCGGAAGCGTACGCTGTAGCCACGAGGTCCGGCATCCACCAAGACAACGCGCAATCACTGGGTGAGCTTTTTCTGCCTTACATGTATAAATGTATGTTCTGTAATTTGTACCTGTAAACCTTGAGAAAGGCTCTTAAAGGGCCGAAACGTCGGTCAAGTGGACGGGAACCTTATTTTAGTATGTATTTTCAATAAAATTTTTTGCTTTTATTTATAAATCCTGATGTGCTACCCTATCTGTTCTGTGTTGATATATATATATATATCTCATCAAAGTAGGACACACTCCAGGACTTAGGTGAATGGTTGATGTAAATTTCAAATATGCTTTCTTATATGCCTGAGGGAGGATCTCATGTTGATAGCCACGTTGCATGAAGCGTTCAAACATCTGATTAATTTGTATCTGTTTGATGACCGGATCCGAGTTATTGCGCATAACTCTCAAAAATTGTGAAACTGGGATGGATTGTTTCAAATGGGATGGATGGAAACTTTCTGCATGCAAAATAGTATTACAGACGGTGGATTTTCGAAACAGCGGAAAAACAATCTGTTAATTAATGATTTGGATCTGTAAGTCCAAAACATTTATGGTATCTGTATGGATTTCAGCAGAAAATTTGATAGGAGTATTTAAAGTGTTCAAATCGCTTAAGGCGGTCTCAAGTGATTGTAACGTATCCGACCAAAGGAGAAAAATATTGTCTACGAATCTTGCGTAGAAAATAATGTGTTACTTGTAAGGTGTTAATAAATGTTCCAATTCGAAGAAGTACATGTAGGAATTTGCATAGCCTGGCGCCATTGCAGCGCCCATGGACGTTTCAGATGTTTGAAGGTATACATCTATCGTCCGCCGGGATGCGTCTCCCTGGTAACCATTCAGGGAGAGTGCACCTGTCGCGGACGAATTACATCACAGATTTGCGCGCCAGACCGACATCGGACGCCACGCCACTCGGGGATTCGGCGATTCGCCCGGCGGCACGCCACAAGCACAGTAAGTTGATCAGTGATGTTTTTAACATTTTATATAAATGTCACTTTTGCCCATGTCTATCACCGTGATAAAGGCCCCTGTGAGGGCCGAAACGTCGGCGAGTGCCAATGGGCACATTTTTAATGTTTATTTGAATAAAGCATCAATTTTTATTTTTTCACCTAAGTCCTGGAGCGCGTCCTACTTTGATGATTTCTGTATTATACTTCTGGATTTTTGCATCCAGGCGCCAGTATCGCATTGTGGATTGTGCAGTTTGCCACCGGTGTTATATATATATATATATATATCTCTCACACACATACATATACACTCACCGGCCACTTTATTAGGTACACCTGTTCAATTGCTTGTTAACACAAATTGCTAATCCGCCAATCATGGCAGCATCTCAATGCATTTAGGCATCTAAACATGGTGAAGACGACTTGCTGAAGTTCAAACTGAGCATCAGAATGGAGAAGAAAAGGGATTTAAGTAACTTTGACCGTCGCATGGTTGTTGGTGCCAGACAGGCTGGTCTGAGTATTTAAAAAAATTGCTGATCTACTGGGATTTTCACCCACAACCATCTCTAGGGTTTACACAGAATGGTCCGAAAAAGAGAAAATATCCAGTGAGTGGCAGTTGTGTGGATGAAAATGTCTTATTGAGGTCAGAGGAGAATGAGCAGACTGGTTCGAGATGATAGAAAGGCAACTGTAACTCAAATAACCACTCATTACAACCAAGGTATGCAGAATACCATCTCTGAATGCACAACAAGTCCAATCTTGAAGCAGATGGGCTACAGCAGCAGCAGACCACACCAGGTGCCACTCCTGACGGCTAAGAACAGGAAATCAAGGTTACAATTCACACAGACTCACCAAAATTGGACAATAAAAGATTGGCAAAATGTTGCCTGGTCTGATGAGTCTAGGTTTCAGCTGCGACATTCAGATGGTAGGATCACAGTTTGGCATAACCAACATAAAAGCCTGGATCCATCTTGCCTTGTATCAAAGGTTTAGACTAGTGGTGGTAGTGTAATGGTGTGTGGGATATTTTCTTGGCACACTTTGGGCCCCTTAGTACCTAGTGAGCATCGTTTAAACGCCACGGCCTACTTGAGTATTGTTGCTGACCATATCCATCTCTTTATGACCACAGTGTACCCATCTTCTGATGGCTACTTCCAGCATTACAATGCACCATGTCACAAAGCTCAAATCCTCTCAAACTGGTTTCTTGAACGTGTCAGTGCGTTCACTGTACTCCAATGGCCTCCACAGTCACCAGATCTCAACCCAAAAGAGCACCTTTGAGATGTAGTGGAACTGGATTTTCGCATCATGGATGTGCGGCGGACAAATCTGCAGTAGCTCCGTGATGCTATCATGTCAATATGGACCAAAATTCCTGAGGAATGTTTCCAACATCTTGTTGAATTCAAGCCACGATTAACTAATGCTGTTCTGATGGCAAAACGGGGTCCAACCCAGTACTAGCAAGGTGTACCTATTAAAGTGTCCGGTGAGTGTACAGTATATCTATACACCATAGACATATATATAGCTCAAAATTTCAAGTCCCAAGCTACTAACCATAACCAGGCCATAAGAGTTATTCGACACCAGTTTCTCCTCCTAACCCCTATCCAGCCCTTAACTCTGCCCCTAAACACACCCCCTTAAATTCTTATGAAATTACACTGTTAAAGGTTTCATTTAGAATAAAGTTACAAAAATAACATTAATACCCAGTCATTAGACCCCAGTGTGAGCAGAGCGAGGAGCCAGGAAAGCTCCTCTCCACTAGTGATGAGCCGAACACCCCCGTGTTCAGTTCGCATTCGAACTCGAACAATTTCAAAAGTTCGAACACTATTTGAACTCCATGCAAGTCAATGGGACTCGAACGTTCGAATTTTAGAGTGCCCTCCAAGAGGGCATATATGCAAGATATTTGCCATAAAAGATGTATGGGGGTCCGGGTAGTGCCCTGGGGGACAGGAAACAAGGACAAAAAGTAAAAAAAAAAAAGTTTTTAAAGGAACAGTGAGTTTTCCATGAAATAAAAGTTAAGAATAAAAATGAAAAATTCCTTCAAATATCGTGCCTAGGAGGTCCCCATAACCTGCCCGTGAAGTGGCGGATTTGTAGGATGTATAGAAACATTTAAAACAAAAAAATCACATTTCAAATGACGATAAACGGTTTTGCTTTAACCTATTCATAAACAACTGCTTGGGGCGGCAGCTTGTATGAAAAGAGGAGACATTTTAGGACACGCAGAACAAGTTTAGTGATTTTTTTTGGCTGAATTATGGTGAAACTTATGCAGGCTTTGTATGAAAGTAACAATAGGTGCTTTAAAATTGGGCCTTTAGTGAGGGGGTGTGGCTAGCCGGCGGCGCGAGCAGACACATGGAGTAGGAGCTCCTTGCTCAACGTCCAGCGCACAGCCCGTTATGAAGCGGTAAATAAATGGAGATTCCCACAGACTCTAGCAGACTCTAGCTGGTGTGGATCCCTCCCCTATATGCCACTCCCCTTGCTCGATTCAGAGGGTCTCCAGTAAACGCGGTTGCTGATAACCGCTGCAGCTATCGTGGTGCAAGGACGGTGTCTTCCTGCTTCCTGGGTCCAGGCTCCCTGGCTTCCTGGGTCCAGAGGGGAGGCGTCCTGGACCTAGACCTGTAACTCTGTGTAAGGTGCCTGTTTTCCAGTATTGAGGGGGAGACAGTGCAGTTGCACCAGTACCAGCGCCAGCACGGCACCAACATTGCACCAACATTGCCCTAACAGCGGTCAGACGCAGAAATTTTCAGAAATCCGGAGGGGGAAAGCAAAATCAGTGCTGAGTACACTGAAACTCTGAAGGAGAAAAACAAAAAACTTTAATAAAAAAATTAGCGATGTCCCCACCAAAAGGTCAGCGCCAGCAGGACACTGCTCGTGCAAACCGGGCGGAGAGCGGCGCAGAGAGAGGCCGCAAGGAATACCATGATGACCACCAGGATGACGGATCACCTACACTTGGGTTACCAGTTTCAACTCACAACACAGTCTCCAGTATGTCAGCTGCAGCTTCAGGTACAGATCCAGATGATTTTGAACAAATGCATTCCTCTGATACAACGTTAATAACTGAAAAATCAATGCATACCATGCTGCAGAAGTTAAGAGTAACACTACAAGCTGACTTTAAAGATATGGTACATGAGCTTAAAAAAGACATACAAGATCTGGGCGAACGAACTGATAATCTGGAAACTAAATCAGACGATCTTTGTTTAGCCCATAACGATTTGGCAGACAGACATTCAGCTTTACAAGCAGCACATGAAAAATTGGTGCTTAAAGTAGCAGATATCGAAGATTGCTCACGTCACAATAATATAAGAATTCGTGGAATCCCAGAGACCGTAAACTCGACAGAACTCTCAGAATATATTCAAAATATATTTCAATTGTTGCTTCCACTGACATCACTTCAAGATATGCTTTTAGATCGTCCACACCGCCTTCAGAAAGCAAGAAATATCCCAGCAGACATACCCAGGGATGTGATTGGCCGAATACATTTTTTTCATATCAAGGAAGCGATAATACTGGCATCTAGGAAAGCTTCGAAGTTACCAGAACCTTACTCAAACTTATTATTTTTTACTGCTTTATCTGCTGCAACCTTGGCAAAAAGAAGAGAATTCCTACCAGTAACAAAGCTCTTAAGAGATAATAATGTGCTTACCGATGGGGGTTCCCTACCAAGCTGTTAATCTGGAGAGAAGGGAAACTGAATACAATTTCTGATGTTAAAGCTGGAATGAGGCTTCTTATAGAATGGGGGATAATACAGGAAGACCCATTACCTAATACTTTAATTGGGGATGATAAAGTAGTATCTCCTGAGTGGCATTGAGTTAAACCAAGATAAAGAAGAATTAAATAATAAAGGATGGAACTACATCTGGAAAGAGAAAAGATAGGATTAGGAAAATGTTTTTTTGTTTTTTTTTCTCCTTTCTTTTCAATATAAAGCTATCATGGATATTAAAGCAAATTGAGGCCAGCGTAACAAGCTGCGAACTACGAGGAATCTTCCTTTTTTTTGGATCCGGGCTGGAACCTGGAAGGGAAAGCACGGATTTCCCTGCTTCCACAGTTCACGTATCTCCATTATAGAAACATAGAAAAATGTCGGCAGATAAGAACCTTTCGGCCCATCTAGTCTGCCCAATTACATGGATACTTTACCTGTGGATAAATCTTAATGTCTTAATGGATAACAACTTTCTAATCGATTATTAGTTTCCAGTATTTAATTTACATCTAGCTTTTGGCGATCGGTTCCTTGTATTAAAATCAATATGCTAATTTTATTTAGCTTAATTTATCTAATTGGCATAGGTAGCATTAACCATTGAGATACAGAATAGGCACCTAGACAGTCCAATAATTATCTTGTTCCTCAACAGAATTGGCGATTCCTCATGCACCGAGCTTTCAGCCTTTAATTTTGCTACAGATCAAAATTATAATTGCATTCTATTATGTATTTTGCAAAATTATAGGCTTTGTAGGGAGTTTTCCCCTTCAATATAATCTTGTTATACCCTCTTTATATCGTATCTCGTTTTTGAATTATACATTATCGGTTAACAAATTATTAGGAACCTATATTTCCATCAAGAGCAGGTTAAGTTCATACACCTATATGTTTTTATCAGACTTTATTGTTCCAGTGTTATAATTATTTAATAAAATTGTTGTCAGTTCCTTAGCCCCTTCTGGGCTTCCCCTTTCTTTCTTTAGTGAATAAAAACATGACAAAAAAACTCTCATATATCTTAGATAGGGGGGTTGTCTGTGGAGGCGCTAATTTTGGTATAGGATTTGGGGTTGCAGCCTACAAGGTGTTGCACATAATCTCAACAAAATGTGCAAATGTGTAATGCAGGGTTTGAGTCCCCTGTGAAGTGTGAGTATGGAACCCAATGGCAAGCTGTGGGTAAAGAAATCAGGAGACGATGGAGTGTAAGCCATCTTTAGTGAATCATGAATAGAAACTGAAGTCCAGAAAACAATACGGTCAAAAGGTTGGAATGAAATTCGTAGGCAAGTCCCAGAAAGAACAACAGGAAATAATGAAGAAGGCGGGCGTAGTCGGTGGCACAATCCGGGTTGAAGAAGGCAGGCGTAGTCGGTGGCACAATCCGGGTCGAAGGGTTGAAGAAGGTGGCGTGGTCGGTGGCACAATCCAGGTCGAAGGGTTGAAGAAGGCAGGCGTGGTCGGTGGCACAATCCGGGTCGAAGGGTTGAAGAAGGTGGCGTAGTCGGTGGCACAATCCGGGTCGAAGGGTTGAAGAAGGTGGCGTAGTCGGTGGCACAATCCGGGTCGAAGGGTTGAAGAAGGCAGGCGTAGTCGGTGGCACAATCCGTGTCGAAGGGTTGAAGAAGGTGGCGTATTCGGTGGCACAATCCGGGTCGAAGGGTTGAAGAAGGCAGGTGTAGTCAGTGGCACAATCCGGGTCGAAGGGTTGAAGAAGGTGGCGTAGTCGGTGGCACAATCCGGGTCGAAGGGTTGAAGATAACGTGGTCAAAGGATACGAGGAGCACTAGGAAACTGAGGCGGGAGGCACAGTAGAATCTGGTTAATGTGCTGGGAAGGAAGGCGGAATTAAATAGGGTTCATGGGATCATGGAAATACCTTTCACCTGGGTATTGTAGGTGGAGTTGAGGTACCTGGAATTTTGGTAGGTCAATGGGAGGCATTCGAGGATCTCCAGAGCAGGTGTCATGCAGTACCCCTAATCGGCCAGCTGAGGGCGCCAGAGTACCTGGTTTTCTACTACATAGGAGAGTTTGTTCGCGCGCGTGCGCACTTTCCTCTTCAGGACTCGGATGCAGTCGGCGGCGTGGGGCGTCTCCTGGCTCTCCCTCTCCATCCTGCGGACCAGGAACTTGGAGCGACGCGCCACGAGGGATCTCGGGTGAGTAGAGTACATCTCCCAGCATGGCGGTCTGGACCGGGAGCGGGCCGCGGAGCGGGGCATGACAAAATGTGATAAAGGAAACAATAAAAAAGTCCTAGTGGCGCAATGGTATTACTATGAATCACATTAACCCTGGCCTAAAAGGCCCTTCAGGTGCTCATACGGGAGCTTAGGATCTATATGTGTCGCCAGGAACCATCAGGTCCCGAGAGACGTACAATGGCAATAGAAGTGCAAGTAACAGTCAATGTGTAAATTCACAGTACATAATTCAGTTGATAATAACAAAACCTAGAAACATGCAGGAATTGTGTGTAACAATAAAGGGCATGTGCTTATAAAAAACATTCTTCAATAAAGTGCATATACGGATGATGCGCTAAAAGCGCAAAGTGCTAATAGTTCTCTGGAGGGTTGAACAGTCAATAAGTCCTAGACCACAGTGAAGTGCACATGCAAATGTGCAAAATATGAAAAAAATTGAGACTCTGTGGCCGCTAGTTGTTGCACGGCGTGTAAGCCGTGTTGTAGAGGTGGATGATCCACTGCCACAGCTTCTCTCCTCAGTGAGTGGTTTATATAAGGGAAGAGAGAAGGAAGAAAAATAATGGTGCAGACCGTTTCATATATTTATGGTGAGAATAGAATCCTCAAACTACTGGAGAGTGGAATAGGAGGGAAAACATATGACGTCATCAAGAGCTCATATAATGAGAACTTCTGCAGCATAAAGGTGAATGGGAAGAGAACAGAGTACTTCCGGCAGGCTCGTGGAGTCAGACAAGGCTGCAGCCTAAGTCCAACCCTCTTTAACATCTATATCAATGGACTGGCTGAAGCTCTAGAATCCTCCTCAACACCAGGACTAACTCTACATGACACTGAGGTGAAGTTGATGTTGTATGCAGATGACCTCCTATTACTGTCACCAACAGAGAGAGGTCTACAAGACAGCCTGGAAGTGCTGGAAAAATATAGTGCGGCATGGGCACTACCCATCAACCAAAAGAAAACAAAGGTCATGGTTTTCCAAAGGAAGAACGCAAAAACCAAGAGTTCCTCTTTCACACTTAATGACGGCACTCTTGATGAAGCCAACAGCTACACATACCTCTGCCTAGAAACAAACCGATCGGGAAGTTTCAAACCAGCCATAGAGGCCCTAAGAGACAAGGCGCGTAGAACCTTCTATGCCATCAGGAGAAACCTCTACAAACTAAAACCGCCTGTAAGAGTCTGGCTTAAAATCTTTGATAGCGTCATCACTCCAATCCTCCTTTATGGCAGTGAAGTATGGGGGCCCCATCACCTACCCTGACCAACCCAAATGGGACACCAGCCCAACAGAAATATTCCATCTGGAATTCTGCAAGCACCTCCTCCAAGTCCATCGGAGCACCTCTAACAATGCTTGCCGGGCCGAGCTGGGCAGACTCCCCTTACTTCTTGCAGTACAGAAGAGGGCGCTATCATACTGGGACCATCTAAACATCAGCAGCCTCAACTGATACCACCATAAAGCCCTACTGGCCAACAAGGACCATCCAAAACCATGTGGGCTGCAACAACTCATATCCACCCTGATCATCCAAAGCCCCCATGAAGGCAACCTGACAAAATATCAAATAAAGGCCCTAATTAACGATTCCAGGGAAAACTATATCAGAGAATGGAGACATGATATAGCAAACTCCAAGAAACTCACCATTTACCAATCCTTACAGAGGGAATACAAACTGGCCCCATACCTGGAGGTACTACAAGACCCCAAGGACAGACAGATCCTGAGCCGGTACAGACTGAGCGCCCACAGCCTGGAAATTGAATCAGGGCGGCATAGACAGACCTACAAGCCCAGGGAGAATAGACTGTGCCAGCATTGTGACCAGGAGGCCCTGGAAGATGAGGTCCACTTCCTCCTACAGTGCCCCAAGTACTCAGCACTGAGGGAAACTCACTTCCAGAGACTCTCTGCTCTCATCCCGGACTTCACCTCTATAGAAGAGACGAGGAAACTCCACATCATACTGGGAGAAGAGGAGCCGGCGGTGAAAATATCTGCCCAATACGTCGCAGAATGTCACAGACTGAGAGGAACATGAGAGATCCTGGACTTATAAATCCCCAACACGGACTCGCCCCCATCCGACCTCACATTATCCCTTACCCCTGATAATGTCCATGGACTTGCCCATTCCCCCCATATATATGTCCCACTACCCCCCCCTCCTCCCCATATGCTTTGGCAATGCTAAAATGTATTTGGTCCTGCCAATAAAGCTTATTTTGATTTGATTTGATTGATTTGAATAAGAATCTCACAGATTACAGAGCCTAGTGTGTCCCTGGCTCTGGGTTGAAGCACCTTACACCAGATATAGGGTGGCGTATCCCTTCTTTGTCCAATGTTGGAGCCTCGGTTTTCTCAGGCTCAGCTTGTGGGCATGTGGTACCACTTGGTTCGGTGTGTACCTCACCTCTCTCGCCTGGAACGCCTGTTGCTCTCCTTCTTCTGCGTTTGTATTCCACCTTGTAAAAATTTGGGGAGGAAGGAGGGGTGAATTCAAGGTATAAGGCAAAATAATAAGCTTAAAAGTGCTACTGTGCATCAGTTTTGCAGTTTGGATGGTCTTAAGAAAAAGACTGAGACCCGAGAGTAGAAATTTCAAGGGTTTATTGGTAATACATAAAATTGGGGGGGGGGGTGTTTCACTGGATGCGTTTCGGCACTTGACCTGTGCCTTCTTCTAGCAGTGTGGTGTATGGGGTGAAAAGGGAGAGTGTGTTAACTGGTCACTTTTTATAATAGGGGCATTATACAGTCCACCTGGATCCGAGTCTCTTCAATTCGGTGCGTACTTCCGGGTTCGCTGTGGTTGCGGTCATGTGACCACGACCGCGTCATAGGTGTGTGCCGCGGCCATCTTTCTTTTGCGTTCCAGCGTGGAAGTTCCGCATTTTTGCTCTGATCTTATCCACATTCACAGGCTACAACGAAACGGAGGCATATCGCCGATCTACAGGGGGGGGGGTCAGTGTCCCTATTTCCATGCTGCCTGCTAGACCTTGGTCCTTTAAAAGACCTAATACCAACATATAGGAGTGCACATTGTAAAATACTTATGACTGCCCCTAAACTTGTTATGGTATAGTAAATCCGTTGTTGTACATATGAAGTGTTGGCTGCCTATTTCAATAATAGAGTTGGGTAATAAATATGTTTCAAAATTGTGTTGGGCAGTCTTTATTCACTGTTGCAGTATGGTGTGTAGCTTAAGTAACGATCAAGGGAGATTAAAATTTGGGACAGATACAGCTTTTATGATAAAAAATGGAGGGATAATATGAAGTGTATATGTGAACTCTAAAATGCAAATTTACAGAGTGTAAAATTTCTACAATATAACTTGCGTTGCTGCTAAAAATCTATCAGCAAATTGAGGTCCTTGCTAAGATAAATAGAGGAAACAATTTTTGGAATGGGTATAAAAAAATCTAAAATTCAGATACAAATTGTATAAAGTATATAAAATTTGTAAATTTTATATAAATATTAAATTATAAAAAATTGTGTTAACCTATCAGTGAACCAAGGTGCTTATAGTCCTGGGTGCGCGCAATTCGTTTGCAGTGAATCATCGCTAATGAATCAAATTTCGGAGGAAAATATAACGTAAATTAATGATGAACTAAATAGAGGTATTCTCAGCAGGTTAGGGAATGGATACCATAATGGGAAAGGGGATGCGTGCATGGCGATGGTAAAGGAGATAATAATGTGTAGGGGATGATGGCATGTTGCATATATGGATGATGTGTCCTGCTGAATGTATGCATCTATATGTTGTCAGTTCAGAAAATGGCACAGTTCGAAGTCTGCGTTTAGACCCTGAGGTTGGAGCGATCCCATCTTGAAAATCAGACTCATCTCTTCTTTACCAATTATCCGGTTAAAATCTCCACCTCTGCAGGGTGCCTCTACTTTTTTGATGCCTATGAACTTGAGACCTTCCGGGTTTTGGGCATGTTTAACTTTAAAATGCAGTGAGGCGCTATGTTTATCATAGCCCTTCCTTATATTCCAAATGTGCTCCTGCATGCGAAGGTTCAGTGGTCTTGTAGTCCTCCCCACGTATTTTTAAGACCACATGGGCATATCAGTAGATAGATTACATTTTTCGTGAAGCATGTAATAACCTCCTTTATTTTGATGCTCCCCGTGCTACCCTCTACTTGCGTGACAATCTGCTTCTGACCATTTGTGTTGCGACAATTCAGACAGTTGCCGCATTGGTGAAACCCTTTTTTTATACCAAAGTGGTTAGTCTTCTTGGTTTTCTTCTGGGTATGCCCGTGTGCCAGCTTCATCTTCAGATTGCTTACACCTCTGCATATCAGTCTAGGGTTCTCCGGGAGAATGTCTTTCAGTAGGGGATCTTTCCGCAGAATGTGCCAATACTTCCTGACCGTCTTTCTTATGGTTTTGTTTTGAGCACTGTACGTGAAGATAAACGGGACATCTTCTGTGTGCCCTGAATGTGTGTTGATTTTCTTTCTCAGCAAGATTTCTTGGTTGATATCTCCTACTAACGTTCTGGCCATTTCCAGTTTCTCAGGGGAATATCCTTTTTGCATAAAATCTTTTTTGAGTTTTGTTGATTGTGACTCATAAACGCTCTGATCTGTGCAGCTTCTCTTAACCCTCAAGAATTGTCCTTTGGGGACTCCTTCTAACCATTGGGGAAGATGGCAGCTTGTTCTCTCAATGAAGCTGTTGACATCTACTTTTTTTAAAAATGTCTTGGTTTTGATCTTCTTCTCCTCTATGTATATAATAAGATCCAAAAATTCGACTTTATCGCTATTCCATACTGTTGTTAATTTGATGCCTCTATTGTTCTCGTCGAGCCGTGCTAAAAATTCTTGCAGTTTTTCCGTTCCTCCTTTCCAAATTAAAAAAATATCATCTATATATCGCTTGTAACATATTAGGTTGTCTTGATACATAGATAAAAAAGATTCTTCCCAATGCGCATAAATAAATTCGCGTAGGATGGCGCGAATCGCGTTCCCATCGCCGTTCCGTTCTGCTGTAGATAAAAATTCTCCTCAAAATAAAAATAATCGTTCTCTAAAATAAGTTTGATCCCTTCCAGGATGAAAATGATCTGTTCTGGCTGTAAAGTGTCTGCGTGCTTCAAGAGATACTCGGTTGCTTCTAGTCCTTTCTCATGGGGTATAATGGTATAGAGTGCTTGCACATCACTTGTTACAAGCAAAAATCCATCCTCCCATGTGATACCTTTCAGGACTTCTAGAACGTCTCTTGTGTCTTTCAAATGGGATACAGTACTAGTGACAAATGGTTGTAATTGTTGGTCTAGATACTCGGATAGTTTACTGGAGACTGAGCCCACTCCAGATATGATGGGTCTCCCAGATGGTTTCTCAATATTCTTATGTATTTTTGGGAGAAAATAGAATACTGGGATTCTTGGATGATCCACTTTGATGTACTTAAATTCTTTATTGTTAAGTATCCCCAGTGCATATCCCTGGTCGATGTAATCCGGGAATCTCTGTTTGATATCTTCTGTTGGATTCTTGTTTAGTCATTTGTAAGTGGTGGTATCACCCAATATCCGATTAGCTTCTTCTTTATAGTAGTCGGCCGTCATGATCACCGTGCCTCCTCCCTTATCCGCTGGTTTTATTTCAAAATCTTCATTGGAGGTAAGTTCTTTCAGTGCTTCCTTCTCCTTTTTTGTGAGATTGTCCATTCTTTTATTGATTTTCATTTTTCCCAGATCCGCCAATATCATGTTCTCAAATGTACTTATTTCTTGAGAGACCATAGATTTTGGGAAGAATGTGGACTTCTCTTTCAAGGAGGTGTGTTTGTAAAATTCCATTGTGTTAGTTCTCTCTATGGGGTTTTTTAAAAAGTATTTCTTAAGGCATAAGTTCTTTTTAAATCTCTGCATATCTATGTAGATATTGAAGGGATCCATATGGGTCGTGGGGGCAAATTTCATGCCTTTCTTCAGCAATGTAGTTTGAGCCTCTGTGAGTCCTGTGTTCGTTAGGTTGTATATCCCTCTGTTCTCATCTGTTTCTCTTTCTTTCTGCTTATGTCTTCTAGTCCTTCCTGATCGGCGTCCTCGTCCTGGTAGGGTCTTTTTCCCGGTGACCAACCCCTCCTTATGGTAGTCAAATCTCTGTGTGTTTGGGGTTGGGTCCCATGAAAATCCTGATGTCCCTCGAGCTTGATATCTATTCTGAGTGGTGACGGTGGGGGGTTTCCACTCATTCTCAAATGCTCTTTTCTGATTCCCTCTCCAGTTGCTTCTTTGTGCTGGTCTGTTTCTATGCTCATAATATTGGTTGTCATATAGGGGTCTTGTGTGGACATACCGGTTCTCTTCTCTAATGTTGGTATACCCATACGGTGGTCCCTTTTCTCGTTTGGATTGGTAGTCCTCTGAATAATGATTCTGGTAATAGCTATTCTTCCTCTGTGGTTTCCATATTCTGGGTGTTCTTTGAGGTTTGCTATCCCCTATCTGATATGGAGGTGCCAATCTCAGGATTGGAGGCTGTGTAGTGGGTTGGTTTTTCCACAGTGGAGTTTCTGTTGGATTCAGGTGATTCCCTTCTGCGTTTTCTTGATTTTCTTGTTGCCACACATTCCCTTTTTTGGAGTCTGTAATGTACCTTAGGTACTTTTTCCTCTTACGTTCCTTCACTTCTTCATTTAACTTATCAAGATCTTTCTCCAATCTTTCTAGATACTGGTTCATTTCATGTTCGGATAATAGATTCTTAAGCTCCTTAAAGTTGTTCTCGATGCTCGCATTCAATTCGGTTAGGATCTCACTCCTTCTCTCGATGATGACCTTCATGCTGTGGAGGGAGAAACCTTCCAGCATCTTCTCCCACCGTTCACGAAATATTGTGTCATCTTTATCTCCGGCTAGATTCTTTGTGAATCTTAGCCCTCTAGGTACCATTCTATCTTTGGTGTACCTCTCTAAAGTGGTCACGTCCCACTTGTTCCTTATTTCCTTCTTAAATTCTTTTTCTAATAATCTCTTTAGGGTATATCTGTTAGTGGGTTCCGTGTCTAAATGTTCTTGTCCTAGACCCTTGAATGCGTCTTCATTGCACTTCCCGAATTTGCTTCTGAAATCCATAGGGATATCAAGCAGCCTCAACACAGGTTGAGAATTAAAGAGATACAAGATAGGGGGGTTGTCTGTGGAGGTGCTAATTTTGGTATAGGATTTGGGGTTGCAGCCTACAAGGTGAGGAGAGAATTAAGGAGGAGGAGGAGAGAAGCTGTGGCAGTGGATCATCCACCTCTACAACACGGCTTACACGCCGTGCAACAACTAGCGGCCACAGAGTCTCCGTTTTTTTTCATGGTTTTTTCATATTTTGCACATTTGCATGTGCACTTCACTGTGGTCTAGGACTTATTGACTGTTCAACCCTCCAGAGAACTATTAGCACTTTGCGCTTTTAGCGCATCATCCGTATATGGACTTTATTGAGGAATGTTTTTTATAAGCACATGCCCTTTATTGTTACACACAATTCCTGCATGTTTCTAGGTTTTGTTATTATCAACTGAATTATGTACTGTGAATTTACACATTGACTGCTACTTGCACTTCTATTGCCATTGTACGTCTCTCGGGACCTGATGGTTCTTGGCGACACATATAGATCCTAAGCTCCCGTACGACCACCTGGAGGGCCTTTTAGGCCAGGGTTAATGTGATTCATAGTAATACCATTGCGCCACTAGGACTTTTTTATTGTTTCCTTTCTCATATGTTAAACTGGGAAAAAGACCTGGATCTCCTAATACCATATGATGACTGGCTATATGCTACATCATCGGTGTATAGATATTCTAGAAGCACCGGGGTAAGAGAATCCCATCTTAAAGTGATCTATAGATGGTATCTTACGCCAGCACGTTTAGCACATACCTCTGGTGTCTCAGATAAATGTTGGCGATGCCACTCGGCTAAAGGATCCCTTTCCCACGTGTTTTGGTCATGCGCTAAATTAGCCTCATATTGGAGAGCTATAAATCATCTGATTCATGAATGCATATCTGTGATTATTCCTTTTAACCCTGAAGTTTACATTTTGCATGTTATTCCTACTAATCTACCTTTATCTATTAGAGCTTTTATATCAACAATATTAGGAGCGGCTAAATCGGTTTTAGCGAGCCATTGGAAGTCAACTATGTTACCTACAATATCTGAAGTGATAAGTAAAGTGGATAAGATATGCAAATATGAAGAAATGTTTGCAAAAGTACATGATTTTATGACTATCAAAAAAGGTGGCTAGGTTGGTTGTCTTTCAGATCGTTGGGTATGCCTCTGTAATTAAGCAATTATGGTTAAGCTGATTAGAGGGATATTATTACTATTATTGTAGTGTGTGTTTAAATTTTTTTTGTTGTTTTGTTTTGTTGTGTGTTTTTTTTTTGCCTGTACAATGTTAACTGTATTGTGTATTATGTACTATAACTAATAAACAATTATAAATAAAATTGGGCCTTTAGTGTCGGCAACAGTGCCGTCACACCGTAACCCCTCTGTGGTATTGGGGAAGAGTGCAGGGTTGGACCATGCGGTCCAATATTAAAATGTATGAATCTGGTATAGGTGTCAATGTCAGTGGCAGTGCACCCAAATATTGTGCTTTTGGTGGCAGCAAGTGCCTTCACACCGTAAGTAACCCCTCTGTGTGTGGTATTGTGGAAGAGTGCACGGTTGCACCCTGCGGTCAGTGGTGTATTTTGGCCTAGGCCGACAAAGCCTAGGGTGGCACTTTCCATCGGGCGGCGGCCCGCACCGGGTGGCCCCACCCCCAAAAAATATATATATATTTTTTTTTACTTTTGCAAAGTATTTTACCAGGAAGGATACATTGAGAGTTCACTAATTTTCAAGTATGTCCTGGGTAGGCAAGGCCTAGGCTTAGACTTTCGAGGGGGCAGCAAAAAACCTCACCACTAAATGGGTTACTCACAGAGCACCGAAATGACGCCAACATTTTGGTGTTCTGTAGTTCCCTGTACTTCGGGGAATAAAATTTCCCCACCCTGCAGTGAATACACCATTCACCGCAGGGTCCCCAAATTTCAGGGAGTCGGCCGCTGAATGCTGCCACCCAAACCTGTGGCCTGCTGTTTTCAAAAGAACTACTGAACGAAAATGTCTGGAATTTACATATAAGATCCTATGATTGATAGTTTTGTTACAGAAAAAACGCTACTAAAAAGGGGGGGGATTTTGCCCAAAAAAATCTGAAAAATGACTATTGATTTTCTTTTTAGTACCTTTTAAAGACTTTTTACTGCAGAGTAAAATAATAAATGGTTTATTAGATATTGCATAAAAGCGGGAATATTTTTAACATTAAAACCTATGGGGTTCGCCTGAATAAACCTGCTGATTGAAACTACCGAACATCAGGGCATTTCTCTGCTGTTTGGTGTTCTCTGAATAGATTAACCATTACTTCTCTATGGGGATTTGCACTGCCTTCAAACAGCACCGTACTTGCTGGCAGTTCGCCAAACTTAATTATTTTTTTTGAACCGCAGGGTCCAACCCTGCACTTTTCCACAATACCACAAAAGGGTTACGGTGTGAAGGCACTTGCTGGCATGAAAGGCACAATATTTGGCTGCAATGACGCCTGTGCCACATCTATATCATTTTAATTTTTGAACCGCAGGGTCCAACCCTGCACTCTTCCACAATACTACAGAGGGGTTACTGTATGATCGTACATGCTGGCCTGGCAGTCTGGCACCAAAAGCACAATATCTGGGTGCACTGACGCCCATTACCAGATTCATATCTTTTTAATATAGGACCACAAGGTCCACCCCTGCATTCTTCCACAATACCACAGAGGGGTTACTGTATGAATGCACTTGCTGGCCTGGCAGTCTGGCACCAAAGGCACAATATCTGGGTGCACTGACGCCTTGACCAGATTCATATCTTTTTAATATAGGACTGCAAGGTCCACCCCTGCATTCTTCCACAATACTACAGAGGGGTTACTGTATGATAGTACTTGCAGGCCTGGCACCAAAAGCACAATATTTGGGTGCACTGCCACTGACGCCTGTATCAGATTCATATCCTCAGAGGGGTTACTGTGTGACGGCACTGTTGCCGACGCTAAAGGACCAATTTTAAAGCACCTATTGTTACTTTCATCCAAAGCCTGCATAAGTTTCACAATAATTTAGCCAAAAAATCACTAAACTTTTTCTACGTGTCCGAAAATGTCTCCTCTTTTCATAGAGACTGCCGCCCCAAGCAGTTGTTTATGGATAGATTAAAGGAAAAGCATTTACCGTCATTTGAAACGTAATTTTTTTGTTTTTATGTGTTTCTATATATCCTAGAAATCCGCCACTTCATGGGCAGGTTATGGGGACCTCCTAGGCACGATATTTGAAGGAATTTTTTGTTTTTATTTTTAACCTTTATTTCATGGAAAACTCACTGTCCCTTTAAAAATGTTTTTTTAAAAAACTTTTTGTCCTTGTTTCCTGTGCCCCAGGGCACTACCCGGACCCCCATACACCTTTTATGGCAAATATCTAGCATATATGCCCTCTTGGAGTGCACTCTAAAAACTGAATTTTCAGCCCCATTGACTCGTATTGAGTTTGGGTTCGAGTTCGGATTCGAACATTTGGAAAGTTCGGGTTCGAATACGAACCGAACTCGGGGGTGTTCGGCTCATCCCTAGTCAGGGTGTGTGCAGGCTGTGTAGTGGGTAAATGGAGTGTCTGGCCATACATTTAATATTAACAAACTAGACAGGCTTTCAACAAAAGCCTAAATTATTTATTGGAAAGCGTCACATGACTTTAACCCTTTCGCTGCTGAGCCTTTTCCCACCTCTGTGCTGAGCTCATTTTTACCGGTTTTGCTCATCATGTTTAACCGCGTTTTGAAGCCTTATTTTAATATATGACCCAGACATATTATATATCGTTCTTTCCGGCAGACTCGGCAGATTCATAATATATCATTATTATATGTATACATTATGTCATGTCTGTATATCATAACAAAAAATGCAATAAAATTAGAATTTTCAATAATTTACAATGTGTAAAGTGTTTTTTTTCACATTTTAAAATGCGATCGTTTGCGGTTATATTTTCTATGGGGTGCACTTGTTAAAAAAATTAGAAATGAGGAATCGTTACTTTTTTGGGGGAAAATTACATGTTTTTTAGCAAACGCCCCCCATAGAAAAAATCGTTAGTGCAGCATCATTGTTCACATTATAATTGAAATGGGAACAATATTGTTGCACTAATAAATCTAAAAAAAAAAAAAAAACTTTTTTTTTTTTTTTACATGGTCATGTTTGGTATCATTGGAAAGGCCACGCTCTGGCCGTTCCAATGATAGTAAACATTAACCCCTAGCTGTCACGGATCGAGAGATAGGGGGTTCAATGAACCCCCTATCTCCACTATAGGTGGCAGCAAGGGGTTAATTTCAAAACTGGCACCATCTCGCTCTGCGCGATGACGCCAGTCATTAGGGGGATATCCTGGAAGCTTGGCCGACATCCAAGATGTCGGCCAGCTCCGGGAGGGGACTGCGATACGGCACGTGTTGGCGCCATATCGCGATCCAGCCCCCTAGGGGTTAAAGACAGCTGCCGCTTGGAAGGGCAGGCTGTGCCCTTCCAGGCGGTGCCTGCCTTTAATCGCTGGCCCGCACAGATGGGGAGGGGGAGAGGTCCGAAGGACCCCCCCTCCCCTTCAGGCACCTTCCCTGCAATGGCGGGGGGTGCCTGAAATAGACGTCATCGCGCATGCGCGATGACGCCTATCGTGCCCGCCTGGGTCCCGGAGGTTGGGCTGACATCGATGATGTCAGCCCGCACGGGGGGCCGAGCGATCAGCCGGAATACCGGCTGATCGCGGGCTGCAAAGGGAGGACGCGCTCAGCGCATCCTCCGCAGCCAAGTACCAATGCGGTTGGACGCGCTGAGCGCGTCCACCGCATTGAAGTGGTTAAATAAAAGTATTGGTACTCGGTATCAGTGAGTATCAGTACTTGTACTCAGTCCTAAAAAAGTGGTATCAGTACAACCCTACTACCAAACATGACTATATAATGTGTAAAAATAAAAAAAATGCAATTCTTTTTTCTTCATATATTGCAGAGGCAACATATGCTTTTGTATGTAAAAAAACAAACAATGCCACTGCACTAACTCAACTAAGGCAACAGATTGTGCCCCTACTTTTGATTTGAGTGCAGAGAGAAATGGTCTTTCAGCTTTTTAAATTTGTTTTTGTTTGCCCCAAAAACGAAAATTTAAAAAGTCAGTTTGGCATGCTTGTTTTTCTTGTGGGGGGGAGGGGGCTCTACACATTTCTGTGCCTACAGGCTCCTGAGATTTAAATCGAGCCCTGCCCATCCCTGACCAGGGCTCAAGCCTAAGAGCCAGGGATTTTGTTTGGAGCCTAACATTGTGAGGGAGGGTATATGTAGTGATACAAGTCATTTTTCTCTTGTCGTAATGTGAGGCGGAAAAAAAGAAAAAAAAATCAGGATGAAACTGAGCAGAATATTTCTGTGTTATTCCAGACACATTGTGCTTCCAGTAATCGTTCCTCCACAAGATCCAAGCATCCAGGTAACCTGTGATAATGAATCCACACACAGCCAGGGATCCGCTGACCCAGAGGATCCTGGATCTAACTCTGGAGATGATCTTTCTGCTGACTGGAGAGGTAAGAGATTCCATGAGATTCACATATTCCTGCTGATATTAAATCCCCCTGGAGCTGAGTGACCCAGGAGACATTTCAGAGACAGGTCAGTAGTAGATTCATGTTAATGCCTGTCATGAGTAAATAAAGGTTACAGCACATTATACAGCACACTATGGAGATAACACACTGATACATACACAAAAGGATGAGGGGGGCAGGGGGCCGGCATGTTTATACCTCTTAAACCCCACCCCTCTTTATATTGGGGTCACTCTCAATGTTTAGGCTCATATGGTGGTGAAGATCCATGAGATAGTCAGTGACAACAGTCGTCACCAAATTTCAGAAGGACACGGCAGGAGCCAAAGCATCAATACGGAGCCACCACCTCACTCAGGAATCCATGAGCACAACCATGAGAAGATCCTGGAGCTGACCAATACGATCATCCGTCTGCTGACTGGAGAGGTGAGGCTGCTGGGAATGGGACATTATACGGGAACGCCAAGGCATGTGTCTGGATGGTGATTGTGTCATTGTGTGTGTCAGGTTCCTATACGCTGTGAGGATGTCACTGTCTATCTCTCCATGGAGGAGTGGGAGTATGTGGAGCGACACAAGGAGCTCTATGAGGGCGTCATGATGGAGGATCACCAGCCTGTTATTACACCGGGTAAGAGATGCTTTAATTCTCATAATGTTTGTGTCCAATCCCAGAGCAACGTGTCCCAATAATCCCCTGAAATGTTGGCTGTGCCGTGTAATAGACGTGTTCCTGAATGAACGTCTCACGTGTTAATGTGTTTTATCCCAATAGATAAATCTGTATCTGGTAAATTTCACCCTCCGGTTTCTTTATGGGATATTGGATGTGAAAATGGAAGTGAAATTATAAGCAATAATGTGGAAAAGGATCTGAACAAGACGAGAAAAGGACGAGCTGAATCTGCAACATACACAGAGCGAGAATCTCTGGCTTCTGAAGAAAGACACGTCCCAGAGAAAGAGATTTATCCAATCACAGAACCCACAGAATATTCACCCCCTGATATTAAGGAGGAACCGACCTCATGTGACGCAGGAAATCTCACAGACAGCGACATGTATGAACCCCCAGAACATACACAACCTACCTCTACTTATACAGGGGCAGAATCCGAGTCACATGGAGAAGGAGATATATCACATCCTGACATTTCTCTCCTCCCAGAACATACACCGACTGAATGTCTACGTATTGTCATTAAGGAGGAATCATCCACATATGGAGAAGGAAATCTCACAGACAGCGACATGTATGAACCCACAGAACATACACAGACTGAATGGTCAGCTGATAATAATGGAGAATATTTAAAATCCAATCCAAACCAGTGGAAATAAACCATAGCGAGTCCTTAATAGAATCCAGAAAGTCAGAGCACAGTATATATTATACAGATCCCCTTACTCATAATTCAGTTTATAAAGGACATTCAGCGCCTTCTTCTGAAATGGGGAAAGTCTCATATAACGAGTCTGACCTTGTGATATGTGAAACTAAGTGCAAAGAAGAAGAACCATTTTCTAAAATGTTTAGTGGAGAGAATTCTACCATGAAGACGGCCCTCACACACCACCTCGATTACGCTGACAAACAACTATTCTCATGTCCTGATTGTGGGAAAGATTTTACATACAGTATTGCTCTTAAAAGGCATCAGAGGATTCATACAGGAAAAAAAGGTTTTACATGCAGTGAATGTGGGAAATGTTTTACCCAGTCCTCAAATCTTTCAAGACATAATAGGATTCACACAGGAGAAAAACCATTTGTTTGCTTTGAATGCGGTAAATGTTTTGCCGATGCCTCAAACCTTAGAGGACATATAAGTATTCACACAGGAGACAAAATATTTAAATGTAAAGAGTGTGGGAAATCTTTTACAGCGTCCTCATCTCTTGCATACCATAAAATGCTTCACACGGGAGAAAAAAGATTTACATGCACTGAATGTGGTAAAGCATTTCCCACAGCGTCAGACCTTACAGTACATAAAAGGATTCACACAGGAGAAAAAACATTTACATGCAGTGAATGTGGGAAATGTTTTACCCACACCTCAAATCTAATAAAACATAAAAGGATTCACACAGGAGAAAAAATATATAAATGTAACGAATGTGAGAAATCTTTTACATCGTCCTCATCTCTTGCAGACCATAAACTGCTTCACACAGGAGAAAAACCATTTACTTGCACTGAATGTGGGAATTGCTTTACTACAGCCTCAAATCTTACAGCACATAAAAGGCATCACACAGGAGAGAAAAAATTTAAATGCACTGAATGTGGGAAATGTTTTACCCGGGAATCAAGTCTTGCAAGACATAATAGGATTCACACAGGAGAAAAACCATTTGTTTGCTCTTACTGCGGTAAATGTTTTGCCGATGCCGCAAATTTTCAAGGACATACAAGGATTCACAAAGGAGTAAACATATTTAAATGTAATGAATGTGGGAAACCTTTTTCCTGCCACTCAGCTCTTGCAACACATGAAAGGATTCACACAGGAGAAAAACCATTTACATGCACTGAATGTTGGAAATGCTTTACCACAGCCTCAAAACTTACAGTACATAACAGGATTCACACAGGAGAACAGCCATTTACATGCAGTGAATGTGGGAAATGTTTTACCCAGTCCTCAAATCTAATGAAACATAAAAGGATTCACATAAGAGAAAAAAATATTTAAATGTAATAACTGTGAGAAATCTTTTACTGCACCCTCATCTCTTACAGAGGCTGAAAAAAGACGTGCGTTCATCATGTTCAGCCTTTCACACATCACCTACTGTTGTTGATCCAAAAGAAGTAAAAAAAAAACCCCAGTCTGAAGCCCTCGCCAATATGCAACATACTGGGAAAAAAAGCCTTCTTGACCCCAGAATGGCATTCAGAATCTTCCCTGGATCAAGCAGCTTTTACCCACATATTAAATATTGTAACCCTTAACGTTATGCTTGTGCTGCATACCATAAAGTGCTTCACACAAGAGAAAAAACATTTACATGCACTGAATGTGTGAAATGCTTTACCACAGCCTCAAAAGTGACAGCTCATAAAAGGCATCACACAGGAGAAAACCAATTTAAGGCTGGCCGTCCTCTGGGTCTGTATTCCTGTGATGGTGCGATCATCCAATATCATCTGTCGTCGTCCATCCAATACCAGCCCAATCAGCCCTCTTCCACTGCCTCCGACTTCCACTGCATGACTTCAGACGATTAAATGCGACTACAACAAATTAGCGATCTTTCCCATTTGAATGGGATTTGTCAGATGAAAGCAGACGATCTGATACAAGTTACATGAGAAAAAGATGAATTGTATAGTTAAACTGCCGTACTGCGGCAGGGAAATTGTCCCATAGAGAAGTGATTCAGTTCGACAGGCGAAGACCACAGGATTCAATGTAAAAAATATTTTTGTTTTTATTTATTTCTTATTCAACCATTTATTCTTTTTTATACGCAGCAAAAAGACTTTTTATTTATTGCTTTTTTGGAATTTGAGTTTTTTTTGGGCGAAATTTTTGAGTCCCAATTTTTTTAATCACTTGGCTGCTAAGGACGCACTCAGCGCGTCCAGCCAAGTGGTTCTCCTGTGCTATGGACGCGCTGAGCACGTCCTAGCACAGGAGGCAGCAATCAGCCGGGATTCCGGCCGATTGCTGTGCCCCCCAGTGTGGGCTGACCTCTTGATGTCAGCCCAGCACTGCGGGACCCCGGCGGGCACAATAGATGTCATCGCGCTAGCGCGATGACATCTATTACAGGCGCCCCCCCCCCCCCCGCGAGTGCGGGGAAGGTGCCTGAAAGGGAGGGGGAGCTCCTTTGGACCTCTCTCCCTCCCGATCGGCCAGGGGCAGTGGCTAAAGGCAGGCACCGTTTGGAAGGGCACAGCCTGCCCTTCCAAACGGTGGCTGGCTTTAACCCCTTGGGGGCCGGATCACGATTCGGTGCTGAAAAGCACCGGATCATGATCCTCTCCCGGAGCTGGCCAACATCTTGGATGTCGGCCAAGCTTCTGGGAACTCCCCCTAATGACTGGCGTGATTGTGCATAGCGCGATGACGTCAGTTTTGGAGTTAACCCCTAGCTGCCACCAATGGTGGAGATAGGGGGTTTCAATGTACCCACTATCTCCCGATCTGTAGAAGCTAGGGGTTAATGTTTGGTATCGTTGGATGGGCCAGAGCATGGCCAACGATACCAAACATGACCATGGTAAAAGTTTTTTTTAAAAAAATAAAAAATGTAAGTAAAAAAATAATACAAAAACAAAAAAAAAATTTGGGTTTTGTTAATGCAGCAATATTGTTTCCATTTAATTTATAATGTGAACAATGATGCTGCACTAATGATTTTTGTATGGGGTGCTTTTGTTAAAAATAGGGTAATTTTCACCCCAAAAATGTAACGAGTCCCTATTTCTAATTTTTTTAACAAGCGCAACTCATAAAAAATATAACCGCAAATACTCGCATGTTAAAATGTGAAAAAAACACTTTACACGTTGTAAATTATTGAAAATTAACCACTTCGCTGCTGAGGACGCGCTCAGCGCGTCCTCAGCAGTCCCGCTGGTGTGCTGAGGACGCGCTGAGCACGTCCTCACATTGGGGTCAGCGTTCGGCCGGGTTCCGGCCGATCGCTGGCCCTCCGGTGCGGGCTGACATCCTGGATGTCAGCCCGGCATCCGGACCAGCAGCCGCCAGAATTAGGTGTCATCGCGGGGGCGCGATGACACCTAATTCAGGCGCCCCCCCCCGCATGTGCGGAGGAGGCGCCTGAAAGGGAGGGGGGGGAGGTCCTTCGGACCTCTCTCCCTCCCGATCGGCGGCGCACAGGGGGTTAACCCAGGCATCATTTGGAAGGGCACAGCCTGCCCTTCCAAATGATGCCTGGCATTAACCCCTGGGGAGCTGGATCGCGAATCGGCGCTGAAAAGCGCCGGTTCGCGATCCTTTCCCGGAGCTGGCCGACATCTTGGATGTCGGCCAAGCCTCCGGGAACTCCCCCAGAGGACTGGCGTCATCGTGCGTAGTACGATGACGCCAGTCCTACAGGGTTATCCAAAGAGATTCGAATTGCTTGAGAAAGGTAACCGAACGCTGAAAATCAGGGTTCGGTTACCTTTCCTGGCCATTCGGCTATCCAGAGAGCAGGCAATTCGCCAAATCCTGGCGAATTGCCTGCACATACGGTGCCTGTTCGGTGCCTGTTCGAGGGCAGTGAAATCCCCATAGAGAAGCACTGCTTCGGCTATTCAGAGAACACAAACCAGCAGTGAAAGGTTCCCCTAATGCCCTGCCATTCGGTGGTTTAATTCGGCAAGTTAATTCAGGAGAATCCCATAGGCTTCAATGTTAAAAATATTCCCGTTTTAATTCAATATCTAATAAACCGTTCATTATAAAATTCTGCAGCAAAAAGTCTCTTTATTATAGATTTTTTAGGATACTTTAAGCATTTTTCTGAATTTTTTAAAAAAAAATTAAAAGTCCGATTTTTTTTTTTTTTTTTTTTCAGTTTACTTATTTTTTTTGTAACAGCCCTCTTTATTATCATTCCCTGGACCTCCTGTGAAAATTTCAGACATTTTCGCTCAGTAGTTTCTTTGCAAACAGCGTTTCATTTTCCCAGATTCATACAAATGGTTTTTCTAATTTATTCACTGCCTCCTCTACGTCACAGCTGCTTCGGCTCTGTGTGATTCGGCTCCTTTTCGGCTCCTGTTCGGCTCCTCTTCGAAGGTTAATCCAGATGTTTTTGCTTGTTTTCATAGTGCATTCGGTGAGTTTTCGTCAGGTTTGCGGCAGCTTTTCCCTGCAATTCGGGGACCCTGTGGTACTCGCTGAATACACCGCAGGGTCACCGAAATGCAATCGGCAAAAGGAACCGAATTGAAGAGAACGAAAAGTCACCGAACGTGCGGTGACTTTTCGAATCTCTTTGGATAACCCTGCTAGACTTAACCCCTAACTGCCACAACTGTGGAGATAGGGAGTTCCAATGAACTCCCTATCTCCCGATCCGTGGCAGCTAGGGGTTAAATTTTGGTATCGTTGGATCGGCCAGAGCATGGCCGTTCCAACGATACCAAACACTACAGTGAAAAATTTTGTAAAAAAAAAAAAAATGAAAAATAAAAATAAAAAAAAAATTAAAAAAAAAAAATTAAACACTTTTTTTTTTTTTTTTGGGTTTGTTAATGCAGCAATATTGTTCCCATTTCAATTATAATGTGAACAATGATGCTGCACTAACGATTTTGTATGCGGTGCGTTTGTTAAAAATAGTGTCATTTTCCCAAAAAAAAATGTAACGAGACCCCATCTCTAATTTTTTTAACAAGCGCACCCCATACAAAATATAACCGCAATTGCTCGCATGTTAAAATGTGGAAAAAAACACTTTACACATTGTAAATTATTGAAAATACATATTTTATTGCATTTTTTGTTATAATATACAGACATGACATAACGTATACATATAATAATGACATATTATGAATCTACCGAGTCTGACGGAAAGAACGATATATAATATGTCTGGGTCATATACTAAAATAAGCCTTCAAAACACGTTTAAACATGATGCGCAAAACAGGTAAAAATGACCTCAGCATAGGGGCGGGAAAAGCCTCAGCAGCGAAAGGGTTAAAATTTTGATGCATTTTTTGTTATAATATTCAGGGTTAAAAAGACGAAGTATTTTTTTTTTCTTCTTCTTAAACTACAGTCCAGCTGCATTCTGTGGTGCTCTCTTTGTTGCTGAAAGCCTGTTTTAGCACCAGGGAGAGGTTTCTTTTCCCCGCAGCAGGGTTTTTTCTTTTTTTTGTTTGGCGGCCTGTCCGTCGGCTGACCTGGGTTTCTTGAATAATATGACTATGTATGAAACACTGTACATGCTCTCAGGGTTGGGAATGAGAAGGTTTGAAATTCTTCACTTTATAAGTAAGTGGACAATGCTACTGCCTTGTCATCAAAAAGCAGATCACATGGTATTAGCACTAATTACGCATTCATATTAGGGAGGGAAATGATACTTAGTTTATAGAACAACATTAAGACAGAAAATAGTAAAGTAAGTTTTAATAAAGTTTCTGTGACGCATAAGAGATATATAGAAACATAGAAACATAGAAAAATGTCGGCAGATAAGAACCTTACGGCCCATCTAGTCTGCCCAATTACATGGATACTTTACCTGGATTTATCTTTTGTTTAGGATAGCCTTATGCCTATCCCATGCTTGCTTAAATTCAATTACTGTTTTGGCCTCTACCACTTCTACTGGAAGACTGTTCCATGTATCCACCACCCTCTCAGTAAAATAATGCTTCCTGATGTTACTTTTAAACCTTTGCCCCTCTAATCTAAGACTATGTCTCTTGTTTTGCTATTTTGTTTCCTTTTAAATATACTCCCTTCCTCTACCTTGTGGATTCCTTTACGTATTTAAATGTTTCTATCATATCTCCTCTGTCTCGTCTTTTTTCCAAGCTGTACATGTTAAGATCATTAAGCCTTTCCTGGTAACTTTTCTCCTTCAAGCCGTACACCATTTTAGTAGCCCTTCTCTGAACTCTCTCTAAGAGGTCTATATCCTTCTGGAGATACGGTCTCCAGTACTGCACACAGTACTCCAAGTGAGGTCTCACCAGTGCTCTGTACAGTGGCATGAGCACTTCCCTTTTCCTACTGCTAATACCTCTCCCTACACAACCAAGCATTCTGCTAGCATTTCCTGCTGCTCTATTACATTGACTACTTACCCTTAGATCCTCTGAAATAATAACCCCTAAATCCCTTTCCTCAGATGTTGAGGTTAGGACTGTATCAAATATTCTATATTCAGCCCTTGGGTTTTTACGTCCCAGGTGCATTATCTTGCACTTATCCACATTAAAACTCAATTGCCACAACTCCGACCATTTTTTTAGTTTACCTAAATCATTTGTCATTTGGCTGATCCCTCCAGGAACGTCAACCCTGTTGCAAATCTTTGTGTCATCAGCAAAAAGACATACTTTTCCATTAATACCTTCTGCAATATCACTAATAAAAATATTAAAGAGAATGGGTCCAAGTACTGACCCCTGAGGTACCCCACTGGTAACAAGACCTTGTGCCGAATAAACTCCATTTACCACAACCCTCTGTTGTCTGTCACTCAGCCACTGCCTAATCCAGTCAACAATATTGGAATCTAAACTCAAAGATTGCAATTTATTGATAAGCCTTCTATGCGGAACAGTATCAAAAGCCTTACTGAAATCTAAATAAGCAATGTCTACTGCACCACCTGTGTCTATTATTTTTGTTACCCATTCAAAAAAATCAATAAGATTAGTTTGGCATGATCTCCCTGAGGTAAACCCATGTTGTTTCTGATCCTGTAATCTATGTGTTTTTAGATGTTCAACAATCCTTTCCTTTATATGAATCATTTAATATTTCTCTGTATAGATAATGTCTTTAAATGATATTATGTGTTGATATGTTGTATTGCCATTAAAGAAGAAGTGTGATTTCTTTAAGTAGAACTTGCTTTATATGTTTTTATTTTTTCTGGTCTAAATGAACTAAATAAATGACTAAAAAGTTTATATAAAGGATGGACGGTGTCTGGAATCCACGTTCGCCTGTGTGCCAGCTGCATTGTTCGATGGTTTCCACTTTTCGTGCATCGACTCTGTCTCCTGTTGGTGGCCAGGGCCAGATTTGCATCTCGGGAGTTTATAGGCACAGAAATTTGTAATTTACGTTTTTATTTTGTAAGTAAGTCATCAGACAATCAGACAAATGAAAATATGGGCCACGCAGGGCCACCAGTCATCGTCAACATAAGCACATCTTAAAAAAATGAAACAGTAAAGAAAAGGCAGTTGCAATATAAAAGACTCTGCATGTGGTCAGGAAGTCTCAAATAAGTCTCAGAAAATGAAATAAGAATAAAATCAAAAGTCATCGCAAAGGGGACTCAGCATAAGAAAAAGTGTGTCATCAAAAAACAGTCGTTCAGACGCGGTTGGGGTCAGCAGCCGGCATAGGAGAAATAAAAGGCAGTCCTCTTTAGCCCGTATTCCTCCAGAGGGTAGGGTGAGTGTTCATGTCGGGCCTAGCCTCCTTGCAAATAACTGGTCGAAGTGGCCCCCTCCACACAGCACCGGCCCGGACCGCACCACCACACCTGGTGAGATACCACAGGTTCCCGGAGAGCATCTTCCCGCTGTCAGGCAGCTTCACTGTCTTAGACATCTCGGGGTGACAGACTTGCAGCATAGGTACCTCCGCAGCCTCCAGAAACTCATCAGCCTCACCGCCCGGTTGCGGGATCGTTCTAGGGGGCAGTGGGTCGGCCCGCCGCGTAGCACGAAGACCTTTAATCGTGGTGCGAGTGCCCGTGTCTTTGGCCTGCAGGCCCTCAGCACAGTGGAGAGGCAACGGCACCATCACCTTGACCGAGCAGGTATCCGCCGCTCCCCTACATCCCCCCAGGATAGAGATCATCTGTAGCATAATCTCCCTCAAAAGTGGGCCTGCTTCATCCACGTCCAGCATCGCTAGACAGATGTTGAGGCCTTCCAGTGCCGCCATCTTCTCTGCAAAGGGGGGGGACATCCCAACCCTGGGCTTCACCTGCCTCCTCCTTTTTGGGCACAGGGAGACGGGGGCTTGCCGTCCCCACTGCCCGCACCATGGACCCCTCCAGGGATGAGGCACTCAAAGCTGCATGGGAGGCGAATGGCGCCGGACCTCAGTTCGCAAAATAGCCGCTGGCCTTATGTCCTGGCAGAGAACGGCTGGTAAAGGTGAGTCTCTGATCCGGAGGGGGGACAGGACGGGCTCCGGACAAAGCTTACCCAGTGACCAACCGCTTAGGGACCTCTGGCACTTAAAAGATCAATGGGAAAAGTCATCTAGAGTCCCCAAATAGAGAAGGACGTGTGGAGCTCCACCATGACACAACCTCTCTCGTTCGCAGTCGGCCACATCCCTGAGGCACAGAAATTTGGAGCACCCCTACTCCCCCCCCCCGAAAAAAAAGGAAACATGCTAAAATGACTTTTTACATTGTCGTTTAGGGGCAAACTAAAATAATTACAAATATAAAAAAAAAACATGAAAAACAGTTTCTCTCCACTCATATCAACAGAAGGGACAGAATTTGCTGCTTTACAGGGTTATTCAAAGACAGTCGTTCTGGCCCCGAAATGTAACCGGACACTGAAATTCAGCAAACGGTAACATTTTGGGGCCATTCATCTATTTAGAGAGCAGGCAATTCATCAAATTGTGACGAATTGCCTGCACATACAGTGCCTGTTCGACTGCAGTGAAATCCCCATAGAGAAGCAATGCTTTGTCTATTCAGAGAACACCAAAAAGCCAGGGCCGGATTAACCTAGGGGCAGATGGAGCAGCAGTTCCAGGCGCATGCCTCAGAATAGGCCCAGAGAAAGGATAACTATGGGGGTTATTCAGAGAGAGGTGAAAACCAGGAGAATTGGCAGGAGAAGAGAACAATCTAGACCAAATAGCCGATTTGGAAAGTGAGATAAATGGGAGAATTTTTCTGCCTTTGCTATTTTGAACTAGAATTTTCACTTCTCCAGTCATTCTCCAGGTTTTCACCTCTCTGAATAACCCTGTATGTCTGTGTTTGGACCCCTGTATCTCCAACTCCATAGCAGCTACAGGGTATGAACATGGCCTTTCCAATGATACCAAACATGACCAGGTTTTAAGTAAAATAAAGTAAATATTATTTTATTTTTATTTCCAACAGTAATATTTTTCACTTTTCAATTATAAAAGTAAACAATGATGCTGCACTAACTAACCATCACATTTCTCATATCACCAACAAGTGTGGAGGTGATGGTACAATCCATTGTTACATCAAAAACCTAAACCGTCGCACTGCAGCAAAGAGCACTGCAAGGAACTTTGGCCCATGCCTCACTAATCTTTACACCTCACAAGGTCAAGTGAGGTGTCATTGGACAGGGCAGAGTCTGGCCTTTGCATTAATACCAAACCTGACCATGTAAAATCTAAAGGAAAGGAAAATTTTTATTTATTTATTTTTAGTTCCAAAGCGATGGCATTATCCATTTGTCCTGTATAAAATGAGCAATACCACTGCCATTACTCACCTACTCATTTCCCACGCTGGGAGCAAGCTCAGTGTTTAATACATAGTCATATTATTCATAAAACAACACAAGGGAAATACCTGTATTTAATTTTTTTGGTTAAAATTTTATTTTTTCTCAGAAAAATGCAGTAACAGGTTCCCATTTCAGATTTTTTTTTAACAAGAATTCCATATTGAATATATAACCACAAAGGTTTGGATGATAAAATGGGAAAAAACTAATTACACTCTTTAACCCCTTCACTGCGGATGACGTGTGGGGCAGCCCCGGTGGAGATACTCACCTCTCTGTCCAGGGTCCCGCGGCGTTCTGGCTTCAGGGAAGCCAGACCCTGATTTTAGGCCGGCCCCCGACGTAAATGACGTCATCGCGCCTTTTGGATCCCTCTCCCTCCCGATTGGGAGGGTTTTCATCAAAAAAACAGGCACCGCTTTGTAGGGCAGTGTCTGCCCTTTAAAGCGGTGACTGGTTTTTAACCCTATAATTGCCAGATCACGATCGGTGCCGCTCGGCAGTCGATCGCAATCTAGCTCCGGTGGGGGCCACCATCTTGGATGGCGGCTCCACCTCCGGGTTCCCCCTTGGCTCCTGACGTGTCGTGCATAACACGATGATGTCAGATAGCCGGGGAACCGCTAGCTGCCCAGGGATTTCCAAGGAAATCCCCTGGTGGAGATACGGGGTTCATTTGAACCCCGATATCTCCAGAATCGTGGCAGCTAGGGGGTCATGCATGGCCTTTCGATTGATACCAAACATGACCATGTTCAAAGTAAAACAAAATTAAAAATAATTTAAAAAAATAATTTTTAAAAACATGTTTTTTTTTGTGTGTTCTTTTTATTAATGCAGCAATATTGTTCACATTTAAATTATAAAGTGAACAACGATGCTGCACTAATAACGATGATTTTTTTCTATGGGGTGCGTTTGCAAAAAATCACTTTATTCCCCCCAAAAAATGTAACGAGTCCCCATTTCTAATTTTTGTACAAACGCACCCCATAGAAAATATAACCGCAAACGCTCATGTGAAAAAAAATGGGGAAAAAACACTTTACTACTTTACTAAGAGGAGAGGGGACCCTGCTCCAGAGCTTACAAGCTTTCTCCTCTTAGATTGTAAGCTCTGGAGCAGGGTCCTCTCTCCTCTTAGATTGTAAGCTCTGGAGCAGGGTCCTCTCTCCTCTTAGATTGTAAGCTCTGGAGCAGGGTCCCCCGTCTCCTCTTAGATTGTAAGCTCTTGAACAGGGCCCCCGTCTCCTCTTAGATTGTAAGATCTGGAGCAGGGTCCTCACCCCCACTGCCCAGGCAAGACCCTGCTTAGAGTGCCTGTATACTGCCAATATTGCCCTGTCCTGTACCTCATGCAAGCTCTGTGATCTTAACACAGGACCCCCACCAGATTCCTACTAAGCATTTTGTGTCCCTCTTCTCCAGACAGATAAACTAGACCTCAGATAAGGGGACTCTATAAATAAAGACACTGGCATCAAGCTTAATAAAAATGTATTTATATGACAATTACCTTTTTTCCTGTGTCCAGTATCCCAGCCTGTGACCCATAGCAGCAGCTGCACCTGCATCTCAGCCCTGCCTCTAAGGCTAGCCTAAATAAAAGATAAATCCAGGTCTTTACTATGTAATTGGGCAGACTATATGGGCAGACTAGATGGGCCGAAAGGTTCTTATCTGCCGACATTTTCTAGGTTTCTCTCCCAGCATGCAAAGTGAGTGGGAGCACGTGGTGGATTGGAGGTGGAGTGGGGATGTGATGCTCGTGTAGCCTAGTGGAGAGCCCAGGAACTGCAGCTGTGCAGTGAATAAATTATCATAATTTAAGCCTGTTGATGGGGGGCAACTGCCCCCCTTGCCCCATGCTGCGGACGCCCATGTCAGGGTCGGAGAAATAGGATCGCCGAATCGCCCCGAAGTGCAGGGAACAAAAAGTCAACGAACGTACGGTGACTTTTCGATTCTCTTTGAATCGAAATCACCCAGCACGCAGACAAATCCCAGCAAGGCAAGGAAAACCCTAATCTGAGAAGCTGGTCCTTGATAATGGCCAGGTACTAATCTAAAATACATAGAAGTACAGATCAGGGACAGGAGAGATATCATAGTAATAACAAGCCAGAGGTTGGTACACGAGATAAACATATGCCAAGGGATAAACACAGAAATCACAGTCAAATATACAAACCAGAAAATCAAATGCAGGAGCTAGAAGACACGCGCTGAGGGCCAGAATAAACCACGTCATGGCTCAGAGCACAGTCAGTGACTGATATTTAAAGGCCTAGGTCTCTGCTCAGGTGCAGCATTCAAAGTGGCCTGATTCATAGACTGGCGCCCTCTCTGTTGGGGAGACCGCATTGCAGGGGCACCAGCAGGCATGACAGTACCCCCCTCCATGAGCACCCTCTGGGCGCCGAGATCCCGGGCAGTGGGATGAGAGTGGTGAAAGGCACGGACCAGACGAGGTGCGTGGAGATCAGTAACAGGAACCCATGAGCATTCCTCCAGGTCATACCCTCTGCAGTGCACCAAATATTGAAGACTCCCACGTGAATGACGGGAATCAACGATAGACTGGACCTCAAATTCTTCCTGTCCCTGGACTAGAACAGGAAGAGGTTGAGGAATGGCAGTGGTGAACCGATTGCACAGAAGAGGCTTCAACAAGGAGGTGTGAAAGGTATTAGATATACAGAGCGTACAAGGTAGGTCCAGAGCATAACTGACTTCATTGACACGTCTTAGGACCTTGAATGGACCAATATACCGCGGAGCAAATTTCATGGATGGCACACGTAACTTAATGTTACGGGTTGACAACCAGACTCTCTGGCCTGGAACATAGGAAGGACCCATCCGCCTATACCTATGCATAGGTCTTTTGTTGGACTGCAGCGTGACGGAGGTTAGAACGTACCAGATTCCACACTTGATGAAGAGACTGAACATAGGAGTCCAAGTCAGGAAGACCAGTGTCAGAACCAGGGGATGGCAAAAAGGTAGGATGGAAACCGTGGGCAACATAAAACGCGGAGTGACCAGATGAGGCATTCACATTACTGTTCAGAGCAAATTCAGCCCAAGGAAGTAAAGATACCCAATCATCCTGCCCTTGAGAAGAGAAGCTCTGAATGTAGTTCTCAATAGACTGATTAGCATGTTCGGCAGCTCCATTAGACTGTGGGTGATAAGCAGAAGAAAATACTTTAATGCCCAACTGTGAACAGAAATTTCACCAAAATCTAGAGATGAACTGGGGACCTCGATCAGAGACAATTTCATGAGGCATACCATGCAATCTGAATACCTCCTTGGCAAATATGTTGGCTAGACCTTTAGATGTTGGCAATTTCTTGAGAGGAACCAGATGAACCATTTTAGTAAAGTGATCAACAATGGTCAAAATCACTGTATGCCCTTCAGAAGGTGGCAAATCAACTATGAAATCCATAGAAATATGTGACCAAGGTTTATCAGGGATGGCTAGTGGTTGCAATAGCCCTGAAGGACATTGAGCAGAGGCTTTGGATTGTGCACATACCACACTTGCCACACATATTCCCTCACATCTTTGGCAATGTCTCGCCACCAGTACATCGGTGTAAGGGCTGACAATGTCCTTTTTATACCAGGATGACCGGCTGGCCTGGAGGCATGATAACATGAGAGTAGTTCCTTTCTTTCTGCGTCAGGAACAAACAACTTTTTTTTTTTTTTGAGAAAGGATTTTTACCAGGAAGGATACATTGAGATTTCTCTCGTTTTCAAGTATGTCCTGGGTGGCGAGTATGTACCGTTAGGTGTCTTGCCAAGGACACTTACTGGAGAGGTTGCTCGCTGGGATCGAACCCATGACTCCACAGGCTCTCTCCATGCAGAGCAGTGACGTTACCTCTACTCCACCCAGCTGGCACTCAGAACTTGTCAGAAGGAGTCTCAGGGGGAGCTGTACTTTGCATAGCTTGGATACGAGTAAGGAGTGTAGAAGTAAGGGTGAGGTGAGTAGCTGCCACTACTCTCTCCAGAGGAACAATCGACTCAACTGGTCTATCTTGCTGTTCTGTGACCTCAAACTGCCTGGAAAGCGCGTCTGCCTTAGCATTTCTGTTACTGGGCCTATAGGTGATTATGTAATTGAAGGGAGTCAAAAACATAGACCACCGGGCTTGACGGGATGACAGTCTTTTGGCATCGGTAATAAAGGTCAGGTTTCTATGGTCAGTTAGAATCATAGTGGGAGTAGGAGCTCCTTCAAGTAGGCGTCTCCACTCCTTCAAAGCAGAAATGATAGCCAGGAGTTCTCGGTTACTGATATCATAGTTCCTTTCAGCACTAGATAATTTCTTGGAAAAGAAGCCACAAGGCTTGAGTGGTTGGTCAGGGGATTTTCTTTGGGAGAGAACAGCTCCTACTCCTGTCTCAGAGGCATCAACCTCTAAGATGAAAGGCTTCCTCGGATCAGGATGGACAAGTATAGGGGCCGTAGAAAAAGCCTCTTTAGGAGTCTCGAAGGCTTAAATGGCTTCAGGGGACCAAATACGGGTATTAGCTCACTTCTTGGTCATATTGGTAATGGGTGCCAGTATTGTGGAAAAATTGAGTATGAACCTGCGGTAATAGTTGGCGAACCCTATGAATCTCTGAATAGCTTTTAGCCCTATAGGACATTGCCAGTCAGTAACAGCAGTAAGTTTAGCCGGGTCCATGGGAAATCCTTCTTTGGAAATGACGTAACCTAGAAATGCTAACTTAGGTTGGTCAAAGAGACACTTCTCCAATTTACAGTAAAGGCCATTGTTCAATAACGTCTGAAGAACCTTTCTAACCTGCAAGTGATGAGTAGCGAGATCAGGTGAGTAAATGAGTATATCGTCCAAATACACAATGATAGTTGTGTATAAAATCACGCAAAACTCCCCGGACAGCGTCTTGGAAGAGAGCTAGGGGGATCTTGGAGAATGTTCGTCAAATGGATGAATTGACTGCAAGAGTTCGAGATACTTATTTGATGTACTCAAGAGTCTGGGCAGGATGGATAGAGGTTGAGGCCAATCGAAGTTAAGATGGCTGGAGGAAGTAAGATGGGATAGGGGAATGTCATAGGGGTTAGAAGCAGTCTTTTTTTCTTTCTCTTCTTCCTCCCCCCTCTCTCCCTGTGTATTTGGGAAAAATGACACGTGATATTGCTGTAGTGTTTGTAGCATATTTTGGTGGTTTTGGAGTGTATATACAACCGTATTATTTTTTTTCGTTTGTACACTGTGTCTTGATAAATGAAGATAAAAAAAGAATCATGCAAAACATCATTTATAAAATCTTGGAACACAGCTGGAGCATTACATAGCCAAAAGGGCATTACGAGGTATTCATAGTGACCAGATCTGGTATTGAAAGCGGTTTTCCATTCATCACCATCTTTAATACGCACTAAGTTATAAGCACTTCTTAGGTCAAGCTTGGTAAAGATCTGGGAAACTTTTAGCCTGTCAAAGAGTTCAGCAATCAATGGAATAGGCATTTTTCACAGTTATTTTATTGAATCCCCTGTAGTCTATGCAAGGTCTTAAGTCCCCCTCTTTCTTAAGAGACAAAAAAGAACCCAGCACCAGCAGGAGATGTGGATTTCCTTATGAAGCCCTTAGCAAGGGAATCCTTTATGTACTGTACTCCTCCAATATGATGGACCCGGAAGTCAGGACCATTAGAGCTCCTGATGAAATTGCTGTTAGTTCGGTAAAGAAACGCACGTTGATCGGTTTGTTGCTAATTCAGCATAATAAGATTCATGTATCATCAATAAGATGCGAAGCATAATCAAGTAATAAATATCATGCCTATGAGGCCTCTAATGTTTATTTGTCGGATGGTTGTGACATCCAAGGCATAAGTGTTGGTACTGGTTGTGTCGATAAAACGATTGAGACCAATGTTGTTTACCAAAGGAGTTTTGTTTGACCTAAGAATGTTCAAAGCTGGACCAGTGGGCTAATTGTGTTGATTGAATACCATGGCACTGAAATCTTGATTAATTATAGCAACTGATTATCCATGTTAAATTTGATTACCATATTTCCACCAATACGGTTCAATATATGCACAATACTTGACACAATTCAGTGACAAGAAATATAGGCTGAGTACGTCAGGACAAAATTTAGCGTATTCAACAAACCGGACGTTGGAAGAATCTTGCTTGTAAATTGGTTGTACAAAGTGTGAAATTATAAATCTTTGTTTCAACTATAAATGAATATAAATGATAACCAAATTTTAGCAAAAGCTATTGGTTCATTATTGAATATGTTGCTCCATGGTGTTGAGCCCAAACGTTTTTTTGTATATGGGGCACGCACTATGTATTTGTGAATAGTTGCAATCAAACTTACATTGCTCCCATACTCTGGCATATGATTCATGCATCGTTTGGCTGCAACTTATAATATCTCAGATATATACTAATTGTGTGTTTAAAAATCACTAAACCGACAAAACCGAAGTATTGAAACCAATGGTTTAAAATTGCCAAACGTAAGGCACGGTCTGTCTTTGGATGACTATTTTTTAATGAATTAAAGAGTTAATTTAACTATACACAAATAAAGGTAATGTTTTAATAATACAAAAGGAGGGATACTTCCTCGAGTAGAGGAATTAACCTATCGCAACCGGTGTTTAGTCACTTTATCCCGATCGCAAGTTCTCATACGGGGGGGGGGGGGGGGTTATACCTACCTTGGTATTTCCATTATATGGAAATAGGACTGGTCTCCTTAGAAATATAAGGGTTGGAAAGGGCTCTGCCATTTATAGCATGAATAGCTATAGGTGGATTTTTTTCAACACAGTGAATCTCTTTCTCCAATGCGAAAGTGGTGTCCATAAAATTGTCCTCTGCCCCTGAATCAAGAAGTGCATCTACCTGAATAATGGAGGAACCTACCTCAATCATAACAGTAAAGTAACAACGCTTTTTATAGAAACAAGGAGACAATGTCTTAATTTCTGATACCAGTCCCCACTCCTCTGGCGGTTTAATCTCTCCAGACTGCATTGGTTGAGGTACAGGGTTGTCAGATGCAGCAGGGTTAAACTCTGGAGACACACACGGCATTAACCTATTAGGTTGCGCTTTTGTTTTACACATATCCCTGATTTGGTCATACATTCGACCACAGTCCCATCATTCCTCAGAAAAGGATATTGGGTACAACTGTTCTGACTGTCTCCGTTGTTGGAGAGAATTCAAGCTGTTCAAGGTGTTGCTCCTCTTGAGAAACCCCCTGGTAAGGTCTTTGTACCTGAAGAGGAGAGGACACAGATGATGATGATATACCATGACTCCAAGCCTTATGGGCATATGGGGATAACCAAGACCCTAGTCTCTATTGAAAAATAGTTCTGGTGGGCAGGTATGCGAAGGGATATTAAGGACTACATAGCCACATGTGAGGTATGCTGTAGAAGCAAACATCCCCGGTCCTTACCTATAGGTCTATTGCAGCCATTGCCGGTGCCTGAGAGACCTTGGTCCCACCTCTCTGTGGACTTCATTACCGATCTACCTGTGTCCCAGGGTCATACGGTGATCCTTACGGTGGTAGACAGATTCTCGAAAATGGTGCACTTCGTGCCTCTGGTCAAGCTCCCTTCAGCTATTGAGCTAGTGCCAGTATTTGTGAAAAATATTGTGAGACTTCATGGGGTTCCCCTGGGAATAGTATCCAATAGAGGAACCCAATTCGTTTCTCGTTTCTGGCGAGGGTTTTGTGACAACTTCAGTATCACGTTGAGTTTCTCCTCGGCTTATCACCCACAGACGAATGGGGCCGCAGAGAGAGCCAGAGTTTCGAACAATATTTGAGGTGTTTTGTCTCTGAAAAGCAAAGTGAGTGGGCAGACCTGTTACCCTGGGCTGAGGTTGCACTGAACAACTCAGTGAGCGAAACCACGGGTCACTCACCGTTCCATACAGTTTATGGTTATGATCCTCCCATGCTTCCCTCGATATTCCAAGGCACTGCATTGCCAGCCTTGGAAGAGCATCTGAATAACCTGAAAGAGACATGGGAAAGGGTTAAGGAAATCATGGAGGTCAATATCCAAAAGCAAAAAATAAAAGCTGACATAGAGGTCCTGCACCGGTTTATATGGTTGGGGACAAGGTATGGCTGTCGACCCGAAACATCAAATTGTTGGTGCCATCCATGAAGATGGCTCCAAGGTTTATTGGTCCTTATAAGGTGCTAAGACGCATTAACCCTGTCTCCTATGCTTTGGCTTTACCCCCATATTTACGTATTCACAACGTATTCCACGTTAGCCTCTTGAAACCCCTTACCTGTAATAGGTACACCAGAGTCACTGCTCCACCTCCGCCTATCATGTCCCAGGGTGAGGAAGAGTACGACGTCCGTGCCATCTTGAGGTCCAGTGTGGTTCCTGGTATCCTTCAGTACCTAGTAGACTGGGAGGGTTCTGGTTTGTCAGTTCCATGTGGCCCATCCTTCTGCGCCTGGTGGTCGTACGGAGTCTGTCCGTCCGGGGGGGGTTCTGTCATATCCTCAGCCCCTGCTGTGCTGCCTGGGGGGTCTGGGCAAGGTCCTGTGCCAAGAGCTGGCTGACTGCCAGCACTGGGGAATGGCCGAGTGGCGTCCAAGGGTGTGGGGCCTGACGTGGTCACGAGGAGCCGCCGGGTTTAAAACAGGGCGCGAGGAGTTGCCTCGTCGCCCTGTCGTGGAGTTCTGTTCCCGCATCGCTATGTACCCTGTGTATTGAGTTATTGTTGCCAACCCGTTTCTGGATACGATCCCTGCTCCTGCTTTTTGACCCGGCTTGTTTAGACTATTCTATTGCTGCTCGAATACGATCGCCTGTGTGGTGCTTTGGTGGTGTAACCCCATGTGTGCCACTGGGCTGTTTACACGTTACTGGGGTGTTGTCCCTTCTCGTTTGTGGGCCTCTGAATATCATACAGTACCGTTGACCTGCTCCAGATTATCAGAAAACATTAAAACAGCACATTTCCTGACTGCCCTGCAGTCCGTGCAATTCACCAACTGTCTGATGTATCTTTGTGTTTCTGAACGTGCTCTAAGTTTTCTATCGGTCTCGAAACCTTTAGTGCTTAGTAGCAACTCAGTGGTTTGCTCATTATCTCTGTCTCGTGCATAGAAGTCTGTAAACGCCAAGCAGGTTTATCAATCCTTAAGGATCTCAACTTCGCTACTCCTTTGTGGAGGCTACTCCCCCCATTACACTGACATACATATATATATATATTCAGGCACAGACCCCCCAGAATTATATACACAGGCTCAGACCCCCCAGAATTATATACACAGGCATTGGACCCCCAGAATAATATGCAATGCACTGAGCCCCCAGAATAATATGCACATCACTGAGCCCCCAAAATAATATGCACAGCAATGAGCCCCCAGAATAATATACCCAGCACTGGACCCCCAGAATTATATACACAACACTGAGCCCCAAGAATAATATGCACAGCACTGAGCCCCCAAAATAATATACCCAGCACTGGACCCCCAGAATTATATACACAGCACTGAGCCCCCAGAATAATATACCCAGCACTGGACCCCCCAGAATTATATACACAGCACTGAGCCACCAAAATAATATACCCAGCACTTGACCCCCAGAATAATATACCCAGCACTAAGCCCCCAGAATAATATACCCAGCACTGGACCCCCCAGAATTATATACACAGCACTGAGCCCCAGAATAATATTCACAGCACTGAGCCCCAGAATAATATTCACAGCACTGAGCCCCCAGAATAATATGCACAGCACTGAGCCCCCAAAATAATATACCCAGCACTGAGCCCCCAGAATAATATGCACAGCACTGAGCCCCACAAATAATATGCACAGCACTGGACCCCCAGAATAATATACACAGCACTGAGCCCCCAGAATAATATGCACAACACTGAGCCCCCAGAATTATATACACAACACTGAACCCCCAGAATGAGCCCCCAGAATAATATACCCAGCACTGGACCCCCAGAATTATATACACAGCACTGAGCCCCCAAAATAATATACCCAGCACTGGACCCCCAGAATAATATACCCAGCACTAAGCCCCCAGAATAATATGCACAGCACTGAGCCCCCCAAATAATATACCCAACACTGAGCCCCCAAAATAATATGCACAGCACTGGACCCCCAGAATAATATACCCAACACTGAGCCCCCAGAGTAATATGCACAGCACTGGACACCCATAATAATATACACAGCACTGAGCCCCCAGAATAATATGCACAGCACTGGACCCCCAGAATAATATACCCAGCACTTGACCCCCAGAATTATATACACAGCACTGAGCCCCCAGAATAATATGCACAGCACTGAGCCCCACAAATAATATGCACAACACTGAGCCCCCAGAATAATATACACAGCACTGAGCCCCCAGAATAATATGCACAGCACTGAGCCCCACAAATAATATGCACAGCACTGGACCCCCAGAATAATATATATAGCACTAAGCCCCTAGAATAATATGCACAGCACTGAGCCCCCAGAATTATATACACAGCATTGAGCCCCCAGAATAATATACCCTGCACTGGTCCCCCAGAATAATATGCACAGCACTGAGCCCCAGAATAATATGCACAGCACTGAGCCCCCAGAATAATAAACCCAGCACTGGACCCCCAGAATGATAGATGCAGCACTGGACCCCCAGAATTATATACACACCACTGAGCCCCCAGAATAATATACCCAGTACTGGATCCCCAGAATTATATACACACTACTGAGCCCCCAGAATAATATACTCAGCACTGGTTATATGGATATATTTTCCCCCAGCTCACGTGGATATATTTGCCCCAGCTCATATGTATATATTTGCCCTCAGCTCACACATGGATATATTGCCCCCAGCTCACACATGGATATATTGCCCCAGCTCATATGTATATATTGCCCCAGCTCACATGTATATATTGCCCCAGCTCACCGCTCTCCTCTGCCAGGCCCGAAACAAGATTGTGAGATCGCAGCTGGCTGATGGATCCCAGGCGAGTGGCCGCACTTCATGCCAGCAGCCGCTCGTCGTAGTAGGAAAAACACGCGGCCGCTGGCAATGTGTGGCCAGCTTGTTTCGGGCTCGGGCCACAGCGGGAACCTGCGTTCCCGCAGCGGGTGAAGTGCGGGAACGCCGTTCCCGCAGGACTCGAGCCCTGCCCCCAGCTCACATGAATATATTGCCCCCAGCGCACATGGATAGATTTTGCCAGCTCACATGGATATATTGCCCCCAGCTCACATGATATATTGCCCCAGCTCACATGGATATATTGCCCCCAACTCTCATATGGATATATTTGCCCCAGCTCACATGGATATATTGCCCCAGCTCTCCTCCTCTGTCTGTCTGCGGCCGTTCTTCTACCTGCGAGTGGCCACCGGCATGCAGCCTGGCCTCTCACGTGGGAACCACATGATCAGTGCACGTGAACTCCGCAATATCGCGAGAACACGGCTGCGCTGGTCCAGCGCAGCCGCGTTCTCGCGATCTTGTGCGCTGGGTAGGTGGTTCCCAGCGAGCGGCCAAGCTGCATGCCGGCAGCCGCTCGCAGGGAGAACGGCCAGCGGCGGTAATATTCTCGGGGGGAGAATTGCCCTGTTGCCCCCGCTGGATCAGCCCCTGCGTCGGACCCTAGCCTAAACCGTCTCCAAGCGAGAAGCGGCAACAATTAGGCATTAAAAGAGCATTTATAATAAAACTAGCTTTTGTCCGCGGCGTCGCTCGCATGGATTTTAGGATTTGTTAAAAAATGTTTTTTAAAAGGAACTTGAGGTTTTTTTGGTAGAACCCCCTTTCCCCCCCACTTGGGATTTTGGGAACATTGTGAAACACGTGCTTTTTTATTTTGCAAGAAGAATGTAAGTGCCAAATTTCACACCTGTAACATCTTTGGTTTTTCAAATATAGGTATACTGATAAAAGTACTCACATCCCTTTCCCCCACCCCCCTTAACTGGATTTTCGGAAAATGGTAAAAAAAACATAGGGTTTTTTTGCACGAAGATTGTAAATATCGAATATCACATCGGTAACATCATTGGTTTTTGAAATAAAGATATAGTGATAAAGGTATTCATCCCCCTTTTTGCCCCCCCACTGAATTTTTGGAAAATGGTAAAATACGTGTTTGTTTTATTTTCAAGACAAATCTAAATACCAATTTTCACGTCTGTAACATCTTCTGTATTTGAGATATAACTATCCTGTTGAAAAGTATTCACCCCCTTTTTTTCACCCACCCCGTGAGATTCTTGGAAAATGGTAAAACAGGTGTTTTTTTTTATTTTTCAAGAAGATTGTAAGTGCCAGATTTCACACCTGTAACATCTTTGGTTTTTGGAAATATAGGTATACTGATAAAAGTATTCAACCCACTTTTTGCCCCCCCCCCCACTGAATTTTTGGAAAATGGCAAAATAGGTGTTTTTTTGTTTCTCAAGACGAATCTAAATACCGATTTTCACGTAACATCTTCTGTTTTTGCGATATAGGTATCCTGTTTAAAAGTATTCAGCCCCCCTTTTTTTTACCCCCCACTTGGGAATTTTGGAAAATGGTAAAACACCTGTTTTTATTTTTCAAAAAGATTGCAAATACCAAATTTCACGTCTGTAACATCTTTGGTTTTTGAAATATAGGTGTAATGATAAAAATATTCAGACCCCTTTCCCCGACCCCCCAATTGAATTTGTGGAAAATGGCAAAAAACATGTTTGTTTTTTTCATGAAGATTGTAAATACCAAATTTCACACCCGTAACATCTTCGGTTTTTGAAATATAGGTATACTGATAAAAGTATTCAACCCCCCTTTTTGCCCCCCCAAGGAATTTTCAGAACATGGTAAAATACATGGGGCAGTATTACAATGTTGGTACTAACTTAGCCAGAGCTGTTGTAAACTGAAAACCTCCATAGGCTATAATGGCTCTGGGAAGTTTACAACAGCTCTGGTTAAGTTAGCACCAACTATGTAATATGGCCCGTGTTGTTTAATTTTTTCAAGACAAATCTAAATACCAATTTTCAGGTCTGTAACATCTTCGGTTTTGGAAATACAGGTATCCTGTTTAAAATATTCAACCCCCTTTTTTTGCAACCCACTTGGATTTTTGAAAAACGGTAAAATGTGTTTTTTTATTTTTCAAGATGAATCTAAATACCGATTTTCACATCTGTAGCTTCTTCTGTTTTTGAGCTATAGGTGTCAGGATCCCTGGCTGTAGCCATTCTGGAACCCCCCGGTGGTACACTTCCATGTACTGTTCCTGCCCTGTAACCAGCATTCAGGATCAGCATCCAGCAATGCAACAGTTAAATCACAAAAAACACACGTAAATCAAAGACAACACACGTGACTCACAAAATAAAGGGCTCTGCCCCACAGTAAACATTGCTGGTTCATTACAGTTCTTGTGCGGAGAGTGAGGAGCTGCTAACTCGCTGCTCTGCTGTACTCATCTGTTCCTGTTTATTATTTATGTTTCCTGCAACTCCACCATAATCCTTCTGAGAATCATCTGGTCAGTTTATTTCCACATCATCCTCCCTACCCCTTCCCACCTGCTTATCAGTGCAGGACACTGCAACCTGGGCTCATACCCCTGCCATCCAGGTGCCACCCAGGTACCATCCCCACGTTCCTGACAATAGGTATCCTGTTTAAAATATTCAACCCCCTATTTCACCCCCTTTAGGGGCGGAGTTTCCAAAAATCCTTCCTTAGTGGGTGCCTACATCATAAAAACAGTGCACCCTCAAAATTTCACATTCCTAGGTTAGGTTAAACGGTTTCAGCTGGGCGTTGATGAGTCAGTCAGGACTTTCGCGTATATATATATAATATATATATATATATATGACAATATACAAAGTTTACTAAGGATACTGACACCCAACCCCTATATACACTGGCCAGACAGCATGAGAACCCCACTGAGGCACAGTGCAGAGTATACTGACACCCCACCCCCACATACACTGCCTACTGATGAAGGAATAGACTTTGCCGAAACACGTCTCAGTTATCCCATTCATTTTATTTCATACAAAAAAATATTTTATTCTTTTTATTAACCCTTCACTGCTGAAGACGTGTTGGGAATGTCCTAGGATTCTCCCGCTGTATGCGGAGGACGTGCCCCACGTGTTCTGCCACCTGGGAGCTCTTAGCAATACTCACCTCCAGGGTCCCGAGGTGCTGCTTTTGACCCCATTGACATCATTTTCAGGCAGCCACCTGGCAAAGCTGGATGATCACCTGAAAAGAGGGGTGGTCCTTTCAGATCCCTCTTCCTCCCGATCGGGAGGAGGTAAGGGGTAAAGCCAGGCACTGCTGAAAAGGGGAGAGCCTCCCCTTTCAAATGATGCCTGACATTAACCCTTGAGGTACCGGTCAGCGATCCAGCACCGGATCTCGTCCTGGTTCCAGTTGCCAGCGAAATACAGTGCTGTTCGACAGCAGTGAAATCTCCATAGAGAAGCAATGGTTAATCTATTCAGAGAACACCGAACAGCAGAGAAATGTGAGAAAAATGCCCTGATGTTTGGTGGTTTCATTCGGCAGGTTTAATCAGTTGAAACCCATAAGTTTCAATGTAAAAAAATATTGCCGTTTTCATGCAATATATATTAAACCGTTTATTCTTTTAAGATGCAGAAAAAAGTCTATTTTTTCGGCAAAAATTTTTCAATTTTGTTTTCGGAAATAGCGTTTTTTTATTCTTTAAAAGATCTTTTTATTATTATGCATGGGATATATATATATATATATATATTTTTTAAAGTATTTTATCAGGAAGGATACATTAAGATTTCTCTCGTTTTCAAGTATGTCCTGGGCGGCGAGTATGTACCGTTAGGTGTCTTGCCAAGGACACTTACTGGAGAGGTGCTCCGGCCAGGCATTTTCACCCAGTAGATTTTTTTAGCAAGCAGCTTTTGAAAGCAGCAGTGTTTTTTTTGTTGTTGGCTTTTTTTCCCGTTCTTCGGCTTGTCAGCTTTTTCCAGCGGCTGGTCAGTGCTGTCTTCGTCAGAAAGTTGGCTTTTTCCAGATGCGTTCGGCCGGTTTGTGGCAGCTTATCGGATCTGATAATTTCTGCGGGTTCCCAGCGGGTTATCGAATCGGATCAGATTCAATATGCAGCTAGACCCGCTGAAATTAAATCAGATGTGATAATTTTGGCGGCTTTGCAGGTTTTTTAAAAAAAATATTGGCTGTTTTTCCCTGCACTTTGGAGACCCTGTGGTGAATGCTGAATTTACCGCAGGGTCTGGGAATCTGATTCTCCGAAGTGCAGGGATGAGAGCACCGAAATGTTGGTGACATTTCGATGCTCTCTGAATAACCCCTTATATGTGTCACTGGGTGCATCCATTGTGTGAGGTGCATAGAAGTGGGACAGGCATATGGCACATGGACAGGTACACGGTACATAGAGAGGGACAGACATATGGCACAGGTATGAGGTACATGGACAGACATGAGGTACATGGTGTTGGACAGGCATATGGCACAGGGACAGGTATGAGGTACAGAGAGGGACAGGTATGAGGTACACAGATGGCCCGAGTGCCCTAGCCTTGTGACAATACCCTTCCATGGCTTCCTATTGTCGTCTAGAAGACAATCAGGAAAATCACATCATTGGCCCTTGCCATCCCTTCTCTCCCCCTCCCCATTTTTCTTTTTGAACATTTTTACTCCTTTCCTGCTCTCCCCCTTGTGCTCGAGACACGTATTGGAGATATTTCTGTCTTCTTTGTCTAGTTTGTTATTTTCTTTATCGCTGAGACATTATGCGTTGGTCCGACGTGACCACTTTTTTGTTTATTTCCTTTGGGTTATTGTACTGCTGATGTGTTTTGGAAATAAAAATACATTAAACCAGAACTCTCCAATATAATTTTTTATTACAAGGCAACTATACATAAAAAAACCAATAAATTGATATACAGAGATAAGAATAAATCTGAGATTAAACAAAGTCAAACACATAAAGGGACACTACCACAAAAAAATGGCAAGATATTCAAATCCTGCTTCCCTGGTGATGCTTGTGGGGGCGACGGCAACAGCTATGCTTCACACAGTGATTTTGGATATATGGGACAGGAAAGAAGGACAGGAAGATGGGATGCACTCAACGTAGCCTGTCCACTTCAAAAAGCTGAAGAAGGGTGTGTTGAGTGTCCCTTTAAAGCAATGTTTCCCAAACCTGTCCTCAGGACCCTCTGCCTCGCCAGGTTTTCCAGATATCTGAAGCTCAGCACAGGTGATATTATTTGCTGCTCAGTGATTGCAGGATTCAGTCTGCTTTTCCCCAAGGTGATTGTAAAACCTGGCCTGGTTGAGGGTCCCAAGGACAGGTTTGGGAAACACTGCTTTAAAGCCTGAGAGACACAAGGGCTACATAGTTAGAGACAGTGCAGACATCATTGGTCCCTGGCTGCTTTTTCGGGCAGAGGAAACTGCTCTGCTTCACTCAGGAATTTGGGGCAAACGGGGCTGAAAGGAGGTGAGAGAAAGGGAAGGTGTGCTCCATGCAGTCTGAGGTGGTCAGGGTGTGTAGAGTGTCCATTTAAGAAAAGGAAACTCCCATGTTGGGTTTAAGGAGTTTCCGCTCTCAGTTGTAACATCCATAATTGTGGACATAAAAAAGGCCTGTATAAATGTATTTTCACTCGGTAGAAACTATTCAGGATAGAAGGGGTTAAGTTTATACTTTGTTCTGAAACCTAACCCCCATTCATGGCATTAAACTGGCTTTGCTCCCCGGTGAGTTAGCGTGTCAATACAGATTTGATTTAGATGTAAATGATTGTGCACGTCGTTTCTTGTCGGAGGAGTTCATTCAAGTTTAAAATGCATTGACGTTCTGCAAAGGCATCGCCCACATTCAGCACATACCGCTCATGCATGACCTCACATGGAGATAATGTCCACCATTGATTCAGAAACATTTCACCCTCTCAGGACACACAAACTGCTCATCAGCCGTGTGTATTCTTGCGCGTCTCTTGGGAGCGGCCTTTCCCACATTCAGGACATGCAAAGGGTTTCTCTCCTGAATGATACCATGAGACGAGCTTAAATATACATATCTCTACCAATTTTTCTCCTGTATGAATGCGCCCATGTATATCATGTAATATAACCATCTATTTATCTAAAACATCTTCCTTCAATAAGACCAAACAGCTTCTCTCCCATATACACTATATTGTACAGAAACACTCTTACTTTATCCCAAGAACGGTTTTAAAACAGATGGCTACACTCCTCTGTGAGTCCTCTCATGTTTAGTAAGATGACCCTTTGTTCTAAAACATTTCTCACATTTAGAACAAGCAAACGGCTTCTCCCCTGTATGAATTCTCTCATGTCTAGTAAGATCACTCTTAAATCTAAAACCTTTCCCACATTCAGGACAAGCAAATGTCTTCTCTCCTCTATGAATTCTCACATGCACATTAAGCTTCTCTTTTGATCTAAAACCTTTCCCACATTCGGAACATACAAATGGCTTCTCTCCTGTGTGAATTCTTTCATGTAACATACGTGCAAACCTCGATGGAAATGGTTTTTGTCCCTTATGAAATTTCTCATGTGCAATAACATAAGCCAGGCTTTTAAAACATTTCTCACATTCAGAACATGCATACGGCCTCTCTCCTGTATGAATTCTTTCATGTACAGTAAGTTCACACTTTCTTGCAAAACATTTCCCACATTCAGAACAAGCAAACGGCTTCTCTCCTGTATGATTTCTCTCAAGTCTGGTAAGCTCAGCCTTTGATCCAAAACCTTACTCACATTCAGAACAAGCAAACAGCTTCTCTCCTGTATGAATTCTCTCATGTACAGCAAGCCTGTCTTTACTTCCAAAACATTTCCCGCATTCAGAGCATACAAATGGATTGTCTCCTGTATGAATTCTCTCATGCAAAATAAGTTTACACTTTGCGGTAAAACATTTGCCACATTCAGAACATTCAAATAAATGCTCACCTGTATGGATTCTCTCATGTACAGTGAGAGCCCTCTTCTTTGTATAACATTTCCCACATTCAGAACATGCAAATGGCTTCACCCCTGTATGAACTGACGTATGTGAAACAAGATCGCCATTTGTTCTGAAACATTTCTCACATTTAGGACATGCAAACGGCTTCTCTCCTGTATGAATTCTCTTATGTGCAGTAAGTTCACCCTTTGTTCGAAAACATTTCCCACATTCAGTACACGCATAAGGCTTTTCTCCTGTATGAATTCTCTTGTGAATGACAATGGCTTTCTTTATTCTAAAACATTTACCACATTCAGAACATGCGAACGGCTTCTCTCCTGTATGAATTCTCTCATGTACAATAAGATCACCCTTCATTTTAAAACATTTCTCACATTCAGAACATGCAAATGACTGCTCTCCTATATGAATTCTCACATGGTCAGTAAGATCATGCTTTGATTTAAAACATATCTCACATTCAGAACATGCAAATGGCTTCTCTCCTGTATGAATTCTCACATGGTCAGCAAGCCTACCTTTTCTACTAAAACATTTTCCACATTCAGAACATACAAATGGCTTCTCTCTTGTATGTGTTCTCTTGTGTAGAGAAAGATTACCCACTGATCTGAAACATTTCTCACATTCAGAACATGCATACGGCTTCTCTCCTGTATGAATTCTCTCATGTAAAGAAAGCTCAGCCTTTCTTCTAAAACATTTCCCACATTCAGAACATGCAAATGGCTTCTCTCCTGTATGAATTCTCACATGGTCAGCAAGCCTACCTTTTGTACTAAAACATTTTCCACATTCAGAACATACAAATGGATGCTCTCCTGTATGTGATCTATTGTGTGTAGAAAGATTACTCTGCGATCCAAAACATTTCTCACATTCAGAACATGCATACGGCTTCTCTCCTGTATGAATTCTCTCATGTAAAGAAAGATGACCCTTTTTTTTAAAACATTTCCCACATTCAGAACATATATAAGGCTTCTCTCCTGTATGGATTCTCTCATGTACAGTAAGATCACCCGTTATTCTAAAACATTTCCCACATTCAGAACATACAAAAGGCTTCTCTCCTGTATGAATTGTCTTATGTATAGTAAGATGAATCTTTGTTTTAAAACATTTCACACATTCAGAACACGCAAACGGCTTCTCTCCGGTATGAATTTTCTGATGCACAGTAAGTCGACCTGAGCTTGTAAAACATTTTTCACATTCAGAACAAGCATACGGCTTCTCTCCTGTATGATTTCTCACATGTACAGTAAGCGCTGCCGTTGTACGAAAACATTTCTCACATTCAGAACATGAATACGGCTTCTCTCCTGTATGAATTCTCTCATGTACAGTAAGCGCACCCTTTGTACGAAAATATTTCTCACATTCAGAACATGAATACGGCTTCTCTCCTGTATGAATTCTCTCATGTATAGTAAGCTTACCCCTGCTTCTAAAACATTTCCCACATTCATAACATGCAAACTTCTCTTCTATGTGACCTCTCCTGTATTTACCAAGACTTGCATTTGTGCTTAAACATTTCTCACTTTCAGAGCAAGGAAATGTCGCAGATGACAGTCCTGGATTCTCTGGTTCTTTTGAATTTTCTGAGGAGTGTAAAGCTTCATCTTTGATCATTATTTCTTCTTTCTCTTCTGGCAGAGGCTTCATGATGTTTTCCTCAACATGTGTCACTTGTTCTTCAAAAGCGATTCCTGAAGACATTTCAGGACTTTATCTGTAATCCTGGAGGCAAAAAATCCAATATTTTACTCTGTCCCCAAACCAAATGCAGACATGTTAAAATTCCCTTTATACTGGCATGCGTTGCCAGGGATTTCTTTTTAATTAGAAGAAATTAAAAAAAGGTCCTGTAAAACAGTAAAAGGTCTGTTAACCCCTTCACTGCTGAGCCATTTGACAATTGTCTAAAATTGCTGGAACACAAGAAGCCCTAAAAGGGTAGTCACAGACATGACAACGGAAAGGGGCATAGTTAAGATAATGGATGTAATTACCTTTTTCGCACGCAACGTTATCAATCTTCTGATATGCCAGTGTGGACTCCGTTAAGTAGGAAGAACGACGAGACCTGTGAAAAAAAGAGTGCAGGAACATGTGAGGAACATACAGAATGGCCTGGAGTCCCACAATGTGTCCGCACACTTTAAGGCAAAACACAATAAAAACCCTGAAGGTCTAATCTTTACAGGACTTACGGTTGTCCGGACCCCATGGAAAGGTCGCGACTTTGAAAAAGAAATAGGAAAGGGGGAAATGAGATATATAAACCAGGGCTCAAAATTTCAGGTCCCGAGCTACTAGCCAGGCCTTAAGAGTTACTCGCCACCAGCTGCCCCAACCAAGCACTACCTTTAACTCCGCCCCTAAATAAACCCTCTTATAGTATTAATGATAATTAAATAATAATTTAACAAAGCTCTGTAAATATAAAGGAAAATAATGTGTGGCTTGTACGCTCATACACATGGCACATTACTGAGTTTTATTGCTGTGGAGCTCTGTGATACGCTCATGCACACCGCACATTACTGTGAATTTTATTGCTGTGGAGCTCTGATACAGTAATGTGCTGTGTGAGCGTATCACAAAGCTCCACTGACTTTTCACACACCCCTCACATTATTTTTACCCTCTCATTTTTTACCACCCTCTTTTCCAATTCTTTTTACACCCCTCTTTCTTTTTACCCCCTTTTTCTCATTCATTTTACTCCCCATTCTTTTCTTTCTCATTCATTTTACCCCCTTTTTCTTTTTACCCCCTCTATCTTTTTACACTGCTCTTTCTTTTTACCCCCCTCTCACTTTCTTTCTACCCCCAAGCAGTCACTTACCAAGGCAGCAGATGAGGAAGGAGGACAGCGCAGCATAGGCCCAGTCTGGACACTGGATGGCTCTGCTGGATAGTCGGCTCTTGTGCCTGGGTCTTATCGATGCTGCAGCATGCCTCCCACATTCATAACACGATTCTGGGAACGGCACGCTGCATTGGCGCCGCCCCCTCCTGCGCGTCACCTGTCCCACCCATATGATGCGTCATAGACTCGCAGTCCTTACGCTGCGAGTGTGCGCGCACAGGAGGGGGCAGCGCCGATCAGGTAGACAGCTCCAGATTCGGACTCAAAGAGTCCGATACTGGAGCTGTGAATTAAGGTGGTGGCCCACTGAAACTGGCCCCAGCAACCAACGGGTCAGTCCACCCCACCTCGCCCTCACCAAATGCGAGCAGGCGACTGGAAATTTTGAGGTCTGTATATACAACTGAAAGGGCTAAACATAGTTACAGTTACAAGTTTTTATAAAGTGCTATCAAGTTCCGTAGCGCTGTACAGTAGGAGGCCGAACAACAAATAAACATACAGGTTAAACGCACAGTTCAGTAAGTGAGAGGACCCTGCTCAAGAGCTTACAATCTAGAGGATAGGGGTGACACACTAGGTGAGGGTTAATAGAGAGTGTGAAAATAGAGTGCATGTGGGCTGTGTGGGAAGATGCAGCAGAGAATGAACAGAAAGGGATCATTTAGTGAGCCAAAAGGCTTCTCTAAAGTAATGAGTTTTCAGAGACTTCTTGAAGGACTAAAGAGACGGGGAGAGTCTAATGTTGCAGGGGAGGGAGTTCCATAGAAAGGGGGCAGCTTGGGAGAAGTCTTGAAGGCGGGAGATGGGGGTGTGGGTACGAGGAACTGATAGCTTCAGATAATTGGCAGAGCGTAGTGGTCGGGATGGGAATGTACCTGCTAATAAGGGAGGAAATGTAGTCAAGGGTGCGGTTATGTATGTGAGCACCAATGTTTTGAATTGGATTCTATAGGAGACAGGAAGTCACTGTAGAGATAGACAAAGGGGGGATAAAGGGGGGAGGTGTGAGAGGTGTGTGTGAGATGTGGTGGATGAACCTGGCACAGGCGTTCATGACAGACTGCAGAGGAAGAATCTGGGACCTCTTAAGGCCAGAGAGAAGGAGGTTACAGTAGTCGAAGCGGGAGATAATAAGTGCTTAAAAATGTTTTTTAGGTGGAAGTAGCAGGATTTGGTTATTAACTGAATGTGAGGAATAAAGAAGAGATCAGAGTCTAGGAGGACACCGAGGCTCAATTTTAGACCGAAGTTAAATTTTAGAGAGGTTAAGCTTTAGGAAATGAGAAGTCATCCAGTCGGAGACAGCTGACAGGCAGGCAGTAATACGGTCCAGCACGGGAGGCAAGAGATCGGGAGTAGAAAGGTATAGTTGGGTGTTGTCGGCATAGAGATGATATTTGAGTACATAGGAAGATATGAGGTTGCCAAGAGAAACGGTGTAGATCAAGAAGAGTAGGGGGCCCAGACCAGAGCCTTGAGGTACCCCAACTGAGAGAGGAGTTGGGGGGGGGGGAAGAGGTGCCAGCGAAGGAGACACTGAAGGAGCGAAGAGAGAGGTAGGAAGAGAACTAGGAGAAAGCTGAGTCACTGAGGCCAAGTTGACGCAGCGTGAGGAGCAGGAGAGGGTGGTCAACAGTGTCAAAGGCAGCAGAAAGATCGAGGAGAATAAGGAGGGAGACGTGACCTTTGGTTTTTGGCCGCAACTAGATCATTGGTCACCTTGGCCAGAGCAGTTTCAGTGGAGTGCTGGGAGCGAAAGCCGGACTGGTAGAGTAGAGATCAAGTAGAGAGTTAGTAGTGAGATAACCGGTGAGCTGGTTATAGACCAGGCATTCTAGGATTTTGGAGGCAAAGGGGAGCAGAGAGATGGGACGGTAGTTAGAGAGGGAGGGGGGTCAAGAGATGGCTTCTTTAGGATGGCGGTGATCAGAGCATGTTTGAAAGCAGAAGGGAAGACAGCAGAGGAGAGGCAGAGGTTGAAAATGTGAGTCAGAGCGGGAACAACAACTGGTAAGACTGACCGGGTAAGGTGCGAGGGGATAGGGTCAAGAGGACAGGTGGTTGGCCGATCGTGGCGTCCTGCAGTCTGCTTCCGGGTTCCCTCCTCTTGATCGGAACCCGGAAGCAGGGCGCCACAATCGTCCGGAAGTGACAGCATGAGGTCAACGATGGAGCGCAGGTACAGGTATGGTATGTATCCAGCAATAAAATTTAATCCAGAGCCACACTCAGGAACACCACCAGGGAGGTTAAATAACCCTTGATAGAGAGTTTAGGGGATCGACTCTGCCACCACATTCACTTTATTAAGCAGCATTCATTTGGTACCCCCCATCCCATCTCTAGTGCTCCGGACTCTAGAAAAGAATGCACACACGCCTATAGTAAAATATATGGAAGGTAAGGGTTAAACCCAATCACAAAGAGAGGGGGTAGCTCTGCACTACTCAAACCTGCTTGCACACAGGAGGATCAAATCCCGTTTGTTGCGGTGGGTCCTCTCGATATGCTTGAAATCACTGGATGAAGTCACCAGTAGGGATGAGCCGAACACGCCCGAGTTCGGTTCGTATTCAAACCCGTACTTTCCAAATGTTCGAATCCGAACTCGAACTCAATACAAGTCAATGGGGCTGAAAATTCGGTTTTTAGAGTGCCCTCCAAGAGGGCATATATGCTAGATATTTGCCATAAAAAGGTGAATGGGGGTCCGGGTAGTGCCCTGGGGGACAGGAAACAAGGACAAAAAGTAAAAAAAAAAACATTTTTAAAGGGACAGTGAGTTTTTCATGAAATAAGGGTTAAAAATAAAAACGAAAAATTCTTTCAAATATCGTGCCTAGGAGGTCCCCATAACCTGCCCGTGAAGTGGTGGATTTGTAGGATGTATAGAAACACTTAAAAACAAAAAAATGACGTTTCAAATTACAGTAAATGCTTTTCCTTTAATCTATCCATAAACAACTGCTTGGGGCGGCAGTCTGTATGAAAAGAGGAGACATTTTCGGACACGCAGAAAAAGTTTAGTGATTTTCTTGGCTAAATTATTGTGAAACTTATGCAGGCTTTGGATGAAAGTAACAATAGGTGCTTTAAGGCTGGGGTCAGACTAGCGCACTTTTAACGTGCGTTTAGGCGCACTTAATCACGGCCGCACTAGCAGCAAATGACACGCAATGATGGCCAATATACGAAGTACGGCCGCATGAAAGTCCGGCCGCGCAACGCAAGTGGAAAATTAACGCATTTTTTCCAGAACGCTGAACCGCTAGTACTGACGTACAGAGTGAGCTGTGTCCGCATAGCGGCGTGTGTGCGTGATTAGGAGACGTCAGACGCTGCTCATGTCCGGCCAACATAACGTCCAGACACCCAAAGTTTCCTGGTTTGGATCCGTAAAAAATCACGCACAAAAATGCGCATCGTATGACCGTTTAAGCGCTTTCCGTGAAAAAACAACTCCATGCGTTCGGACGCACTTTTTGACGTTCGCTGTGAAAAATGCGTTCGTTTGACCCTAGCCTAAAATTGGGCCTTTAGCTTCGGCAACAGTGCCGTCACACAGTAAACTCTCTGAGGATATGAATCTGATACAGGCGTCAGTGGCAGTGCAGCCAAATATTGTGCCTTTGGTGCCAGGCCAGCAAGTGCCATCATACAGTAACCCCTCTGTGGTATTGTGGAAGAGTGCAGGGGTGGACCATGCGGTCAGGGCTGGTGCTAGACTATTTTGCGCCCTAGGCAAGACCAGCTACTTAGGTACGTTTGTTGGTGGCGGTACTAGTTGCTGGCGCCTGTCAACTTTTTGTGAAAGACCAGCTACTTGCACCCCCCCCCCAAAAAAAAAAAAACGACAACATGAAACTGCTAAATTTCTTTTTACTTAATAAAGTTTGAAAAGCACCAATAGTAAAGGTAAAATAAATAAACTGTATTAAACCATTTTAAATTAACTCTCTTAAATTAAAATTAACTGTATTGAACAAATATAAATTAACGAAAAAAAAAATAAGAGTTGTCACGTAAGTTTCAATTTCAGACACATCAAAATTTCACTTTGCGTGCCTTATCCTTTGCAAATTTTCATCATGCGTATATATACATATTGCCCAGGCCAGCTCACATCATGCGTATATATATTGTCCAGGCCAGCTCACATCATGCTCAGTCACAGATGCGCCACCATCATGCGTATATATATTGCCCAGGCCAATCCCCTGGTGGAGATAGGGGGTTCATTTGAACACCGATATCTCCAGGCATCTAGTGGGTCATGGAGGGTGTCAATCGAAAGGCCTGAGCATGGCCTTTCGAATGATACCCAACAAGACCAGGTATAAAGTAAAAAAAATAAAAAAATAAAATAAAAACATGTATTTTTTTTGTGTGTTATTTTTATTAATGCAGCAATATTGTTCACATTGCAATTATAAGGTGAACGATGATGCACTAATGATTTTTTTCTATGGGTTGCGTTTGCAATAAATCAAGTAATTCCCCCCAAAAATGCAGTAACAGGTTCCCTTTTCAGATTTTTTTTTAACAAGCATTCCATATTGAATATATAACCACAAAGGTTTGGATGATAAAATGGGAAAAAACTAATTACACTCTTTAACCCCTTCACTGCGGATGACGTGTGGGGCAGCCCCGGTGGAGATACTCACCTCTCTGTCCAGGGTCCCGCGGCGTTCTGGCTTCAGGGAAGCCAGACCCTGACTTTAGGCCGGCCCCCGACGTAAATGACGTCATCGCGCCTTTTGGATCCCTCTCCCTCCCGATCGGGAGGGTTTTCATCAAAAAAACAGGCACCGATTTGTAGGGCAGTGTCTGCCCTTTAAAGCGGTGACTGGTTTTTAACCCTATAATTGCCAGATCGCGATCGGTGCCGCTCGGCAGTCGATCGCAATCTAGCTCCGGTGGGGGCCACCATCTTGGATGGCGGCTCCACCTCCGGGTTCCCCCTTGGCTCCTGACGTGTCGTGCATAACACGATGATGTCAGATAGCCGGGGAACCGCTAGCTGCCCAGGGATTTCCAAGGAAATCCCCTGGTGGAGATACGGGGTTCATTTGAACCCCGATATCTCCAGAATCGTGGCAGCTAGGGGGTCATGCATGGCCTTTCGATTGATACCAAACATGACCATGTCCAAAGTAAAACAAAATTAAAAATAATTTAAAAAAATAATTTTTAAAAACATGGTTTTTTTTGTGTGTTCTTTTTATTAATGCAGCAATATTGTTCACATTTAAATTATAAAGTGAACAACGATGCTGCACTAATAACGATGATTTTTTTCTATGGGGTGCGTTTGCAAAAAATCACTTTATTCCCCCCAAAAAATGTAACAAGTCCCCATTTCTAATTTTTGTACAAGCGCACGCCATAGAAAACATAACTGCAAATGCTCATGTGCTAAAATGTGAAAAACAACAACACTTTACACACTGCAGATGATTAAAAATTCTATTTTCATTGCATTTTTTTCACAATATACAGCCAGGACAGGACGTATACATATAAAAATGATATATTATGAATCTACCGGAAAGAACGATAACTAACATGTCGGTCATTTAACAAAATATGGCTTCAAAATCGCGTTTGAACATGATGAGCGAAAGCGGTAAAAATGAGTTGAGCACACAGCGGTGAAATACAGCATATTAGAAGTTTTAGGAGGGAAATTAACACTTCTCAAATCTCAATCAGAAGCAGACACCACCCCACCCCCTCAGTATAGTCTACAATGTATCAAATTGATTAGACCAGACTAAAAACACCTGTTATGCCGTTTGAAAAACACAGGTAATTTAGAGTTGAGAATCTTTGCACGTACACATTAGTTTTTAATTCAATATCTAATAAACCGTTGCTTACAATATTCTGCAGTAAAGAGTCTCTTTATTTCTAGATTTTTTTGTATTTTTTTAAGCATTTTCTATACTTTTTTCAAAATTTCTTTTTTTGCGAGCTCGAACTGAACACACCCAAAAAGTTCAAAGTTCGCGAACTTTCGAACGACCAAAGTTTGGTTCGAACTCCGAACTGATCGAACCGAACAGCTCATCCCTAGTCACCAGCAGGAAGATAAAACCCATCTGTGTATGTGTGAAGAAATACAGCTCAGTACATCACACACACACACACGTTTTTTTGGAGCCATCTACATTCTGGAGAGTACGCTGGACTAAGGAGAGGTCCTGTAGCTTCAGAAAAGGGACTCTGGCAAACTGAGAGACTTTTTATTTTGTAATATTTTAATTTTAAGAGTTTTTATCGTGGAATATATTAAGCTCTACGGTTATATGCAGTGTATCGAGTGTTTCGTGCCCCAGCACGAAATCGACATCCGCGGAAAATCGGAGGAATTCTAAGCCAGTGAGCGAAGGTCTTGTCGTTGAGCCCTGCCAACGTCATCATCATTGGCAGGGGCGTGACGGTCGACTCGCCGCCATCTTGGTGGAGACCAAGAAAGTGTCAGGGTCTGCTCGCAAGCCCCTATAGCAGTGGTCTCAAAGTACTGGCCCGCGGGCCATTCGTGGCCCGCGGACCGGTTACAAGCGGCCCGCAGTGTGGCGTGGCAAGCTGGCACACAAGCAATAGCATGCGCGACTTCATCCAGAAGGGAAGTTTCGCGTCAAACCAGAAGTGTAACTCGTGCATCTGTGCGAGTTATAGGCGGAGACCGGGGAAACAGGCATGCATGTGCTTTGTCTCCCTGGGAGAAGACCTAACAGTAGCACATGCCCGGGCACTTGCCACCAGCCTCGCAGAGCCTCCTGCTCTCCCAGCGCCTCATGCACGATGGCTGCGCTGCACCACCTGAAACCCCGGCTGTGGACCAACGCCACTCCTCGGGCGGAGCTGAGAGCAAAGACATTTGGCATATGGCCGGCCCCCTGATGGGACAGTGGCACGCACCCGTTCAGGAACTTGCGATTCTTCGCGTGCAGCAGCAGCTCTCGGGTCAGTTTCAAAATTGGCTAAAGTGTTTAACTACTGATCCCCATCTGCTGTTTATGTCCCTAGAGCGGGGGGGGGGGGGGGGTCGGGGGCCTTGTTCCCTCCGGATGTTTTGGTTCTGCGTCTCCCAAGGTGTGGTCCCGGGGCATCTGGAGGGCCAGGGTTGCCGACCCCCTGCTCTAGGGACGTTAAAATAGGAGATGGGGGTCAGAAGTTAACACTTAAGGGGAGCGGTCAGCATTGACTAGAATATCCTGTTAAGAGTGTGAGATCTCATACTACAGGGATTATGCTATAATGTTGACGTAATAATGACCGAATTGTGAAATAGAACCTGAACTTGCAGAGAATAATCTATTTTTCCCGTTTGTTTACAGATTTTCATACGGTAAGTGTTTCCAAACTTGCAGAATAATTCCCAAGGTCTGTTTGTCAGGGTGTTCGCTTTCAGCCACCTGTGACATTTTGCCCGGAGTTACCTGGACATGTGGAATATTTAACGAAGAACCACAAGGCAAAGGTTAATACAAACGAGTTGGAGAAATATTTTGTGGCCAGAAATCTGCATTGCTCTTCTTCGAATCCCATTATTGGTGACTAAACACCTAAAGTAATATAAAGTGAATATGGGAGAAAGAGTATAACTCTAATGGGCGCTGCTTGCTTGATAAAGAATCAGATCGAGTTGTGTTGCATGTACGTCAGAGTTTGTAAATATCTGCATTAATATCAACTAGATTTGTGTAGAATGGGTGTGCGTCCCTAATGTATACAATAGAACAGTCCTCAAAATTTCCACTCGCCTGCTCGCATTTGGCGAGTGGAAATGCTGGAAAAGGGTTAAGGTGGGGCAACTAGTGTCAAGTAACTCTTAAGGCCTGGCTAGTAGCTCAGGACTTGAAATTTTGAGGCCTGCAATAGAAGATATGGGACCAGTGTTAGGATCAGAATCTAGATACAGTTAATTCTTCTCTAATATAAGTTGCAGTAAATGGTTTACATAATGTATTCCATAAAACATAATGTATTCCATAAACCAGAAACAGTGTACGTAGCTTTGATTGCTGTAAATGAAGGTGGTGGTGAGTTTTATCTTAAACCTTGGGATGTTACTGCTTTTCAAAAAATGTGATCTATTTGATCATATGCCCCTGCAGAAAGAAATATGTCGGGAAAACAACCAGGGCTTTAGGGGTACGAGTGAGAGAGCATATACGGAACATAGAGAGAGGACTAGAAACTCACAGTGTCCCCGCACACTTTAAAAAAAATACCACAATAGCGACCCCAGAAAGCTTCAATTCATGGCTTTAAAAAAAGTCCAGAATGACAGAAGAGGGGGAGACTTCACCAAAAAAATCAGTCAAGAGGAAATGAAATGTATATACGATTTTGACTCATTACAACCGAACGGATTAAATGCCGATATCGAATTCTGTCATTTCCTATAACTCGTCTCATCCTTCACTTTTCACCCTTTACTCCGACCCCTGAAATTCGATACACCTTCGTGAACCTCTGTAATCCTGATAATCCACTAGTTAGTTTTTAGCGGAATCCACTGCCGGACCTCCACCAACCAACATGGAAGCATCCCGCCAACCACCTGGTCTACAACTAACCTGGAAGCCCCTAGATACATCTCCTACAATAGGGCTCGAGGACCCTCCCTCCATCTGCTGAACCCCATTTCTGATTGAACACGGCTCCCTTCACTGCTGCACAATCACTAAGTAGTCTCATGCTTCAGAATCAAGAATGCTCCCGATATCATGCCCCCAATACACGGGCACCTCTAGCACATTAGGAGTAATAACAGAACACAATTATACAACAGATACATTTGATCATATTAGATATCTGGTCAACTAATTTAACATTAATACCCAATCTAGGCCACCATCAAAGTGACCTACACATGCACATTTATTAGCGATCTAATTTATTGTCCCCTTTTTTATGGCAATTCTCCAATCCACCTGCATGTATACTGTCCCATTCTCAGCCTGTCTCCCAGTCCCACATTTATCTTACTTTTTATTTTACTTTATTTTTAAACTGGCCATCTCCGCCTGATGGCATTCCGTTTTCATCTGCATATATTATAGTGTATTTCAGGGCTCAAAATTTCCACTCACCTACTAGCATTTGGCGAGTGGAAATTAAGTGAGGGCGAGTGGAAATGCACACACAGGCAGCACAATAAATTATTTCATGCTGCGTATTCCAGCGGTGCCACCGTGCAGCCGCCCCTTCCCCAAGCTACACGGTGGCAGGGATCAGCTGCCTAACCTGACCAAGCTCGTCTCTGTCACTGGCAGGGGGGTGGAGAGGAGCTTCCCTGCCTCCTCGGTCTGATGACTGGGTATACATGTATCTGGGGTCTGATGTCTGGGTATTAATGTTATTTTTGTAACTTTATTGTAAATAAAACCTTTAACAGTGTAATTTCATAAGATAATTTAAGGGGGTGTGTTTAGGGGAAGAGTAAAGAGCTGGGTAGGGGTTAGGTGGAGCAACTGGTGGCGAGTAACTCTTATGCCTGGTTAGTAGCTTGGGACTTGAAATTTTGAGCCCTGGTGTATTTCACCTCCATCTGACAGCATTCTGTTTTCCACCTGCAGTATTTGTCCCAGTTATAATGTACTTTAGTCACGCTGACCACCTCGGTTTGATGGCAGTTCATAATTTTTCCTGCATTGTCCTAATATAAGGAACTTAAGTTTAGCGGACTACCTCCGTTGTCGCCTATTTGCATACCAACATGTACATTGTCTCAGATATGATCAATATAGGGGTTTCAATTGTCCCCCCTGAGTTCACTGTTCTGTTTGCATACTGGCATCCAATATTGACGTTGCTTTCAGAAGTCCCACCCATTCACTCCCTCAAACAGGTCATTGTATAATTAATTACCCACTGACTCTCTCCCGGCAACCAGAAGGAAATTGCCCCGTATGTATACACCACAGACATGAGTGATCACACTGCTCTCCTCCTATTGGCCATGAATGAACACGTGAGCGGGCCGTTTTGTCCAATAGCGTCTGGACGTTTTTTGCCCGGGAACAGAGGAAGGAATCCACCAATCAAATCCAAAGACAACCCCTTTAAACTTGCACAGCAAAGATGAGGGTCTCACAGCTGATGAAGCCAGCATAGCGACTGGCGAAACGCGTTCTGGACACCCTCATTACATTATTTATAACAGCTCACTCATGTTATTGTTATTTTTATTCTATATTAAACCCCTTTACAAACACCTTTTGCCTTTGTGATTCACTGCACAACAACACTGCCAGTCTCGGGGGGGGGGGGATCTTGCAGCACACACCCTGAAAGAGTCCCAACCCAGGAGCCAGACGTACGCAGAGCCCAGCAGTGGAACCACGCATTGAGCAGATACCCACGGAGTCAAAGAAGGGAACAGACCACCTTATGGGTCTGAATCGCGATTGAGAGTGAGCGTGATATTTATATCGGCTCCCAAACAGGTGAGTTAGCACTTCTATGCACATTTTTCCTTTCAATTTAAATGTTATGCGCTATGGAATCCTCTTTCTGTGCTCTCTCTACATAATTACCGGACCTGCAACGGAGAGAAAGAGAAAGACCTGTGCCTAGCCCACCACCGCTTGTAAATTTATTTATAAAGGATTTTACCAGGAAGGATACATTGAGATTTCTCTCGTTTTCAAGTATGTCCTGGGTTCAAGAACATTGAAGTGTTACAGTTACAGAAATAAAGTAATACAATGCAAGATATTGAAAAACAACACAAATATACAGATTAACAGAAAATAAATATGTAGGAAATATAGTCACTAGGTTACATGTTTACAGGTGCATTCTGTATTGAGGTATGTTAGTAAGGAGCTCTTGAGTGACTTGAAGATTTGATGGTGTCTGGGAGGTTATTCCATAATTGTGGTGCTCTGTAGGAAAAGGAGGACCGAGCCACTGTCTTTTTGTATTGTGGCATTGCAAGTAAGGTGCTGGTCCTGGATCGGAGGTTATAGGATGAGGGAGCTGCTCGGGGAAGCAGTCTATTCAGGTAGGGTGGCAGCTTCCCAGAAATGCTCTTAGACACCAGGCTGGAGAGGTGAAGGGTGCGTTTAGACTCCAGCGATGGCCAGTTTAGCTCTTTTAACATGTCACAATGGAGGGTCATGTAGTTACATTGTAATGCAAAGCGGCAGAAGGAGTTATACAATGTAGTAAGTTTCTGAAGGTGTGCTTGCGGGGCCGCTGCATACACTACATCTCCGTAATCAATAGCCGGCATAAGCATTTGTTGTACAATCTGCTTTCTAACCGCAGGGCTCAGGCAGGATTTGTTTCTGTACAGGGCACCTAGTTTGGGGTAAAGTTTAGATGAAAGTTTTTCAATGTGGGGGCCAAAGGATAGATTAGGGTCCAACCACATACCTAGATATTTGAGAGAAGTGACTGTGGTCAGCGTGCCATTTGATTTTGTCCCAACACATAGTTGGGATTTTTGCAATTTGTGTAGTTTAGGTGCTGTTCCAAAGAGCATCGTTACAGTTTTGTCAGTATTTAAAAAAAGTTTCTTGTGTTTGATCCACTTTTCTACCTCTGTGAATTGTTCTTGCAGCACGGCCTCCAGCTGTGGGAGATTTGGTTTGCTGGTATAGATTACAGCGTCTGCGTACATATGTACAGTTGAGGCTTTGCAGACATTGGCCAGATCATTTATGAATATTGTGAATAGCAGGGGGCCTAGTATTGAGCCTTGGGGTACACCGCAAGTGACTGGGAGCGGGAGGGAGGAGCTGCCAGAAATTGACACATATTGTGATCGGTCGTATACATATGATTGAAACCAGGTTAGCGTGCGATCACCAATGCCAGAGTTTTTAAGTTTTTCTAACAAGATGCCATGGTCTACTGTGTCAAAGGCCTTGGCAAAATCAAGGAAGATGGCTCCAGTTAGGTTTCCTTGTTCCATCCCAGCTTGGATATCATTGCAGACTTTTAAAAGGGCGGTTGTAGTTGAGTGATTTGGACGAAAGCCTGATTGATCCGGGGTTAAGTAGTCCCAATATTGATAATAATCACGTAATTGTGTGTAGACGCATTTTTCCAGGATTTTTGACACTACAGGGAGCAACGATATTGGACGGTAGTTGGATACCAAAGTATTGTCACCACTTTTATGGATAGGTACCACTCTCGCAGTCTTCCAGAGTTTGGGTATGTATCCAGTCGCCAGTGATTCATTTATTAGGGTTGCGACAGGATTCGCAATTGCCGGCGCACTGATTTTCAGCAGCATTGCTGGTATTTGATCTGGTCCAGACTGGTATTTCATTTTTTGCTTACGGAGAAGTTTAGTTACGACACTGACAGGCACTGGTCTAAAACTGAATTCCTGTCTGATACAGGGACTTTGCACAGTTGGAGGGGCCTGACCTGGATGAGGCCTCTCTGATTGCCAAGCTAGGAAATGACATGCAATCAAAGTGGTGGCGCATCTGACAAAATAATCATTAAAGGCATTTGCTACATCTAGGGGGTGTTGTAGGGTTTGGTTGTTTACTTTGACAGCAGCTGGCTGGGAGTGGACTGGGGGTGCTTGTATGTTACTTATGGTTCTCCAAAAGTTTTTAGGGTTTGATATGTTATTGTTTAGATTTTCATTGAAGTAATGGGTTTTGGCCATTTTTGTTTGTTTTGTGCATTCATTCTGGCATTTTCGGCATTCGTAGTGATCGTTCATGGAACCAGTACTCTTGAAATTTGACCATAGTGAATCTCTAAACTGGTACATTAGTGTAAGATCAGCTGTAACCCAGGGGAGATGGGTCCCTTTTACTCACACTTTACGCAGCGGGGCATGGGAATTCCAGACTTGCAGCAGCTCAGACTGAAAGTATTCAACTGCACAGTCTAGGTCTGGGATTAGGTTTAGCCTGTACCAGGGGAGCTGTTTGAGATCACTTAGGAAGGATTCAAGAATAAATTTCTTGAAAGACCTGGTGGTTATTACCTTTGGGGAGATTTCAAGGCTTTTATTTTGCGCACGCAGTACACTAGACAATGGTCACTAAAGCTATTAGCAAGAACGCCTGCCTCCTGTATTCTATCAGGAGATGAGGAGAGAATCCAGTCCAGCAAGGTATGGTTAGGGCTTTTCATATTAATGCGAGTGGGGGAGGAGATTAATTGAGTTAGCTGCAAAGTTTTAAACAGTGTGCAGTGTTTATTGTTTTTAGGATTTAGCCAATCTGTATTAAAATCGCCGAGGACCAGCAGTTCACTTTTTTGGTTTTGGGCAAGTAGGTTATTAAGGATTTGAGATATGTCAGAGAGGGAGTGCACTGGAGCGCTCGGTGGGCGATAGAACCCAGCAACAATGATTGATTTACTGAATGGGATCTCAATTATACCAGAGAGGAAATCAAAGGTGACAGGAGAGCTAGGAGTTTGTGAACTTTAAGGACTCCTCAACATAAATAACAATTCCCCCTTCTCTCTTTGCTCTGTCTTTTCTATAAGATGAATACCCCTGTATTGATATGGCAGAGTCTGGTACTTTTGGGGTTAACATGACTCCGTGAGCACAATGATTTTGGGTTTGTAATAGCAACACCAAGCCTGAAGCTCATCCAATTTAGGGAGTAAACGTCGGATGTTACAGTGCACAAATGAGAGGCCTTTTTTAGTGGGGAGACTAAAATTTGAACACTTATCCACCAGGTGGCAGCAATACTCCGAGTCCATTATCGCTGGCTACAGTATTTAAAGCTGCTCACACTGCCAACCCACCTACGCCTGTTTTTCGAACATTTATCCACCAGGTGGCAGCAACATCACAAGGTTTAACCCTTTCACTGCTGAGGACGTGTGGGAAACGTCCTCATTGACTCCTAAGGAAATATAGGGTGGAGATATTGGGGTTCAAAGGAACCCCCTATCTCCCGACTGTTGGCAGCTAATAGGGTCATGTTTGATATCATTAGAAAGGCCAGAGCATGGCCTTTCCAATGATACCAAACAAGACCATGTTTGAAGTAAAGAAACAAAATAATAAAAAAAAGAAAAACGTGGGTTTTTTTAGATGTGAAATGGCTCAGCAGTGAAGGGGTTAAGATAAAACTCACCACCACCTTCATTGACAGCAATCAAAGCTACTTACACTGTTTCTGGAATACATTATGTAAACGATTTACCGCAATTTATATTAGAGAAGAATTAACTGTATCTAGATTCTGATCCTAACACTGGTCCCATATCTTCTATTGTATACATTAGGGACGCACACCCATTCTACACAAATCTAGTTGATATTAACGCAGATATTTACAAACTCTGACGTACATGCAACACAACTCGATCGGATTCTTTATCAAGCAAGCAGTGCCCATTAGAGTTATACTCTTTCTCCTCTATGACTCTTTGGCAATACGGCGAATCATTGCCTATACTCTATAGGCAGCAGCTTGCTAACTGACGAAACTACAAAATTCAAAGGGCAGCATATAAAGTGAATATGGTTGGTAGGACATACACAAATCTTTTGTTTTCATTATTTCTGGGCTTGATATATTATCCAGTGCCTGGATTTTACCCCTGGCTCTTAACGCTTTTGGTGCTGAGGCATTTCGCCCCCTTGTACCAAGTTCATTGTGACAGTTTTTCATTTACTTGTGTTTTAACACCATTTGAAGGTATTGTAGGAAACAAATTATCTTTTATTTTTTCTTTCCCCGCAGAGGACTCTGCACACTTAAGGGGTGCATGAGTTTAGTCAGGTCTAGGGCAGCACAAAACCTAAATACGCCACTGTTCATATATCTATGATAGCAGGACAATTTATAACCCTATTGTTAACCTTACTTTAGGGAGTGCGTCCTGTGACGGGGGCTGATTTCATCTACACAAGGGACTGAAAATATCCTGTATTGTTTTAAGATGATATAATAAGGCAGGGGCCTGTGTGGTTCTAGGAGAGTCTCATACCTCAGTGTGGACGCCTTTTCGTGTTACGACGTTCGCGCATATGATGCGCGTTAACGTCTAACCGCGTCCTATACTTAACATTGTGAGCGCAAATGCGTTCGTGTGCTGGTAGGCGGATGGTATTACAATCGATGCGCAAATTCGTATGAACGATGTTTGCACGCATAATTTTAACGTTTCTGAAAAGGAGGTGTTAATGTCAAATCTGAACGTCCTGGTCGAAACGAAAGACACCAGCACAAAAAAAAAAAAAATACAGCTGAGTATAGTTACACATTCTACACATACCCAAACAATAAAATTGTGAATTTGTGCATGTTTTTTTAATTGCTGCAGCAAGTATACTCAGATTTACTTTAACAGGCGCAAAACTTAAAGGGATACAGCTTTTTAAGGTGGTCATGATGTCCTAAGTATGCCCTTTTCCTCCGTTGCCCCCTCCGCTCAGCCAATCGGCTGAAACAGCTGAGAGACGCGGAGGACTTTACTTCGCCCTCCCAGCTGTCAGTCAGCAGAGCAGGATTCGTATTTCATCGCTTTCAGCGCGATGACGTCTCCAACTCGTCGCAGTAGCTGGCGGCAGCGGCTGAGGATTAGTGTTGCGCGCATCCTCTTGCGCATAACACTAATCAAAGGAGATGGAGTCGGGAGGAAGCCTGCTGATTGGCTGGTTTAGGTGAGAACCGCGCATGCGTGCTTCTCACGTAAACCATTAGCCAAGTTGAAGATTTCCCACGACGGGAGCGGAAGAGAAGGGAGGTGAGTACATATAAAAAAAAAAAAAAAGACGCCGTTGGAAACAAGTGTTTTTTAGGGTAAGTATTACATTGAAAAAAAAAAAAAAAAAATACTGAATAACTAGGTAGGGCAATAGGTATAATATAATTAAAAAAAGGGGGGGGGGATTTTTTAGACTTCGTTCCTTTAAGTCAGTCAATTAAGGTAAATTGATGTCAATTAAGGTTCTTAAGTCTTATTGGCTGAATCCCGCTAAAAAAAAACAGTCCGCACACTGATTTACGTGCGCTACGTTACTGCTCGTATTTCTCTTCGTTTTGTGCGTCGGTTTTACGAACGTTATTTTTTTGATGGCTGAAAAAAATGCATTCGGATCGTAATACCACCGTTAATTTTTGCGCGATAACACATTTTGCTGTGCGCAAAAAAAAATGCGCTGCGCGAGCGAAATTGCGTGACGAATGTAATAGGGCCCTCTGTGTTTCATGATGTGTAACTGCTGGACAGGCATTCAGTTAAGAAAATATTTTACATTACTGAGAATCATGGGACATAAAGTGTCCAAACACTCGGGGTGTCAATGGATTGTCATCACTGACAAAGACCCACCCAGTGGGGGATAGGATAATCGAACGATGCACCATGAAAGGAGAATGGTGTTGAAATAGAGAGTGTCTAAAAGTGATGAAATAAATATACAAATGCACAGGCGTTCTCCCGTCCATTTTGGAGCCCCTCACTGTGGATCCCATATCTTGGAGTTGGGGAGCAGCTGTGAGACAGGACTACAAGCTCTCTTACTGGTGCGGGTCTCTGTTCTGGCCTCCCTGATGAGACCTTCCTCGGTGGCCATCTTTGCGGCCTACTCGACGGCATCGACCTTCCTGACTCCGTTCCTTAAGTGCGGCTTACTGCCGAGCGACGTACAGTTGATCTGGGCTGCTGCGTTCTGGCGATTTCACCTCCTGCATTCGGCTCTCCTTCCACTCTATGCTGATGGATTTACCCTGACTCTGCGCCGCTAACGAGAGAGTTCTTGAAGGAGCTGATGGCGGAGTTCCGGGCACAGTGGCTGTTGGACCGACAGGAAGCTGGATGGTTCTGCGGCGAGGACCCGGCACCGCTGGATGCTGTTGGGCCTGACGTGGAGTGCCACTGTAGGGCTCCATCTCCTGTGCGTGAGGGTGATCTCAGCGGCCCTGGAGGGTCAGCGCCCGCCCCGGCCGACTTGGCTCCTGATGTGCTTACCTTTTCCCTGGGGATCTTAACTGCATCCGAAGTTGGAGCGCGATCTGATGGCTGCTGTGATGTAGAGGAGCCCTCTGCTCTTCTGTTATTTTTTGAGGCTCCGGTGCTGTGTCGTGGCCGGGATTACTCTCCTGCTGAGACGGTGTTCCAGGATGATGTACTGTTTGCCCCACTGTGCCTCCTGATGGCTGCATTAAGGGCTTTGTTTGTCCCCATGGTCATGGATATTGGCTGACTCTTTCTCCTCCATCCTGATTCTGATCGGATGTCACAGGTGCTGGCCACTTTTCAGGACCAATGAGTGAGCTCCGCTGTGACAGCTGACCCCCCCCCCCTATTTCATTTAATTTAATTTTGTTATTCTGAGTTGTCCTTACTATTTGCGGACTTCCTGCTGACCCCGGCACTTGGGACTTTTGAGACTATTGGGACGTCAGGTATTGCACCTTTTTCCATCCCTTTTTTTTGTGGATGTGGGACACTGGGTGGTCCTGGGCGAGCCACTTGAGCGGCCACCATGACTCTAGCCACCTCTCTAGGCCCCAGGTCCTCCAGGCCCCGTGACCTCTTCCATGGCCCCCGGTATATCTTGCGGTTCCTGGGGAGTGCCTGGAATATCACATTTTTGGGCGATCCCCCCCGCCCCTCTTTTTATTTTTATTTTACTTTTCCTTTTTTTCTCCCTGTCCCACCAGATGTCCCCCCTGAACACCCTGCCAACTTCTGTTTTTGAGGTCATTTATTCTCCCCCTCCCCTTTATTATCTGTTGTATATTGTTCTCACACTGCGTCTTTTGATTGAAACTTTCATCAGGTAGAGGAAAACAACCTTTTCGGTGATGTATCCATCCACCCTCCCACCCAGCCCCTATCCTAATTATACAGCCTCCTCTTCCCAGCGGCTTCAATCCTCGCTTGGTTTAACGGCATCATGTCCAATCATTATGCAGTGTCTGCTATATTCTCTCTGGTAATTATCTCCACACTCCCCCTGTTCCCTTATGTTTCACTTGCCTTAGTCCCTTAGATTGTAAGGTCTGGCTAAACACTTCTATAAAGTGCTGCATTTGCAGGATAATTATCCTACGGGCAGGGCCATCTATTCCTTAGGTTTATTATGTCAACTGTTGGTGCTTCCCCATTGTAAAGCACTACGGAATCTGTTCTCGCTGTATAAGTAACTGTAACTGTATGATACCGGTAACACTAATCAAAAACTAATATTGTTTATGCTCTGAGGATTAGTGAGATTAACCTCCCTAGTGTTCCGATTCTTACATATTTTATATGTTAGAATCGGTATGATTATAATCCAGCCCCCTAGCGGTATTAGAGTGTGGCTCAGGGTTAATTTCATTGCAGAAAGCGGTAACCCTGAGCCACACTTGGGCTGTCGTTGGATACAGATCTGTCCCTGCGCTCCAACGCTGTCCCCCGCAGTCTCCTCCGGACAATTCGCGACGTCTGCTTCCTGGTTCCCTTCTCACGAGAAGGGAACCAGGAAGCAGGACACCACAAACGCTGGAGGAGAATGGGATTGCGGAGGTCAGTGAGGGAGCACAGGTAAAGGTTTGTATCCAGCCCGAGTGTGGCTCGGGGCTACCGATTTCAGCATTGAAATTTAACCTCGAGCCACACTCGGGAACACCACCAGGAAGGTTAATGAAGATTTAATATCATAATCATGTGTTTATGTGACTGTAGGCCATAAGCTAATAGTATTAACACTTGTGCAGCCAAGGTTGCTAACCAGAGTTTAATACCATATATGTTTACAGTGGCTCATTGGCACTTAACCCTTTAAAAACATCAGTTACTCATTCAAAATGATAAAATTTGTTGCCCGTGGCCTAGTTGACACTGTTTCTGTGCCAAACTAACGACAACAGTTTTTAACCTCCCTGGTGGTATTCCCGAGTGTGGCTCGGGGTTAAATTTCAATGCTGAAAGCGATAACCCCAAGCCACACTTGGGCTGGATACATACCTGTCCCTGAGCTCCCTCACTGATCTCCCGCTGTCACTTCTGGCCGATCACGGCCGGAGGTGACAGCAGGAGGACAGCTAGGGAGCGTAGCTACAGGTATGAATCCAGCCCGAGTGTGGCTCGGGGTTACTGCTTTCAGCATTGAAATTTAACCCCGAGCCACACTCTGGAATACCACCAGGGGGCTGAATAAATGTACCGATTCTGACATATAAAAAAGATGTCAGAATCAGACCGCCAGGGATAGAGGGCATCCAACTCTGTATAAATCCATGTTGAAATCGGTGGCACAATTGCACTTAACCCTTTCTAAAACAATTACTTATATAAACCATTTATCAGAAACCAACTACCATGAAAAAGAAGCTGGCCGAATAAGGAACCAACTTCAGCCTCGTATTTAAACATAATATGCAAAATTGTCAACATGAGCTCAGCACACAATGGGCGTGGTGCATGAAATGGCTAAAGCAGTGAAGGGGTTGAACACTGTAAAGTGCTCATTCCCCCAGCGAACACAAAAACGCCTTGTCTAAAGGGGACTCCCCCCCCCACCCCAGCAGCCATGAGGCAGTGCTCAATCAGTAAGGGGGGGCTGCTTTTGCCTAGACCACCAAGAGCAAAACCCTAAAACATTAAACCCTGGGACACCAAGCAAAAAAATCCAGCTGCAATTTAACATTTGCTGACAGCACATTAACCCATTCCCTGCCAGAAAGCTCCATATCAGTCATTGTGGTCAGGGGGTGATTGGGAGACATTTCATTCCTGAATTCACACACGTCACAGGTACAGGTTATAATCAAAAATATATGGATTTACTTACAAGAAGCCGCTCACTCCCAGGACCCTCAGGCTGGATCTCCTCTCTGGATTCACCAGGTGGATCTGCTGCCTCACAGGGCTCAGGACACAAAGGACAAAGAGCTACAGGGAATAAAGGAGATGCAGGAGTTAGATGTATTAAGAAAACCATAACACAAAATGTTCAATAAAATAAATGAGAAAATAAATAAAAGCTGCACTGACACGGGCACAATGATCTGATGTGACAATAGCTGGAACACTTCCGCCTCTGACAATACAACATCCGGTTTTGCTCGAAGACTGATTAGCACCTACTTCCTTGTTTGCGTCCCAGGACGCTTTCTCATGTCAGGCTGCAGCAAAGCGGCTCCGTGCATCCAGAGCATCACTGCTGAGGCGTGTTCAGTTCCTCAGCCGCTGCAAGTGCTAAGTTAGCATCTTGGCACTGAATACTGCGCTGCAGCTCAGCACTTAGCTCTGCTAACAGCACTTGCAGCCAAGTCGAGAGGTGCTGCAGAGTAGCTGAGTGTGACGCTGGAAAGATGGCCGTATTCCGCATAGTATAACGGGGGTTTTTGGTGGGCTTCAGCCCCGGATAATTGTATAGGCAGATGTGTTGCTAGAAACAGGATACTCGTGAAAGCTGCAACTGTTTCTGATCTGTGTTGAATGTATGGTATTGTATGCCTGAGAGTGCCAAGAGTGAGAGTGAACGTGCAAAGCGATTCAAGACACGCATCTTTCCCGCATCCTCCTTATGCCTTCCATACACTGTATGGACTTTATCGAGGTCACTAAAATAAACTGGGTACAATGTCTCCCCATAACCTTCCTTAGTATGCGCACGATGCCAACAGATGAGGGACTTGACTTATTCCCTATGATGTAGTATATGGTAAACCCTACTCCAACCCACGGACTGAGTGTGACCTAGCTATGTACATGAGAAAGATACTAATGTCTGAAAAGTTTTGTCCCGATTCTCTAACAGATCAAGATCCTAGGAAAAGGCTGATCCACTGAACGAGTCAGTGGGGATACGGTGCATCAGTGAAAAAATATTTAAAAACCACATTTTATTGTGGCCATAAGCCTGAATCTAAAACCAGCACATGGTGATCACCAGACACATATACACAGATAAAACCAACGAATATTCTTATTGGTACAATAAGCAACGTGTGTGTTCAGTATTCAATGTGCTCAAAGCTATATTCGCATCTAGATTGGTTGAAATTGGTATATATGTATTGAACCAGAGCTCAATCACAAATGGAGACAATAGAATACTCGACAATAAAGTAACGATGTGAGCTGGGGCAGAATTGTACGCAAATAACCCTCAATTTGTCGTATATATTGAAAGCGGGTGCCGCAAGAGACCCACCAAAATCTCCCTTCGGTGCAATAGAGCAATTAGCTGGTGAATGATACAGCTGTATAACAATATGCACACAAATACAGTTGTGTTCAAAATTATTCAACCCCCAATGCTGTAAAGGGTTTTAGGGAATTTAGTGTACATTTGTAATTGTATTCAGAATGAAATCCTACAAGGACTTTTTAAAGAACCATATGCAACTAAAATGACATCAATTGGTTTTGTAATACAGTAGTAAATGTTTCTTTTGTGAATTCTTCATTGACACAATTATTCAACCCCTTAAAGACTACCACTCTGAAGAACAGAGGTTCATTCAAGTGTTTTCAATCAGGTATTAAAAACACCTGTAGATGTCACGGAGCAGCAATAAAGCATACTAAGCACCAATTAGGCAGCTTTAAAATGATTGTGATACTCAGCTCCTTCTAGACATTTACTGGTGTGGTTACAAACATGGTGTAGTCAAGAGAATGGTCCAGGAAGACAAGAGAAGAGGTGATTACTCTTCACAGGAAGGGCAATGGCTATAAGAAGATTGCAAAGATGTTAAACATACCAAGAGAGACCATAGGAAGCATCATTCGCAAATTCAAGGCAAAGGGCACTGTTGAAACGCTACCTGGTCGTGGCAGAAAGAAGATGCTGACTTCAACTGCTGTGCGCTACCTGAAGCGTAGAGTGGAGAAAAGTCCCCGTGTGACTGCTGAGCAACTGAGAAAAGATTTGTCAGATGTGGGTACTGAAGTTTCAGCTCAGACAATACGGCGCACACAGCGTAATGAAGGCCTCCATGCCAGAACTCCCAGGCGCACCCTCTTCTCCAAAGAATAAGAAGAGTCGACTGCAGTATGCCAAAATTCATGTGGACAAACCACAGAAGTTTTGGGATAGTGTTCTGTGGACTGATGAAACAAAATTAGAACTGTTTGGGCCCATGGATCAACGCTATGTTTGGAGGAGGAAGAACAAGGCCTATGAAGAAAAGAACACCTTGCCTACTGTGAAGCATGGCGGGGGTCAATCATGCTTTGGGGCTGTTTGCTTCTGCAGGTACAGGGAAGCTTCAGCGTGTGCAAGGTACCATGAATTCTCTTCAGTACCAGGAGATATTGGATGACAATGTGATGCAGTCCGTCACAAACCTGAGGCTTGGGAGAGACGTTGGACCTTTCAACAGGACAATGATCCCAAGCATACCTCCAAGTCCACTAGAGCATGGTTGCAGATTAAAGGCTGGAACATTTTGGAGTGGCCATCGCAGTCACCTGACTTAAATCCGATTGAGAACCTCTGGTGGGACTTAAAGCAGTTGCAGTGCGCAAGCCTAAGAATGTGACTGAACAGGAAGTGTGTATAAATATATACACTACACAGTGTGGGCGCCTATTACTGAGTGATCGGTTAAAGTGCTAAGTGTGGTGCTAATAAATAGTCAAATGCTGCCTATAGTATGGTAAAAACACATAAAAAAACAACCAAAATATGTGTCAAGATACAGATAAAAAGCGGAACACCATACGGCGCATATAGTGCAATTATTAAGTTAATAAATCAATGGATGTGTAAAATCCATAAAAAGAGAGTGTGAAATTCATAAAAATATAAAATGCTAAAAAAGAATAAGAATGTTATTAAAACATCAATGAAAGTGCATAGAATAAAGTCCAGGTCTAAAGTCAAATGTGCAAAAAAAGTGCTCAAATATATAGTAGTTCTGTTACTCAAAAAATGCTGATGAGGGATGATGTGCTGATCTTCTCTAAAGTGCTGGTGTCGAATCCTTTTATTCGTCAGTGTTCCTCAAAGAAAACATATCACAGAAAAAAATGATAGTCAGGGCAGGATTGCTCAAATTGTTGAAATCAACGTCTAAACCACTCACATTTGTGGGAGCCTGCAAGGTCCCGGCTCAAGGAGAAACAGCCTGCAGCCAAATATAGGGTGGCACTTCCCTTCTTTCTATCCGTAGTGGAGGCGATTCTGGAGCCTCGTAATGTCAGGCTCAATGTGTATAGCCCTGGGTTCTCTTAAGGGTGGAAGCCTAAACCTCTCTGTCTCAGCGGTAGTTGATCCAAGTATCCAAGGAAAAAAAGGTCGGAGAAAGGTGGCGAATGTGGAATGTAAAACAATATATTTATTGGTAATAAATAAAATCTAGGACAAGGTCTACCGAGACGCGTTTCGGCTTAAAAAAGCCTTCCTCAGTCGGTATAAAAGTTAGTAACGTCCATAAAAAATAAATGTCCATAAAAAAATCAATATCATTGATATATATGTGTGCCCGGAGACACACTATCGTGATCCGTATATAAGTGTAACCGACTAGTATTGGGGACGGGAATGTCCTAAGTGGGGAGCGGTGGGTTGGGATACAGGTGATGATTGGGGATACAAGCCACAGAGCGCCCTAGACAGAAAAGACAACAATAACAAACCACTTCTCACCCGCATGACACGGAGAATGGCCCCGTATACATGCTCTGGGGGGGGGGAAATGAGGAATTTAATGAGGGAGAGATTAAATTCAGGAAAGGAACAGGAGCATTGAAACTGATCTTAGCCATAGAAAATCCCGGACTCGGAGATGGGGTACTTACTTTCTGGGTATGCGGGTGAAAGGGGGTCAGCCCATCCTTATCCATATATGCCCATCTTATATATAACCGAGTTTAAGGCAAATAGCAATACTCCCAATCTCTTAGTTAGCGTGGATCTTATCAGCCAGAGTCAAAACTTACATACTTTTTGGTTTATTTATGATAGAAAAATCACAGTGCTTGGTTAAATAAAAACTTATAACTAGAATAAATCAATTACTTATACAATACACAGCAAAATATAAAGAAAAAGGTGTTAATCACAGAGCCTTACTTACGACGGAATACTCAGTAACTGGCATCGGTGCCTCCTGGGATCTGGAGAGAGCATGGACAGATCAGTCCTCTTTAGAAGGAATCCCAAGTGATCAGCTCTGAGCCATGCTTGATTCAGAATATATATAGGGCTGCCTTTTTTCTAAATCCAGCCTCCTAGCTGGCAGGGCCTTTGCCTACAATTCACAGAATGCCCATCTCCAGAGCATGCCCAGTGCACTTCGTCGTTAATCTTTAATTGCCTAAAGGCGTCCCTCTTCCCTCCAGACCCCCCTTAGAGATCAAGGATGTGCTTCCTGTCTTTGAAGATTGTGTCCAGCTCTCTTGGGGCCGATCTGTCTGCTAAGGTGTGATTTCCTAGGTCAGTGTACAAAGAAATTCCCTTTTTACAGCTACGTGTTATATCCTCCCCCAAAGGGAGAAAGCTAAACATTTTGATTACATTTCAGCTGTGGACCCAGGGCTACCAAATGGCCAGACACAAATATGAATATAGCTCTATATGGAGGAGATATGTATGAACCGGCAGATAGACACATATATATACAGGCAGACCCTTATATAGATAGAAATACAGGTCTAAACTGCCACACCATGCTCTGGTCTTTCTAATGATACCAAACATGACCCTGCTAGCTGAAAACAGTCTGGAGATATCGGTGTTCAAGTGAACCCTTATCTCCACCCCTATCTTTCCTTAGGAGTCAATGAGGACACACATGTCCTCAGCAGTGAAAGGGTTAATGTAAAAAAACAGGGGGGGGGTTTTGCTTAGAGTGTTCCTTTAACTAAGCTGTTGCCAGCTGATCGGCTAAGGCTAGGGTCAGACTGAGGCAGTGCGAACGCGCGTGCAGCCGCACTTAATCACGGCCGTGCTAGCAGCAGATGCCGGGCAATGACGGCCAATATACGAAGTACGGTCGCACAAAAGTGCGGCCGCGCAACGCAAGCGGCAAACAAACGCATTTTTTCGAGAACGTGAAACCACTAGTACTGACGTACAGAGTGCGCTGCGTCCGCTAGCGGCGTGTGTACGTGATTGGGAGACGTCAGACGCTGCTAATGTCCGGCCAACATAACGTCCAGACACAAAAAGTGTTTTATTGATGATCCGTACAAAATCACGGATGAAACTGCGCATCGTATGACCGCTATTGCGTATTCCGTGAAAAAATACGTCCATTCGTTCAACGCACTTTTTCACGGACAACGTGAAAAATGCGTTAGTCTGACCCTAGCCTAAACCACAGGCACAAGTTCCTCATCTTGTAATAGAAATAGAACAAGGACGTTGACACATGGTTCTGGACATTTCCATCTACCGATGCAAGAAATATGCTGACAGCTGGATATCAAACAATATGCTTATATATGATTAAATATATGTGTATAACGGTTAAATCTACTCCCCTCATCGAGTGACGTGGAAAAGGAGACGTCCACGTCCAACGTCCTGTTTTTTACGGTCTGCTACTTCCTGTTATAAGCCTGTATTCGCTAACAATAAAAGCAGAAGTTATCCTGACTAGATTGGGAGGACTGCATAGACAACTATGCTTGACATCGTCTGTGTCATTCTTCTTGTGCGCAACTATTTGGGTTAATTTCTCAGAACAATTTGGACAGACAGCGACCTTCGTAGTAGAAGTATTGTCTTCCACCACAGTACTGACGGACGTTACTGCAGACACCACACAATCCGTTTTTCTTGACGGACGTAGGACATGAAAGGGAACTATGGGAAATAATATTAATATGAAAAATGATACAAATTGATACATGATCTGAAAAGCCACTTTGTCCGTCAAAAATGCAATCCGTCTAACTTGGTTCCATCACTCACACACAAAGCTATGCGGACGTGGCGCACTCCGCACGTCCGTTCTAATGGATTGACGTTCTTGCCTAACTTGCATCCGCTTGCGTTGTGCGTCTGCAGTTCGTGTGTTGTTCTTTATTGCTCATGATTCTCTGCCACCACGGACGTTAATATTTGCGGCAACACGGACGTGATCCCTGCGCTCGTCTGACCCGAGCCGGAGTTTTATCAATGCAGTGCTGTGATACAGTAATGTGCTCTGTGTATGAGCGGATCACAGAGCCCCGCAGTGCAGCAGAATCATTGTTCACTTTAGAATTGTGAAAAAAAAGTGCTGCATTATAAAGGAAAATGTTATTTATTTGTACATAAACCCTGATGGTGCCTGGGATCATTAGAAAAGCCATGCTTTCCTGTATATGGGGTATCAGTATACGCTGCACTGTGATCCGGTGAGGATCTCAGGCAGACAGGGCAGTGTATATAGGGAGTGGGGTATCAGTATACTCTGCACTGTGATCCGGTGAGGATCTCAGGCAGACAGGGCAGTGTATATAGGGAGTGGGGTATCAGTATACTCTGCACTGTGATCCGGTGAGGATCTCAGGCAGACAGGGCAGTGTATATAGGGAGTGGGGTATCAGTATACTCTGCACTGTGATCCGGTGAGGATCTCAGGCAGACAGGGCAGTGTATATAGGGAGTGGGGTATCAGTATACTCTGCACTGTGACCCGGTGGGGATCTCAGGCAGACAGGGCAGTGTATATAGGGAGTGGGGTATCAGTATACTCTGCACTGTGATCCGGTGAGGATCTCAGGCAGACAGGGCAGTGTATATAGGGAGTGGGGTATCAGTATACTCTGCACTGTGATCCGGTGAGGATCTCAGGCAGTCAGGGCAGTGTATATAGGGAGTGGGGTATCAGTATACTCTGCACTGTGACCCGGTGGGGATCTCAGGCTTTCAGGGCAGTGTATATAGGGAGTGGGGTATCAGTATACTCTGCACTGTGACCCGGTGAGGATCTCAGGCAGACAGGGCAGTGTATATAGGGAGTGGGGTATCAGTATACTCTGCACTGTGACCCAGTGGGGATCTCAGGCTGTCAGGGCAGTGTATATAGGGAGTGGGGTATCAGTATACTCTGCACTGTGACCCGGTGGGGATCTCAGGCTTTCAGGGCAGTGTATATAGGGAGTGGGGTATCAGTATACTCTGCACTGTGACCCAGTGGGGATCTCAGGCTGTCAGGGCAGTGTATATAGGGAGTGGGGTATCAGTATACTCTGCACTGTGACCCGGTGGGGATCTCAGGCTTTCAGGGCAGTGTATATAGGGAGTGGGGTATCAGTATACTCTGCACTGTGACCCGGTGGGGATCTCAGGCTGTCAGGGCAGTGTATATAGGGAGTGGGGTATCAGTATACTCTGCACTGTGACCCGGTGGGGATCTCAGGCTGTCAGGGCAGTGTATATAGGGAGTGGGGTATCAGAATGCACTGTTGGGCAGTGGGGGGGGGAGGGGCACTCCCAGGATGCACATGTTTCTGCTCACAGAGCCCAATCCTTTCCATAAAGCTGAACGTAAAGCCCCTCCCCCGCTCAGTAATAAATCCCCTCTCACCGGTCAGACGTGCAGCAACGGAGAAACAAAACGAGGAACCGGAACGGAAAGACGGACACCGGGAACGTGGAGGGAAAGGAATGGAGCATGCGCAGAGCCAATGTTTTGGGTATAGGAGGGGGTCTCGAGTATGTCTATTAGGACAAAGCACTCGCCCTCCATCCTATGCATGATCTGATTGGAGGCTTGCAGTCACATGACCACGAATTCCCGTTCATGAAATCTCCTGACCAGCATGCATCTGGCAGACTACCGTATATCACATAATAGACACACCCCACGGCTCCCAATCCCCAGAACTCTGCCTCTGTGCGGACATTTAAACAACACAATATATATATTAGGGATTAAAATGTCATTTCACGTCTTGCTGTTCCTCTATATAATGTGTCGCTGCTGCAGATAAGGTGATATTTTTCTGCCTGTCGGATTTTTTTGCTCTGTAAATGGTAAATTTGACATTACATTGTTTTATAGGGGATGATGGGAGTTGTATTCACAGCCAGTGCACACGGTTTTCTTTATAAGATACACCAGTAGGAGACCCTGCTGTGAAAATTGAATTGACTGCTGGGTTGGTGAACTGGAATCGCCAAAGTGCAACAACGTGCGAACGAGAAAGTATCATTATTACCTTAACCCTTTCGCTGCTGAGGCTTTTCCCGCCCCTATGCTGAAGTCATTTTTACCGGTTTTGCGCATCATGTTTAAACGCGTTTTGAAGGCTTATTTTAGTATATGACCCAGACATATTATATATCGTTCTTTCCGTCAGACTCGGTAGATTCATAATATGTCATTATTATATGTATACGTCATGACCTGTCTGTTTATTATAACAAAAAATGCAATAAAATATGATTTTTCAATAATTTACAATGTGTAAAGTGTTTTTTTTTTCACATTTTAACATGCGAGCAATTGCGGTATATTTTTGTATGGGGTGCGCTTGTTAAAAAAATTAGAGATGGGGTCTCGTTACATTTTTTTTTGGGGAAAATTACGTGATTTTTAACAAACGCACCGCATACAAAAATCGTTAGTGCAGCATCATTGTTCACATTATAATTGAAATGGGAACAATATTGCTGCATTAACAAACCAAAAAAAAGAAAAAAAACTTGTTTTTTTTTTATATAATTTTTTTGTTAAATATTTTTTTAAAAAAAACTTTTTTCACAGTCATGTTTGGTATCATTGGAACAGCCATGCTCTGGCCGATCCAACAGTACCAAATATTAACCCATAGCTGCCACGGATCGGGAGATAGGGGGTTCATTGGAACCCACTATCTCCACCATTGGTGGCAGTTAGAGGTTAACTCCAGGACTGGCGTCATCCTGCTATGCACGATGATGCCAGTCCTCAGGGGGAGTTCCCGGAGGCTTGGCCAACATCCAAGATGTCGGCCAGCTCCGGGAAAGGATCACGAACCGGCGATTTTCGCGCCGATTCGTGATCTGGCCCCCATGGGGTTAATTCCAGGCACTGTTAGGAAGGGCAGGCTGTGCCCTTCCAAACGATGCCTGAATTAACCCCCTGCACCACGGCGATCGGGAGGGAGAGAGGTCCGAAGGACCTCCCCCCTCCCTTTCAGGCGCCTCCTCCGTACACGCGGGGATGGGCACCTGAATTAGATGTCATCGCGCCGCCGCAATGACATCTAATTCGTCCGCCGATGGTTCCGGGTGCTGGGCTGACATCGCGGATGTCAGCCCGCACCGGAACCCGGCCGATTGCTGGCCCCAAAGGGAGGACGCGCTGAGCGCGTCCTCCGCACGGAACGCTACCTGCGGGTGGATGCGCTGAGCGCGTCTACCGCAGTGAAAGGGTTAACGTGCCGGAGACCAGTTGGGGTGATCTCTCCCCTCTATCTCTTGAACTTTAAGTAGACTCTGTTATTTTTTCTCATTCAGGGAGCACGGAAATTTCACTGAAATTTCAGTGTTCTCTCCTTCGGTGCCCTAATTTCGCTGCCAATTAACCCCTCTGAACGCGGCTGCCGACCGCCGAACACAGCTGACAACTCACTAAACAGAAAAGCCAGATGCAGCCAACAACCTGTCGAACAGACCGCCGAAAAAAGCTGACCAGATGCTGAATAGGGGTAAAATAAAAAACGCAACTTTTAAAAGTCGTTTTTAAGAAAAAAAAAATGCATGGAAATAATATATAAGGGCACCACTACATTCTTGGTTCTAACGTTGGCGCTCACCTGAGTGAGCATTAACGTTCGCATTGGTGGCCCTACCATATTACAATCCAAACGCTAACGGCTTAAAACCTGTTACCGTTTAGTTTCTTGTGCTTTCCTGTGCGGGGTTACTGTACTTAGCGCTCCCTATACTTAACATGGGGAGCACAAAGTGTTAGTATATTGTAATCCTAACGCTAATTAACGTCCGGCTGCGGTTACTGAAAAGTTAACCAAAGCCTGGACCTCCGAATACCCCCAATAAAATCAGATACTCACCTCCTATCCCACGGCGAGGACCACAGCTCCAACCGCCTCCTCTGTCCGCCGGGAGCAGGGAGAGACTGGGGGAAAAAGTCCCCCAGTCTCCCCCTGCGGATCACTACGCCGACCTGCCGGATCTCGCCTTGCGCTGGATGCTCGTGGCATCGCTTTGCGCTGTCGCATGCATTCTGGGGCTTAGCACCCAATAACGATGTAGGCAGCTTTTTTAGCGCCTGCATCATAATATCGCAAAAACGGAGGCGCAAGGAGAAACCTGCTGGCGCAGATCTTTCTCCTTTGCGTCCCGTTTTAGCGTAATGAATGTAATGTAGCCCAAGACGTTTTAAAAGGCATTTTAAAAAAAAATGCGTGGAAATAATACTGTATATAAGGTCCTATGAATAAAAATAAAAAGGTCTGTTACAGAAAAACAAAAAATGCCATTTAAAATTATATATATATATATACTATATTAATATATATGTAGGCGCTCATCCGGAGGAGCCGCTGAAATTGAACCTCGGGTCAGTCTCCACATAGGAATAAATATACTCCAGCCCGTTGTGGATTTTATAAAATATATAGTTTACTTGAATAAATGGCATATAATGAATAACACGGTTTTCGTATTATATCTACAGTACTTCGTAATGCGGTAAACGCGCAGCGGAAAAGAATACAAGGCTTCTGAAAGGTATTTTAATATGATAGGTAGTGTGAATCCACCCCCCCCCCATTATAAGTGTCAAACCCTGCAAGTCTTTTACTTGCATAGGATGTTAGCCTGTGGAATTTAGCCATTTCCTTTGTGTGCAGGAAGGGGTGTGTGAAAAATGTATGCTAGAAAAAGCCATCTCTGAATCAATATAGTAATTTTTGGCTCACTGTTGGTTAAACTCTGACGTAGAAATGTATCTGTATGCTGATTGGCTATAAGTTCTTTGAAATCTAATAAAAGACCTGTCTAAGGAAGGATATTTCAGACAGGACTGACGCTACATTGCTTTGTGGCTGATTTTGTTGTCTCTCATCATGGTGATGCGCCGCGCCCAGTTTTCAACTTTGATATATGAGAAGAAACTAGAAAAGGTTTATTGAAATTTCATAAATGGTAATTATTATAGGGAGTTTGTTTTGTTTGCTTTAAATCCAAATTTATCAGTTGTTGTCTGAAGTGGGATTTGCCATTCAGATGTTATTTATATTTAAGTGTATCTTTACATTTGAATATATCCTTACATTTGCTTGTTCAGATTTTGCGAACTTGCCTCCAGGTTTGGTTTTTTGTTTATTTTCCCTGACGTTAAAGCTATGGTTCAGAGCTTGTTGATTTTTTTTTTAATTTTTTTTTTTTTTTTTGGTGCAAGGTTGGACTCTTTGTCTTGATTTGTTTTTGTCATTTTATGTATTGTAGTAAAGGAAAATCGTTTGAGGACCTCACGTGTGTTTGAACTCGCCCGCTGCGTTGAGTATTTGTATTTGCTGGAAATTGAACTCATAAAAAAAGAAACGAGATGTTTCTAGTTGTTTTGTCTCCGTTCTGTGTCTATCTTGTACTTCAATTCTGGTGTTTCTGGGTCGTCCATATCTTGTAATTGTGAGAATTTTATTTTAACTGATTGGATTTTCTTCTTGTATATCAACTGATTTAATCTCCCATTGAGAGACAGTTTTTTTTCCTCTTAATTTTTTATTTTTATTTTCTTGCGCGCTGCTGCCATTTTTATTTTTATTTTTTTTGCTGCATGTGTTTGCGCGCTGATTCTATAGGATTTGCTAACTGTTTTTTCTTTCAGATTGCATGTTTGTTTTTTTTTTATTTTGTTTATGGCCATTGATTGCGTCTGCTTTTTAAATGTTTGTCTTTACTAACTATTAATATATGTGTTTATCTTTGATGTTTTGTATTTCGTAGTTTTGATATTATGTTTTTTATATGTAATTTATGTATAGGGACTGCTTTTCGTAAACCAGGTTTCTTTGTTTCTGTGTCATTACTGCCTTGCTTCGTGTATAAAAAAAAAGAAGGGGCACAGGAAATGGAGAAGACAATAGGGCTTTACTTTTACAGTGACTTTCAAAAGCGCCTGCTAACTTTTTTTCTTATACATTCATTCTTTCTCTTTGTTCTTTTTTTTATTTAATGAAAAGAAACTCTTTATTTGTAATGTATAATGTTATTATGTGTTTGTATAAGGACTTTTTTCTTTGAATGCTAGTAGTCTTTTAGCAGTGCAAGTTGGAGAATGGAGTATGTAGTTATTTTTGTTGTTCTGTGAGTATCTATTTGGGATAATTGAACAGTATATACAAATGGCATGTGTCTAATGCTTTGAATGACTGTAGTAGCAGTTGAATTCTGGAGCTGTTAGTGCTTTATAAAACTGTAACTGTTGTGGAATAGGGCGCGGTTTGAGTGCTTCGGCGTGCGTACAGTAGTGGAACAGAAGAAAGTAATTATGGGAGCTTTATTTACTGTAAATGGATTATAAATTGATGTATGATATATATATAAAAAAGTAGTGTATCAAGGTGATGGGCTCAAAGTTGTACATTTTCCAAGAGAGGCGTGGTCGGTTATTTTCCTCTGGTCTTCGTTTGAGTCCAGCACTAAGGGATTGACCGCACCTTAAATATAGGTTATATATTTTGCCAAAATGGCTGACTGAGATCATTTACAGTTTTGTAACTTGTATAATGGAATATATATGTAGGTTCATGTTTAGTTGTTTGGAATCTAAGAGGATGAAGTGATATAAAGCTGAAGGATTTGAGTGAAAGTTTAAAGGAAAGCGCCTACAGGTTTAGTAGCGCTGTACAAAGGAATTTAGGCAGATTTCAAATAAGAGAAGGTGGTTTTTTGGGTTTTATTTTAGTTGACTAAGGGAGATGGAAGGTTGTAGTTTGGTATCTGAGTATTGTTTGATTTGTTTTCTTTTTCTGCAGTGGTAGCCAGATGTCTAGTATTATTTTTTTTATTTTTTTTGCTGTCTGATGTTTTTGTCTTTTGGGTGTGAAGTGCAATAGCGTATAACTTTGCCTCTCTATTGCATATTCTTGGAGGGAATAAAACAGGTTGTAAAATAGCTGCACAGACACCTCACGTTTGAATGTTTGTTTTTAACCAATATCCTTAATAAAGATTATTGATGTTTATTAAGAATCTTTTTCTCTGAGTTTCCTCTGAGAACTTTGTGCTAATTAACGCGTCAAGTTTTAAACATGCCCTTCTATACTTTCTTTCCCAGTTCATGATATTTTTGTTGTGTTTTTTTTATTTGAATTGAAGTTCACATTCTTTTCCTAGTCTCCTCCATGTTGTCTCACTCATGACCCCTCCTCTCCTCCGTGTTGTCTCACTCATGACCACTCCTTTTCTTTGTGTCCAAAAATGTGTTGCATTGTTTTTCTCCATTTTAAAAGTATTTTAACCATATGAATTTTAAAGTTTTTGACAGGTTAATAATACATTTTTTTCCCAAGTTTTTACTTTAGGTGAACATTACCCATGCATGCCAACTTTGCTCAAGCTAGATGGAAGATTATGCGATACCAATATTGATAAAGATGTTGGAATTGAAGGAAATTTACTCAAACACATTATCATTTCACATTGCAATGTTACATCAACCGGATAATAAGGAATTATCAGACACCAGGCAATAAAACAATCTGATTATCGACAACTCATCAATAAATCATGCTATTTGTAGAAGATCATTGATTTGGAAATACAACTTAAGACATGTCAGTTTTACAAAACTGTTATTTTCAACCAATAAGACAGAAGACAAAGAAAGAAGATAATGTATTTTTATATTCTGATGTCGTCTAAGTGATAATTATTTTGTGTCTTTTATTATTTTATATTTTGTTATTTTTGTTGTTTAGTTACAATCAATATTGTTCAAAATTCCCTGACACATTTAGGATTATTGAAGATCACATCCAATTAAAATTAGAGTTCATTAATGTTTTTAGGAACATATAATTTAATGCATTTGCATGAATACATTTCAGGACATATATAGTGGTAAATGGGAAGTTTTAATTCGATAAAATTAATGCGGTTTTTATTTTATGTTTTATTTCATTTGAGGATTGGTGTGTTTTATAAACGCCAGGTTTGTTTCACAACACCGAACAAGACTGAATAGGATAGTAATTAACAAAAAAAAAGAAAAAACAATTATATTTAATAAAAGGGTGGAATATGCACTTCGGCTATTTCCCTTTTGAGCCAAAGTTGCGTATATATATATATATTTTTTTCTAACAATGAGTCAGAAGTAGTATAATTTTTTTATTGCGTGAGGCCGACAGGCTTCGCGGGGACATTTTGAAATTTATTATCTGTGTCTTTTCTTGTGTAAATTAACATTTTTATTGTTTTCGTGCATTTGAGAGTGACAATGAATGAATGGATGTAGATGATTAGCGGGGTATACATATTTTCTTTTCTTTTTTATTTTCTTTATTGTTGCTGAAACCATATCACATCATCAAGAAACCTGACAGTCACAATGACTGCATATGGAACGAATCATGGACATTTTGTGTCAAGGTCAAAGGTCACAGGTAATAAGCAACCAGCGCAAAGAGACAGCTTGTTCAGGAGTCCCTATGGTGGGAGCTCTAATGACATTCAATGATTATGCGTCTCAAGCTGGGATGTTGAAAAAAAAGACACCCTGATCTCGCACTGTGGACTATGGTATTAGATTATGGAATATTATTTTTTTTATTTATTTAATCCCCTAGATAAGTTTGAGAAAGGATTTAATTTGTGAAAATGAGAATGTATTTCTTGAATGTGTGTATGAATGCAGGTGTATATGCGTTTTGTGGAGTGAAGCTGAACATAGGAAAACACACAGATATAGATCTGACTCATGTTGATTTATTAGATAAATGAACTTTTACATTCAAGTTATTATACTTTTCTTGTTCGGTGAATTATATTTTGGGAAATGGGAATAAATAGTTATTTAATGTCTAGATTAGGTATTTTTGCCTACGCTCCAAATGTGGTTCGCTGGAAGAGTGAATCTAGATAGATAAGTGTATTTTATGCTCATAAAGGGCATCCTTGGGGAATCCTTTTCGTATATCATACAGGTATTAGGCGAGGATACTATGGCCCCAGGTATAATTAGTTTAATTGTCTAGTTTGTTTCATCCCTTTTTGTGATCACGATTGTATATGTGATCAATGAGACGATTGAAAGGTATTTTAATATGATAGGTAGTGTGAATCCACCCCCCCCCATTATAAGTGTCAAACCCTGCAAGTCTTTTACTTGCATAGGATGTTAGCCTGTGGAATTTAGCCATTTCCTTTGTGTGCAGGAAGGGGTGTGTGAAAAATGTATGCTAGAAAAAGCCATCTCTGAATCAATATAGTAATTTTTGGCTCACTGTTGGTTAAACTCTGACGTAGAAATGTATCTGTATGCTGATTGGCTATAAGTTCTTTGAAATCTAATAAAAGACCTGTCTAAGGAAGGATATTTCAGACAGGACTGACGCTACATTGCTTTGTGGCTGATTTTGTTGTCTCTCATCATGGTGATGCGCCGCGCCCAGTTTTCAACTTTGATATATGAGAAGAAACTAGAAAAGGTTTATTGAAATTTCATAAATGGTAATTATTATAGGGAGTTTGTTTTGTTTGCTTTAAATCCAAATTTATCAGCTTCGTAATTCGAGAAAACGCGCAGCGGAAAAGGAATACAAGGCTTCGTAATTCGGGAAACGCGCAGCGGAAAAAAAATAAAGAAAAGTGTATCTTTAACCCCTTTCTTAGATTGGGGAGTGAGTCCCGCACAGGTTATGTCCCGGAATGTAAGTGTGTGTTAGGGTACCCGGGTACACTATTCAACTGGCCAGTGAATTGCTTAAGAGGTATCTTCGACTAGTCAAGTTGGGGCCCTGTGGGTTTTGGAAACAAACAGCAGCGTGCTTTCTTGATTTACAACGGCCTGGAAGGCCTCTCACCCATCCGCCAGATACTTGAGGCTCCGCTTGACCCAGGACGTCTCTCCGCTCAATATTGACTGGGGTTCTCTTGGCTACTGGATCCGCTGTCTGGCTTTCTGCACCTGCCACGACTTGTCCAGCTTACCGCCTGCTCTCCCGGTCCGATCGATCTGCGGTACTCCTAACTCGGGGTCCTCCGGCTTCCTCAATAGCAGCTTGGGTAGTCTTGTGGATCACTGGGTCTTCCTTTGGTAAGGCTGAATAACCTGATCTGTAACTCCGTTAGGCCGCACCTGCGCTCCGGCCTGGACACTTTGTTACGTTCTGCAGCACTGTGTCTTGTCTCTCTCACCCCCTGGCGCACTCTGCCAGCTCTCTTCACGAGGCTCAGGATGTAAGTCTCTCCGTCCCACCCACTTCCTGTGTCTGTTCCCAAAGCATGCCGGGAAATGTAGTCCCAATGCGATATTCAGTGTCTCATATTGCGCTTGTCTCCCTCCGGTGGCCAAAAATAGGTACTGCCACAACAAGGATTTAAACCCAGCGCTACATATATATATATATATAGTAGAAAAAAATAAGTGCACACCGGGACTTGTAAAATCAAAAAAGTTTAATCGGTATGCATTAAAAACCCAACGTTTCGGCTCCCATGAGCCTTTATCAAGGTACGATATAAAACATATGAACATATATACAAAATATGTAAACTCACCGCCCAGCCGTATACCACTGCATCGGAGGTTGCGCAGGAAGTGAATCAAGCCGGCGCACCTGTGTACCTGTGTTGGATGTGGAGTGTACGGCCCACAATGGAGCGCGTCACCATGGACGTTCAAAGTATCGTTGCTTTGGTAACCCAAAACATTTCGGGTGCCGAGCAATTTGGCATGCAATTAAAGGAGTATATGATCAACAAGTATCTAGTTATCAAAGAAAAGTAATAAAGCAAATACATACTATAATGGTTGGAATCCATAAATAAATGAATGAATAGATGGTCTGTTCGTGTGGGTGTGATGAGCAATGTGTAGGCGCTGTATATAAATATATGCTGCTGGCAAAAACTGAGTGAAATAAAAATAAGAATGGACTGCAAGGTGAGAGCAATGGGCTGCAAGGTGAGAGCAATGGGCTGCAAGGTGAGAGTAATGGGCTGCAAGGTGAGAGCGATGGACTGGTTGGGGCAGTGAGGTGTATCAGTGAGTCGGGTGGTCAGCTTAAGGGAGCGTCTTAAGGGAGCGTTTGAAGGAAGGGAAACTAGGGGAAAGTCTGGCCGTACGAAGGAGAGTGTTCCAGAGGATGGGGGCTGCGTGAGAAATCCTGCAGTCTATCATGGGAAGAGGTGATGCGGGGAGAAGCTAGGCGCAGGTCACTGTTTGACCTTAGGGAGCGGGCTGGGGTGTATTTGGTGATTAGTGGGGAGCTGAGTTAGTGAGAGCTTTGTAGGTCAGGGTAATGATTTTGAATTTAATTCTGCAGTAGATGGGGAGCCAGTGAATGGACTCGCAGAGAGGAGCGACAGAGACAGAGCGGTGGGTGAGGTGGATGAGCCTGGCAGAGGCGTTCAGAATGGATTGTAGGGGGGGAGGCGGGAGAGAGGGAGGCCATATAAAATATTATTAGAATAGTCAAGTCGGGAGATTATAGGGCATGGATGAGTTGTTTTGTGGTGTTAGCGGTGTTCTGTTTCTCCACCAAAGCACTGAGAATGTGATCTCTTAATTTACTGTTGTGATGAGATGGTGATAACTCCCAGTCTAGATGAATTACAGACAGTGACTCAATCCAGAAGACACCTTGAAGATCTGTTGAAGTTTTATTCCAAAACTGTAGAAAATCCACAACAATATACATCGGATAGGTCAAAAAATCATAATGAATCCAAGTCCATAAGGCTTGCAAAGGATTACTGAGAAGAGAACAAGGGTGGAGCTATCTGGACAGGAAATCACTGCACCATGAGGAGGGGAGGAGAGAAACTCAGGGGTAGATAAGACATGCGCAATTCTTAAAGGCATATCACAAGTCATGTGAAACATGACACTCCCCATCGAAATCTATGATTTCTATAATTAAATAACTTTGACTAAAGTTCAAAACAAATAAGTGAAGATTCTTTTCCAGGAACATCTGAAAAACAAGAGGGAAGGGAAGAACAAGAGAAAATAATGCAAACATTAACAATTCTTGCAGATCTTGATCTTGATGGTCCAGGCTGTGAGAACAACAGTCAGTGAGTCCATCTTCAGAGGGGAAGGCAGCAACATGCACCAATCCTTCTTACCTCCCTTTGAGTCAAATTGATGACTTGTGAGGCTTGTCTTCCTCTTTGGGCAGAAGAAGTACTAGTTCCTTTATAGGCCTGAAGTAAAGTGTGGAGAATCTTCTTTCATGAATAAGTTGTAAAGTTTTCTGGTCCAGTACCAGTCTAGGAATTTTCTTGCAACTCCAATCATGCGTTCCCAAGAGCCTCCCATGTGAGAGGAGTGAGGTGGGTTAAATTCCCATTTACACTTGTTGTCATTCAAGAAGTTCAGTATTTTTTCTGCTCCTGTAAAATTAGTTCCACAGTCAGATCTAAGTAACTTTACAGGTCCTCATACATAAACAAATCTTCTGAAGGCATTGATGAAACAGGAAGAATCCATTGATTCAATCACTTCTATGTGTACTGCGCGAATGCTCAAGCAAGTGAACAGCGCAGCCCATCGCTTATTGTTGGCAATTCCGCCACGAGTTTTGCGTGTAACAACAGTCCAGGGGCCAAATATGTCCATACCAACATTCGTAAACGGTGGATCAGTACTTAATCGATCAGCTGGTAGTACTGCCATCTGTTGTTGTAGGTGATTTCCTCTTAGTTTTTGACACTTGACACATTTGTGGAGTATGGAAGATATACACCTTTTCATCCCGACGATCCAGAAACCTGCAGATCTTACTGCTCCCTCTGTAAAGTGACGACCTTGGTGCTGAACTTGCTCATGGTAATGCCTAACTAACAGAGCAGTGATGTGATGACGTCCTGGAATAATGAGGGGATTTTTCTCTTCACTGAACGATTTGGACATTTCAATGCGACCACCGACTCGAAGTAGCTTGTTTTGATCAATTACTGGATTCAATTTGTACAAAGGGCTATCCTTAGATAGGTTAAATCCTTTTGCTATGACAGCAATCTCTTGTGAGTACACTTCATGTTGGACACATTGGATGATAAACCTTTCTGCTTGAGAGACCTCCTGAATTGTGGGGGGGGGCCTTTACAGATGTGCCACTTGTGACATTCTTTGTCCGTGTCAGAGCTGTTTGTAAATTGATGAGCAATGTGAATAAGACGTTCAATGGCTCGTACAACAGAAGACCACTTGGAAAGGCGTTCAAAACGGTGAGGACTCAGCCTTATCCTTTCTTTCACAGAGGTGTTGAGTGTAACGGTAACAGCTCTAATTTCTTTATCAGATTCTGGTTCAACCAGTTCAAAGGTAGAATTTGTAGAATTTGAGATCAGGTCTTCATTCAATAGTATTGGTGGGGATAGCCATAATGTGTCCAGAAATGCAGTGGCAGGTACTGCACGTGTACCTCGATCAGCAGGGTTGAAGTTAGTGGACACATAGTGCCATTGTTCAGGTGTAGAGAACTTTCTTATACGTTCCACTCTGTTGCCGACATACACGTGGAACGGTCTTGTCTGATTGTGTGTGTATCCTAGCACTATTTTGCTATCTGTGTAAAAGTCAAAAGGAGTCTATTTCAGTGTCTGTTTCAAGTTCTATAAGCTCAGCAATTTCCACACCTAACACAGCTGCGCAAAGTTCAAGCCTTGGAATAGTATGGGCAGGTTTTGGTGTGAGCTTGGACTTGCCCATGATAAATCCTAGACTTGCTCCACCGCTGGGATCTGTGAACCGAAGCAGTGGCGTCACTAGGGTTGGTGTCACCCGGTGCGGTAACTTATGGTGCCCCCCCCCCCGAGTTTTACAGATTTTTTTTAACTACTCTTACTCCTAAATCAGTACTCCCATATAACACTGAATGCTCATACACACAGCTCACATTACTGTGAGGTTTATTGCTGTGGAGCTCTCTCATATGCTCACACAACTTTTTGCCAACTGCCAGCAAGTACGTTGCCTGTTCGAAGTCAGTGAAAGCACACATGGATATATATTGCCCCCAGCAGCTCTGGATATATTGCCCCCAGCAGCTCTGGATATATATTGCCCCCAGCAGCTCACCCATGGATATATATTGCCCCAGCTCACATATGGATATATTGCGCCTCAGCTCACATATGGATATATTGCGCCTCAGCTCACATATGGATATATTGCACCTCAGCTCACACATGGATATATTGCCCCAGACCAGCTCACACATGGATATATTGCCCCAGACCAGCTCACACATGGATATATTGCCCCAGCTCTCATGGATACTGCCCCCAGCACACATGGATATGCCCCAGCTCCTCTCATGGATATACTGCCCCAGCTCTTCTCATGGATATACTGCCCCAGCTGCTCTCATGCATATACTGCCCCAGCTGCTCTCATGCATATAGTGCCCCAGCTCCTCTCATGCATATACTGCCCCTGCTCTCATTGATAATGCCCCAGCTGCTCTCATGGATTTTGCCCCAGCTCCTCTCATGGATTTTGCCCCAGCTCATGGATAAGCCCCAGCTCATGGATAAGCCCCAGCTCATGGATATTGCCCCAGCTCATGGATATGCCCCAGCTCATGGATATGCCCCAGCTCATGGATACTGCCCCAGCTCATGGATATACTGCCCCAGCTCATGGATATACTGCCCCAGCTCAAGGATATACTGCCCCAGCTGCTCTAATTGATAATGCCCCAGCTGCTCTCATGGATTTTGCCCCAGCTCCTCTCATGGATTTTGCTCCAGCTCATGGATATGCCCCAGCTCATGGATATGCCCCAACACATGGATATGCCCTAGCACATGGATATGCCCCAGCTCATGGATACTGCCCCAGCGCATGGATATACTGCCCCAGCGCATGGATATACTGCCCCAGCTCATGGATATACTGCCCCAGCAGCTCATGGATATACTGCCCCAGCAGCTCATGGATATACTGCCCCAGCTCATGGATATACTGCCCCAGCAGCTCATGGATATACTGCCCCAGCAGCTCATGGATATACTGCCCCAGCAGCTCATGGATATACTGCCCCAGTAGCTCATGGATATACTGCCCCAGCAGCTCATGGATATACTGCCCCAGCTCATGGATATACTGCCCCATCACATGGATATACTGCCCCATCACATGGATATACTGCCCCAGCACATGGATATACTGCCCCAGCTCATGGATACTGCCCCAGCTCATGGATATACTGTCCCAGCTCATGGATATACTGCCCCAGCACATGGATATACTGCCCCAGCACATGGATATACTGCCCCAGCTCATGGATATACTGCCCCAGCTCATGGATATACTGCTCCAGCACATGGATATACTGCCCCAGCAGCACATGGATATATTGCCCCAGCTCGTGGATATACTGTCCCATCTCTTGGATATACTGCCCCAGCACATGGATATTGCCCCAGCTCAAGGATATTGCCCCAGCTCATGTATATGCCCCAGCTCATGGATAGTGCCCCAGCTCATGGATATACTGCCCCAGCTCATGGATATACTGCCCCAGCACATGGATATACTGACCCAGCACATGGATATACTACCCAGCTCATGGATATACTACCCAGCTCATGGATATACTGCCCCAGCTCATGGATATTGCCCCAGCTCATGGATATACTGCCCCAGCTCATGGATATACTGCCCCAGCAGCACATGGATATACTGCCCCAGCAGCACATGGATATACTGCCCCAGCTCGTGGATATACTGCCCCAGCTCGTGGATATACTGCCCCAGCTCATGGATATACTGCCCCAGCTCATGGATATTGCCCCCGTTCATGGATATTGCCCCAGCTCATGGATTTGCCCCAGCAGCTCATGGATATGCCCCAGCAGCTCATGGATTTGCCCCAGCAGCTCATGGATTTGCCCCAGCAGCTCATGGATATGCCCCAGCAGCTCATTGGTTTGCCCCAGCACCTCATGGATATGCCCCAGCACCTCATGGATATGCCCCAGCACCTCATGGATATGCCCCAGCAGCTCATGGATTTGCCCCAGCACCTCATGGATATGCCCCAGCAGATGAATACTGCCCCAGCAAATGGATATGCCCCAGCACCTCATGGATAATGCCCCAGCACCTCATGGATACTGCCCCAGCACCTCATGGATACTGCCCCAGTAGATGGATACTACCCCAGCTCCTCATGCATATGCCCCAGCTCCTCATGGATATGCCCCCGCTCACCTCTGCCGCGTGTTCGCTAGCTCTGAGCGTCCGGCGGCGCGCAGCTTGGGCGCTCGCCTGGGGGAGCCACGTGACCAGCCGCGATTGGCTGGTGACGTGTTTCCTTCAGGCGAGCGCCGAAGCTGCATGCTTCGGACGCTCGCAGGGAGCGAATACGCGGCGGAGGGTAAGACACCCGCCCTTAGGGTGACGGTGTCACCCTAAAGGCGGGTGTGTCACCTGGTGCGGGCCGCACCCCCCGCCCCCACGTTACGATGCCAGTGACCCGAAGATAAGCCACTGCAGCTATGTCTTCGTTGGATGCATCGGAGAAGACATGGATCTTTCTTCTGGTGGCATTCTTTAAAGATACAGGGGTGTAAGCACGTGGTATCTGGAGTTGTTCTAACGCTTGTAGAGATTGTTTCCAGGATTCCCACCTTTGTTGTTTCTCCTTGGGTAAGGGGGTGTCCCAGTCTGAGCTTTCAGAAGTAAGCAGTCTCAGCAGTATTTTACCCTGAATGGTGAGAGGTGCTATGAAACCCAATGGATCATAAATACTGTTCACTGTAGACAGAACTCCTCGCTTTGTGAAGGGATTATCACAGGTTGATGCTTGAAATGTGAACGTGTCTTGCTTAACATTCCAAAGCAATCCAAGACTGCGCTGTGTAATGGAAAGGTCTGTACCTAGTTGGAATTTCTTCACACTGACAGCATAGTCATCAGAGGGAAAGGCTCTCATGGCCTTGTCGCTGTTCGAAATGATTTTGTGAAGTCTGAGGTTTGCAGTGGCCAGGGCCGTCTTTAACGCGGGGCAAAAGGGGCAGCTGCCCCGGGCCCAGTCACCTGAGGGGCCCAAAGCAGCTGCCTCCTTGGGCCCGCGGCAAAGACCGCCGGTGATGCCAAAAACTACTTGTGAATGTGTTACTATTTGTTGTCCTCCTCAGGCTCCGCTCCCTATGAAGCTGCCGGTGGCGGCGCCATCTCGCTGTGTGTGTCACTCACGCAGGGGCGGATTGACCACTCGGGCACCGCCAGAGGGCCCGGGCCACCCGCAGCCAGGGCCAGACTGACGACCCATCGGGCCCTGCGTGTACCCAAGAGGCACAGTGCTCAATCTAAGAGGTTGAGCGGCGCCACGGCGTGCCTCCATAGCTGCGTGCCTCCCATATTCATATCATGCTCGGCAAATTGCAAATGGCACCGCCCCCTTCATCATGTGATGCATAGTGCAAACTGCACATGCGTAACGGCAGAAGAGGGGGGCACATCACAGGGTGCGGTGCAGTTGCAGCCTGTGGATGGAGGTCAGCGATGAAAGCAGAGCCAGCCCAGCCCAGCCTGTGTCCACTCCACACAGAGGCAGAGAAAGGAGGACAGGGGCCGACAATTTTTTGTAAGTCCAGATTGCCTCTTGAGACATTCACCCTCCCCCTTTGGTACCCTGCTGGGTTAGCACTCTGTAAAGGCAAATAAACCAGACTTATAAACTTTGAGTAGTCCCAAGTTTATCCTGCAGCATACAGCAGGATGAGGTGTCCATCCCTTAACTACTTACATGTTTTCTTGGGATGAAGGAACCAGCCACTTTACTGTTTTTATTTGTATATTTTATTTTATACTTTCTAGCCTATAATAGCTATGTATTTCTTCCACCACTTGACCTGTTGAAGGATAAAGTCCTTGTTGTTTTTCCTTTGCTTGTGGGTCCGAGCCCAAGATATTTCAGTGTTCTGGAATAGCAGCAATAGATCATATTGCTAATGCTGTATTTAGCACTTATAGGCCTTCTTACTACATTTTAATTGTGACTGCCTCTCCAGGCCATGCTTATCCCAGTGTTGTGATTATCTGCACTTTGTTTCAAGGTTGCATTTATATTCCCTATATTATCTCTGTTTTCCTGGTGCCTTGTAGTGAAATATCTAAAAAAAACATCAGACCTTGATTTTTTTTCCTGCAGTTCCAGAAGTGGGAATCTGAGGGAGTAAGAAACTGGTGGGACCCACTGGGGGGGGGGGCAGTAAGGTGAGGGAGGCATGATAGGGGTGAACAAGGTGGGGGAAGTAAGGTGAGGGGGCATGCTGGGTGGACAATAAGGTGAGGGGGGCCTGCTGAGGGGGTGAAGTGAGTGACTTGCTGGGGAAGGGGTGTAAAAAAGAATAAGATGGGTCTAAGAAAAAAAGTGTAAACCCTGGGGTACTCTGTGATATGTTCATACACACTGCACATTACTGTGAGTTTTATGTCTGTGGAGCTCTGTGATACACTCATATACAGTGCACATTGCTGTGAGTTTTATTGCTGTGGAGCTCTGTGATACGCTCATACATACTGCGTGTTTCGGTTTTTTTGGGGGGGGGCAGCATTTCATCCTTCGCTTCAGGCAGCACAATGTCTTGGGCCGGCCCTGGTGTGTGTGTGTGTGTGATTTATATATACATATATATATGATGTGGTGATGTTTGGGTGTAAGGTGTATATTCTGTGTAAGTGTATGATGTGAAAATGTGTATATGATGTATATATTCTGTGTACGTGATATATACAGTATATAGAATGTTTATGTGTACAAAGAATGTATATACAATAGTACGTGTATATAGGATGTGTATGATTGGAGTGGAGAGCAAAATTCTAAAGGGGGGGGCCCAAGAAAATATTTGCCCAGGGCCCAGTCAATATTAAAGACGGCCCTGGCAGTGGCAAGCATGTTCTGGGTTCTAGTGAGAAGGTCAATAGCTTCTTCTTCTGTAGGCAGAGATTTTAGTCCGTCGTCTACATAGAAGTTCTTTTCGACGAACTGTCGTGCATCAAACCCAAATTCTTTCTCTCCTTCTTGAGCCGTTTTCCTCAGTCCATAAATTGCTACTGCGGGAGAAGGACTATTACCGAAAACATGTACCTTCATCCGGTAGTCTATGACTTCATCATTGACATCATTATTGCGATACCATCGGAACCTGAGGAAGTTTCTGTTGTCTTCACGGACGATGAAACAGTGGAACATCTGCTGAATGTCAGCCATAATAGCAATTGGTTCTTGTCTGAAGCGAAGTAAAACTCCTATGAGGTTGTTATTCAGATTAGGCCCAGTGAGAAGACTGTCATTGAGGGAGACACCTTCATGTCGAGCACTTAAGTCGAAGACCACCCTAATCTGATCAGGCTTGCGAGGATGATAGACACCAAAGCATGGAAGATGCCAGCATTCTTCTCCTTCCTTAAGCAGAGGTGCAGGCTCAGCATGATCTCTCTCAAACACTTTCTGCATAAAGTCCACAGTGTCTTTTCATCTCCGGTTTCCGATTCAAACTGCGTTGTAAAGAAATAAACCGTGCTTCTGCATGTTCTCTGTTGTTTGGTAGTCTCTTTCTTGGAGTACGGAATGGTAGAGGTGCTACCCAGCTGTTGGAATCATCTTGGTGGAACCCTTTACTCATGGTTTTCAGGAATTCTTTGTCTTCCATGGTAGCTGCCAACTCGTTGTCTTTAGATGTTACCTCAAACACTGTGTTGCCGATGTTGTCATCCCAGAAATTAAGAGCTTTCTCTTCGTCCTGTATGATGTGTCGTTGTGCGCTCTTATGAAGCAGTCTTTCCTTCACATGATATTGGTGTGGTCATCGTGCAGAACAAGAAGTCCGTCCATTCGGCAGGACGTGTGTTTTAAAGGAAGAAACTGAGTAAGATTCTCTGCGTTTGTCTCGACAAACATTGCCTATGATGACCTAGCCTAGATCCAGACACTGAGCATATGGAGCATCATGTGGACCGTTGATTTGTTGACGAACTTTGTGCACCCTTAAGATGTCTCGGCCGAGCAACAGCAGGATATCAGCACTTCCGTCGAGGGCTGGTATTTGGCAGGCTATGTCCTTCAAGTGAGAATGGTGTAGGGCAGCTTCAGGAGTAGGGATCTCCTCTTTGTTGCTTGGAATCTGGTTGCACTCAGTGATAGTGGGCAAAGGTATTTCCACATTGTCGTTCAGAGGAGCAACCACAAGACCGCTGGCTCTCCTACCTAAGACTTCTGTAGTGCCGGTGCAAGTAGTTAGGGTATACGGTATAGCATTTTCTTTTATGTTCAAAACTTCAAAAAATTGTGTTGTTGCAAGAGATCTGTTACTCTGATCATCCAGAATGGTATACAGTCTTATGGCCTTTTCAGGTTGACCTCTTGGGTATACACGAACCAAACATATCTTTGCGCAGGATTTGTCACAGAGTCCTTCTCCACAGACTTCTGTACATGAAGAGAACACTGAGGTAGAAGGTGTTGCTTGATCTGTGCGCTCCCCGCCTTGCCTTGCCTCAGGAGGATTGTTTGTGGGCTTAGTAAAGTTGTGCGGATATTCCTTTTTTCCCTTTTTTATTTGACTGGGGTCTGGGAATATGGCTGATGGAGATATGATGGCGGGGGCGGCTCTGGCACTAGCAGCTCTGGAGATAAGTCGGCTTTCCTGCCACGATCGTTACGCTTCTTGACTTATAATGTCAGGGGACTTAACATTCCGGAGAAGCGTGGACGACTCCTTCGTGAACTTCAGGCCCTACGATCCTCGGTGGTCTTCTTGCAAGAAACGCACTTTCGTGCAGACGCACCCCCCCAACTGCTCACTCGAGCATTCCCCACGGGATTTTTCAGCAATTATACGCAGGGCAAGTCGCGTGGTACAGCGATCTTATTCGCAAAAGATGTCCCTTTTGTGGTTACTGACACGTTGTGTGATGATGAGGGCAGATATCTTTTTGTTAAAGGTTCGATTTCAGGGGTGGCCTATACTTTCGCTTCTATCTATTTGCCGAAGGTAAATCAACATAGGTGCCTTGCGGGGATCGTAAAGGCCCTGGATAAGTTCCAAACGGGCATTCTGATTCTGGCAGGGGACTTCAACGTCCCTCTGGATCCGCGAATAGACACTTCCCGTCGTCAGTCGAATATCCCACCAAGCTCTATTAGACATCTTAAACGTACCCTGGACTCTTTGCACTTGGTAGATGTTTGGCGTGCTCTGAATTCAGGGGCCCGAGATTTCACTTATTACTCGTCGGTACATGCTTCTTCCTCGAGAATCGATTATCTTTTTATGCAACAACATCAATTGCACTTGCTACTTGAGGCGGATATCGGCACACGTACGTGGTCGGACCACTCGCCTGTTTGGATGTCACTGACCTCTCCGCTTTTCCGCCCACGGGAGAGATCCTGGAGACTGAATACGCACCTGCTTGAGGATCCCGGTTTTTCGAGGGAATTATCTGGAGCTATGACGCACTACTTCGAGGAAAATGCTGGGGTGGGTGAGGTTTCGGAAGTTACGGTCTGGGAGGCACATAAGGCGGTAGTACGGGGCCTGCTTATCAGCAAGGCTGTTGCACTCAAAAAGGCCAAATCAACAGAGACGGTAGATCTTTTGAATGGCATCAGACGCCTGGAACAGTCCCACCTCTATTCGTCAGACGACGCAGACTTTAAGGAGGCTACGATACTTAGGCGACGCCTAAACGACATCCTTAATGAGAAATTAAGACTGGATGCGGCGCGCGCCAAATGCTGATTTGCTTTGCAGGAAAATAAGCCTGGGAAGTTGCTGGCGCACTTACTTCGACAACGTCGGGAAACTAATTATGTCTCTAAGATCAAAACAGGGACGGGACGAACGTCACCCCTGCCTGATGTGATCGTCAGGGAATTTGAGTCCTATTACCGTCAGCTTTATGATATGGAGGGTACGACAGGAAGAGTTATTGCGCCACCAGCCATCTCCAGATATCTACAAGATAAGATTCATACTACACTGTCACCCGAGGATACGGAGTCGCTTTCGGCACCGTTTACGGAAGTAGAACTCTTAACCATAATGAAACTTATGAAAAAGGGTAAAAGCCCTGGCCCGGATGGGCTGTCGCTAGAATATTATCAACATTTTGCAACGGAGCTATACCCGAGAATGCTTTCGGCTTTTCAATCGGTGGGAGCGGATACTTCTTTTCACCCTCACACGGTGGCGGCTACAATAGCAGTTATACCAAAGCCGGGAAAAGATGAGTCTGAATGTAGGAACTATAGACCCATCTCCTTGCTGAATACAGACGCAAAAATATTTGCTAAACTTTTGGCGGAACGTCTGAAACCTTTTCTGTCTAAATTGGTCCGACCGGATCAGGTGGGATTCATTCCGGGAAGGGAAGCCAGAGATGCCACCTCTAGAGCGCTAGGTGCAGTTGCTTACGCAAAAAAGACAGGAGAGGGGGTGGTGCTTTTATCAATGGATGCCGAAAAGGCGTTTGACAAAGTGAGCTGGTCTTTTCTGTTTTTAGTATTACGACAAATGGGGCTCCCAGATCCTTTTTTAGACCAGATACAAGCTTTATATACGAATCCGTCGGCTCGTATCCGTGTGAATGGAGCACTCTCTGCCCCCATTCCGATCTGTAATGGAACTAGACAGGGTTGCCCCTTGTCGCCGTTATTGTTCGCTCTGTATTTGGAACCACTTCTGGAGGCGGTTCGTTCTACCGACTCCATCACGGGGATACAAGGCACCTCTACCCATCACGTGGTCTCTGCTTATGCGGATGACCTGCTTTTTATGTTGACGAATGCGGACACTTCATTGCCAGCGGTGACAAAGGTCTTATTGGATTTTGGTGAGGTCTCCGGATTTCGGGTAAACATGGACAAGTCGGAACTACTTAATGTGAATCTCTCGCAGGCTCGTGTGGCTAGACTAAAGAGGGCGGTCCCATTTACGTGGTGTAAGGACCGATTGAAATACCTAGGAATATGGATCTCCCCATCCCCTGCTCTGTTTTACGCTCTTAACTATCAACCATTGTTAGATGTTTTTGTATCAGAGTTATCTGGTTGGTCGAAAAAGTTTATTTCCTGGTCGGGCCGGATTAATACTTTGAAAATGAATATAGTACCCAGACTTCTATATGTACTTCAAGCGGTCCCGATTTCTCTGCCTGCCAATTTCTTCAAGCTGTTCCGAACAGCGGCACTGCGTTTCATTTGGCCTCAAGGGGGCCCGCGTGTCAGTTATGCTACGTTATGTCGTCCTAAGTCGGAAGGGGGTCTGGCATTGCCTGACGCTAAACTTTATTACTACGCAGTACATCTTGCGCGACTCCTGGAATGGTCTGTCCAAAAGTCAGAGAAGCTGTGGCTGGACATGGAGGAAACGCTGGTGGGAACGCCCCTGTGGACACTGCCGTGGATTCGTTGCCAAGGTCCTTGGGAACAACAAAGGATTTGGTGCCTTACGACAGACACGCTGGGTATCTGGAGACGATTGCGTATGCAATTTGGGCTGACATCTGCGATTTCACCACTTTTGCCATTACAAGACAACCCCGATTTTACACCAGGGGTATGCACAGCCCTGAAAGCGCGGTTTGACCTTCCGGATAGGATCACGGTGGCTACCTATTTGAAGGATGGTAATCCTCCCCCGTTGCAGCACTCGGAGGGAACACCTTCGATCCGTCTTCAGGAACGGTTCAATTATCACCAGATCCAATCGTATCTGCGCTCTTTGAAGGCTGGATTCAGTCTTACTCGCCCTCTTACGCCCTTCGAGCAATATTTCCAGTTTGGTATTCAGTTGGACAGAGGTGTTTCTACCATATATCGCATGCTTCTTGGGCGATATGCAGAGACTCCTGCTTACAGAGAAAGGTGGAGTGCCGTGGTGGGAAAACATATTTCAGATGAGGAATGGAATAAGACTTTTACGCTCATTCACAAGGGGACTGGGTCTTTACATTGCGCGGAAAATGCTTATAAAATTCTTACATTCTGGTACCGGACTCCAGATCGGCTACAGAAGATGTTTCCCCTTCATGATCCGCAATGCTGGCGGTGTAAGGCGGCTTTTGGGGATTTTTTACATATTTGGTGGGACTGTCCTGATATTCAGGTTTTCTGGAAAATGGTTCACAGTGCAGTTCGTGCAATTTCAGATGAGGAATTTGAGTTCACTCCATCTAACTATATCCTGTTGCAGTTCCCGGCGCCCGTAAAAGTCTTGAAGCGGTCGGTAGTATTGAGATTGGTGACAGCGGCCAAATTGCTGATCCCTCTGCATTGGAATAAGCAGACGTTACCCTCTTGGCGAGAATGGGTGGCTAAGGTAGAATTCTTACGCAGGATGGATAACCTGGTAGCGAAGGACCTAGACCAAGTCGAACAATTTGTTATGAATTGGTTTCATTGGGATAACTATGTGAGCTCGGCACCTGAGAGACGCCTAGAGGTGACTGACACATGAACGGGTGGGCGGATTGCTGGAGTTTGAGTTAGGACGCTAGAGACCCCAATGGAGACTGGAGAGTCTGGGAACTGCCATTGTCCAAACGTGTGGTCCACCAGTTGGTGCGTCAGAGCCCTCTTCCCCCAGGAAGAAGCTGCCCCCCCTTTTTTTTTCTTCTCCACCTCTTCCCCCCTTTCTGAACTACTTCATTACCCTGAACTCTGCCCCTTGCTGTAGTGTCTTTTCTCTTGTCTCTATTGTTGTCCTGTCTGTTTTGTTGGTCTGTCCTGTCTGCTGTTTTGTTATGTTTGTTCTAGTCTGTCTGTTTCTTCACAACCCGGAAGACGTAATTAAAGGCATTGGACATTTTTCTCAGAAGCTGGTCAGCATTGGTACAGCATACGATTATAGATGTAGCATGCAGCACCTTGATCTCGACCGATGTAGGATCCTGCTTTTTACCAATTGCAAATCAGTATGGTGTTAATCTTACATGACTGCTGCTGTATGCATTGCACGATTTGTGTTACCATGTTGAACATGCTAATGTGATTTATGCTATTGTATGCCTATTTCTGCTAATAAAAATTTTGATTACAAAAAAAAAAAAAAAAGTTGTGCGGATATGGATGAAGAGCTTGTACATGGTCATCGCTGTCACACTCTATGCATTTAATGATAGCTTTACAGTCCTTTGCAAAGTGTTCTGTGGAGGCGCAGCATTTGTAGCAGACCCCAAATTTCTTTAAAAGTTCTTTACGTTCTTGTAGGGTTTTCTTTCTGAAGCCAATACATTTCTTAAGTGATGCGGTTTGTTATGTATGGGACATTGGCGATTTGGGTTCTCGATGTTCTTGTTTTGTTCAGTCTTTTCAAGAACTGTAGCAGGTGCAGGTAGAACAGTGGTCCTTTTCACTGACACTGGTCCTCGATGGTCTCTGTGTGTCATACGTGTGTTTGTTGGTCTTGGAGGGGGTGAACTGAGAGGGTTACCGTCACCATAGGAGAAACTTGGGTCATTCTTTGTGCCTGCAATTCTTTTGATGAACTCACAGAAGTAGGAAAAAGGAGGAAAGGCAACTTGATGTTTATCCTTATATTTTGATCCAAGCGCTGCCCAATTTTCTTGAAGGCCATACGGTAGCTTGAGAACAATAGGGTTGATGCCACGAGGGGTGTCAAGGTAACTGAGACCAGGTAAGCGGATGTCAGCTTTAGCGAGTTGAAGCTCTAATAAAACATCGCTGAGTTCTTGAAACTTTAAATTCTCTCTAGCGGAAATCCTTGGGAAGCTGTGCAATCTTTTGAATAAGGCATCTTCAATGGCTTCTGGACTGCCAAAGGTACGTTCAAGTCTGTCCCAAGCAGCCGTAAGGCCTGCAGCAGGGTTGTCAATATGAACCGCTTTGAGCCTCTTGATGCGTTCAGTAGACTGGGGACCCAGCCATCTGATGAGCAGATCTAATTCTTCTGTAGCAGTGATGTCTAGGTCACTCATTGTGGCTTTAAAAGGTGGATTTCCATCCTCGGTAATTTTCAGGCTGGTCATCAAACTTGGTGAGGCCTGTCTTTGTGAGCTCTCTGCGAAGCATGTATTTCGCAAACTGCGACATGTCCGTGTTTTCACACTTTGGGTGCATGACTGCAGGTGACTTAGGAACATATGTTGGTGCTGAGGCATTCAACACTGGAACTGGTTTAAAGTTCATTGGCATGTTGGTTTGTAGCTGTGGAACAGTGTGCTTGCTAGTAGGTACTTGGCTGATGTCAAGGTAAGGTGGATAGTTTATTATGTGCATGCTATTGCCCTGGCTTGCTGAGATGCTTCAGTCTGGTACAGTAGGTGCGGAGAAGAGACCTTGGTTGAGTGCTTTGGTTGCTGTGACAGGGAGCTGACGTTCTGGAGAGGAATATGAAGAATCTGAGGCATAAGACACAGCTGAGTGTCTGCTGCTACTGTTGTCTCTTTCACTAGCAGCCTGTTCTAAAACCTTTAATCTTGCCATGGCCGTGGCATGTTCACATTATTTTTCCAAAAGTTCCATTTCCACCTTGTGGCGTGCGGCTTCAGCTTCCATTTCTGCCTTCTGGTGTGCGGCTTCAGCTCCCATTTCTGCCTTCTGGTATGCGGCTATAGCATCCATGCATGCGGCTTCAGCTCCCATTTCTGCTTTCTGGTGTGCGGCTTCAGCCTCCATGCGTGCGGCTTCAGCTCCCATTTCTGCTTTCTTTTTGGCAAAGGTTGCCTGAATTTTAGAAGCTTCAGCATCAGCACGGGCCTTTATGAGTTGTTGACTGAGTGTGGAAGACCTTGATTGTAGGGATTTGGAAGACCTTGAGGAATGTCTGGTGGATGCAGAGCGGTGGGATCTGGATTCATGAAGCTGTGTGATTCTTACTTCTGCCTTTGTCTTTGTTTGCAGCACAAAATTGTCTCTTTCTAGATTGAGCTTGTTGAATCTCTTTAGTTCTTCCAGTGACACTTTAGTGTTGTACCGCTTTAAGAGATGAATATATTTAACACACAGACTTTGATAATTCTGATAAGCGACATCTAATTGTTTAATAGTGCTCTCTAGTTGTAATGCATCATGACATGGTTGAGAGAGAGCTGACATGGATTTGACATTAGTACACCATAGATCATTCGTATGAGACAGCAACTTTTTTGCGTCAGCTTCAAGATTTTCTTGTACTTTCCAGGTTGGTTTTGTTAATCTTTTTTCTCTTTTGTTTGGTTCAGGGTTTAATTCCTGATCTGAAAGGATTTCTGAGTCTGGTAGTGTGTCAGATTGCATGTTGATTTGATGGAACATTTGCTTACAAGGAGAGGGTTAATGATCTAGTTCTATAGCAGCAGAGAAATGTATCAATTTTGCTGAGCTCAGCTAGGATTTCTAGGCAACGGTTGAAGAAAGATGCAATGCATACAGAGGAATAAACTGGTTGTAGTGTACAGATGCACTGTATAAACTGTTAGTAAGGCACAATGGTATCGAACTTTTACAGCACTAATATCATGACACTGTTGAATGCTATGCTGGGACTTGCTTGCAGGCACATACAGGCTTGTGGTAATGGCTGCACTGTGTGAAGCTGCTATTTCCAGTGTCTCTACAGCATCTCCCTGTGTATCCAGAGCTAGCAAGGATCCTATGGAGGATGTCTGACTGATCTTTCTTGATCTTTCTAAGATCTTCTGACTGATTATATGATTTTTTTTTTACTGTTCTGTTTCTCCACCAAAGCACTGAGAATGTGAAGGAGGAATGGGTTGGCGAAAAATAGTTTGTATTAAAAGATTATGTAACTTGAACTGATATAGTTAAGAAAGTTCTTAAAGGGTTAACCTGAGCAGTGTGCAAAGCCCTGAACCGTGTGCAAAAGAAGTTTGTCCAGGTGTCCAGCAAGCAAGACCCCTCAGGGCATGAGCCGAAACCACGATTCCTGAATAGATTCGAGGGAACGGCCGCTAATGAGATTCTGGTCTTTTGCTATCTGTTATCTGTAAATCTATACTACCAACTGAAAGGTTTCACGTGTCATCGGGGGCTATAAAATGTATATGCAAAAGTGCATCTGGACTCAATGCTTGTCGTCCTGCATGATGCCACTGAGTCTCGGTGAATAAATCCTGCCTTCCTGAAGAATCTCTGTCTGGGTATTATTTCTCCATCGCGGCAGGAAATCCCTAAAATCTGGTTCCTATTTCATATGGTGCATTGGCTGGGAAACCACTGCCCTGTCTTTTTGATCGGGCACCTGAGGGATCTCCTGCCGCGTGCGTTGAGGATTCCTGATGGCCAGCGACTTCGAGGACAGGGGTGGGTTGAATGTCTTCGGTTGGCGCCACAGACGTTTTGTCTGAATCGGGATCTTCACCTGCTCCCTGGTTCTCCTGTCTCTGTGATCCAGGCTGATGTCCGTTGATGAGTCTTCAGGAAGCCAGGCAAGTGCTAGCGTCTGAATGGTCAGTATACTGCATCTGTCTGTCTGTCTGTGCCTTCTCCCACTTGGAGAAGACGGGAGACTTGATCACCCTCCCTTTTCAGGTTCTGGTCTCGGTATTGTGTGTGAGAGAGTCCGTGTGTATGCTTGCGAGCCTACCCAGATAGTGGGGAAGCCAATCTGAGAGCGAACTGTTGAACAGCATAGAGTGTATTATTATGGGTCGGAAGTATTCCCAGTACAAGGGGACGCCTTGGGACATGTTGGTTCTGGAGTATTTCTGGATGGGCTGCTGTGATGTGTGTTCTGAAGCAAACTCCGAGAAGTGCATGAAGTGTGTGTATGTGTGAAAGCTCATCCAGGTCTGTATCTGTTATCAGTGTTTCTGTATAAGCGCTGCTCTCTGTATAGCGCTCAGTGTCGGCTCTGAGTATATATCAGTGCCTCTGTATAAGCGCTCAGGGTCTGCTCTCTGTATAAGAGCGCAGTCTTGGTAATCCTGTGTATGATTTTGGTTTGTTTCTGACGTTTCTCCTGTGTAATCCTCGTGTGATATTTACTGATATTCTGTGTACCATTTCCTGGCTGTTCTGATTTCCCTCTCTGGTATCTGATCTTGGCTTGTCTGACATTCTCTCCTGGTTCTTGATCCTTTGCTCCGGTTCTGACAATTCTATTGAATGTTGCTTGTGTCCTGTCTGTGTATAACCCAGCAACATTATATTCAGTTCGTATGAAGTCCTTTCTGTCTGTCCTAGTGTTTAGGGATCCCTTTAGTTGTTCGTTATTATTCTTGTCTAGTGTGTGGTCTGTCTATGTAGCTGTGTGGTCTGTCTATGTAGCTGTCTGGTCTGTCTATGTAGCTGTCTGGTCTGTCTATGTAGCTGTCTGGTCTGTCTATGTAGCTGTGTGGTCTGTCTATGTAGCTGTGTGGTCTGTCTATGTAGCTGTCTGGTCTGTCTATGTAGCTGCAGAAAAACCTACCTCAAGGGTGGTTAAATATCCAGTATAAAGGGCCCACCTTGGCTCGCGCCGGGTGCCCTCCTAATAATTAGTCAAAATCTGCAGTGATGTATTGTTTCTGTTCCAGTATTCAAATATGGAAAAAAAAAACATCAAGCTGCTAAATACTGTATAATGAGCTCCATAATGTACAAAGTATTCTACATATAAAACAGGAGCTTTAGCAAGTAATAAAAACCTGCGCAGGTAATAACAGATTTCAAAAAGGGTTTTAAAAAAAAATGATATATAGTTCACAGTGTGTAATGTATGTATATTTGTTATTCTGACTCTCCCTTTGTACAACGCTACAGAACTTGTTGGCGCTTTGTAAATGCTTGTGACTGTATAAGGTGCATATAACAAATGTCCAAAAGAGCGTTATGCAGCGCTTCATATATCCACAAAATACTGTGCTGGGGATTCGCTGGGATTCCTTATGCTTTGCTGCCACATTGTGCATTAATGTGATACAAGAAAGGGTTAACTACCCTAAGAGTTCTTTTTGTGTTTGCAGAAAGTCTGGTTGGATATATGTGTATAGATATATATATTTTGTACTAATACGGGGTCCTTTATGAAGGTTGTGAAACGCCCTGAATCTATGTATAGGTTCTGCGATTAGATATTACCCTGCCTGAATACCAGATATTGCATTGTTTTTTTTGGATGATATTAAGTGCATTTATGGCTCTGTACAATGTCGCTTGTTGCTTTTCATTAAGCACATGGCTGTCCGCCATTTTGATGCCGACATGGCAAGCACATAGCTGTCCGCCATTTTGGGGATAGCCACATGCTGATGACTTGGCTATAATTGTACAACCGTGGCGCAAATAATTCATCCATAGCAACGCAAAGTATTTTAAAAAGGCATATCGAGCAGGATATCACCTAATATTAAAAAGCTCTAGCGAGTGATGTGCGTTTGATAATTAAGACGGTTTCACTAGTCTGCTTTAAATTTGCTGCGGTTTTAAGTTTGTTACGTTGCCTTTATTTGGAAAGAAAGTTGCAAATTGTATTGTAAAATATGGATCAATTCTTAGGTGATTTACTGGAATCTATTGCAGATTAATTGGTTTAGGTGGTGAAGCACACAGCTTAAATCTTATTGCATACAGTAAAACAGAACAAAAAAAAATTTGCTTGTAAAACAGGATGGGTTAACAAATGTCAGAGAGCATTGATTGAAAAGAATAAATTAGAGACCTGCAATTAAAAAAAAAAAAAGGGGGGTTTTGACTGAGGAATGTTTGAAGTCCATTCAAACCAAGAGGTGATTTGATTGTACTGATAAGAAGATGAATTGCCCAGTTACTGTTAAATGAGCTGGTTAAACCAGCCGAGTGGATTTTAAGAATATTTGTGTGTGTTTCAATGCCTCAGAAGTTGGGGATGTAAGGTTAAGCTGTCCCATGTTCACAGGTTGGAAATGCCTTCAGGCGATCCAGATCTGTGAGAGTTAATGTCCCTTTTTAATAGATGTTATTAGACAGGCCCATGTGTTCCCTTTACATGCAGATTAGAGCCCACATCCCCCTGTATAATAATGGAAGGTGTCATTCACAGGGTTCGCAATATGGGATGTGTGGTGGGATTGACTGCAAATAACTGTGAGGAACCTGATATGGAAGATTTCACTGCTTGTATGAGAACAAGATTGTTAAAATGGGTGTAAAATTGACTTGATGGAGAAGGTTAGGAGTGAACGTGAGAACTATCAGATGTAAATGTCTAGGCGGCAAGTATGGCATAAATTGACAAGGTCGGGTGTGTCTAAGAATGAACTTGATGGTATCCTCCCTGATAGAGCCCTGCCAGCCCTGGTCCCACTCAGATAAACGCCCCTATTCCAGGTATCTCCGAAATCCCATACCCCTTCATGAAAAGAGCAACTGGTGGAGAGCCCCACCCTCAGCCTCTGGGGGTCCTGATTCATATGAATGTTAGGGATGGGGAGTGACTGGAAACAAAGGAAATAGAAAAGAAAATAGAGCAGTTGTGAGTGTGGATGTGGCGATGTTTTTTGGGAAACCCTATCAAGCACATTGTCAAAGATGGACCGGGTGTAGAGTGCAGACACAGTTACAGCAAAAATGACCCCAGACACTATTGTAGCCCCCAAAAAGTGAAACATGTTACTTTGCCTCCAGAGACAGCTTTTGGAAAGAGACAGTGCAAATAGTGTTATTTCCTCTTCCACCATGCTAAAGAGACTGGAAAAGAAACGAACGCGACCCGCTGAAAGACTAATGAAAAATTTAATTCTGTTCTGTAAAATGCCAGATGACTCTAATGAGGTGGTGATTGATGGCACCCTGCAGTGCCTTCTCAAATATGGGGTTCTGAAGTTCTGTGTCTCATCATGGAATACGCCCCAGTTGGCCGTCCAGAAAGAAGGGGTCTGCCGTATACCCACCCCCCCAAGAGTAGACATCAGGTTCTACGCAGTAACAGTAAAACCTCTGTATGAATCCACAAAGGGGGGGGGCATGGAAAACAAGCCAAGTATGCCTCCGAGATTCTAGTCCTTTTGGAAGCCATCTGGATACCTAAAGCAGTGAGTGTTATCCACTGCCAGGGATATCCGAAGGGAAAAGAAGTTGTTCCCCCGAGAAAACCGTAAAACTGACTAAGCCACCAAGGAAGCGGCCAGTTGTGGCCACCCTGATTCCTGCACCACTGATGGAATGAGTTTCTGTATACTCTGAAACGGATCATGAATGGTTAATTTCTGAGCCTGGTGCCTACGACTCCAGTGGATGGTATATTCTGAAAGACAACCGTATTGTGGTACCCTCTACCATAGCCCCAGAGTTAGTCTGGAGTCTGCATAATAGTACGCACAGCGGAAAGACTGCTATGGAGAAACAGTTAGAGCTCGAGTTCTATGTGCCACACCTGCCATCCCTCTGTAAGACTGTGACTCAGCAATGCCCCACTTGTGCCAAAAACAACCCCAGACAGAGACCTATCTTGCCTCCAGGTAGAGTCTCTGTAGGACTGATGCAATGTTATTTCTACTAATGGACTTCACAGTTATGCCCCTCTGTAAAGGCTACAAATACCTCCTGGTGTTCATCTGTACCTTAACCGGCTGGGTAGAAGAGCACCACACCCGTACAGAAAAGACCACAGAAGTAGTCCGATGTCTCATGTATGAGATCATTCCACAATATGCGATATCTTCGGAGATCGGCTCTGATAACGGGCCCGCCTTTGTCCATCAAATACTACAGGCTTTGGCCTATGCCCTACAGATCAGGTGGAAGTTGAGTACAGCCTACCACCTCAAAGCTCTGAAAAAAAAATGGCTTGCAAAAATGTGCCAAGTAACTTCTCTGAAGTGGCTGGAAGCCTTACCTATGGTCCTGTTCCACATCCGGTGAAGTCCAAGTGCTCCTCTGAACCTCAGTCTCTAAGTTGTTGTTTGGACGTCCTAATCCGCTGATAAAACCATGACTAAAGGGTGAAAGCAACCTCTGTCACCAAGTGATCCAGTTAGTCCGCTCCTTGTCCGTCCTGCACAGATGGCCGTAAAAGTTGCAGAAGTGTTCCCTGGATACACCACTCTCATCTGAAACCCGCTGCACCGCCACTGCCAACCGGGGATCCAAAGTGGAGAAGTCATCCTGATCCAGACAATCCTCTGAAACTGCGTCTCACAGCTACCTTCTGATATCAGCAAGTAGGTGGTTTTGAGGGACACAATAAGGCCTGACCACCTGCCAGCGAGGGAAAAGACGGGTAGCCAAGAGGTAACTCGTGAAAAATTGTGCCTCACACTCTCTTTTGACCGACCTTCTCATATCCGCTAGCGAGTGGTTTCGAAGGACATAATAACGCCTGGTCACTTGCCAACGAGGGAAAGACGGGTTTTTAGCGCAAAGGGCTGCCCGCGAAACTATTCTTCACAGATCGCCTACTCTGCAGCCCTCACTCCGGAAGCTGAGGTGCCGTCGCACAGTTGAAGAATGTAAACAAAGAGGAAAAGGAGTTCTGGAGAAACACAAGGGAGCAGTTGTAATTGGTTCCCTTGTAAATGTATCGATAACTGAGTTTTCTGTATATTGAGTTATGTATTCCCCCGATTGATCCGAGAATACCCCATGTATACCAGCCCGTAAATCCAACTGCTAGCCTTGTGCAGCACCGTGACAAATGAAGCCTGGTACCCCAGGATCTGTTAATATAAATATGTGGTTGCTAACCACTTGGGCTGTAAGACTGCTGGGTCTGTAGTAAAACTGTACCCTGCAACCATGATAGTACTCCTGATCATGTTTTGTGTTCTCTGCTTTAATCACATCCAGTGTTTACTCAGCCGTTGAAAAAAAATAAAAAAGAGTGATCCAAATCCCTAGATATGAAATATGCCACTCTAGTTATTTAATTATACACTAGTGGCCGCTGTGAGGGATTTCCACCCACTTTATATGTAGTTGTTTAATTGAAGATTCTTTGGTTCCATTTTGGGTCCCTACAACACGGTTTGTTATTCTCATGATTGGTATTGTTATCTTGGTCTGTTATTTGGGGTATAAAGTCATTTTATGTATCCTGGCCCACTGCACGGCCAACAAGAAAAATCAACCCCAACCTAATTATAGATCCCTCATGGTGTAGCACCCAAATACAGGGCACACAGACTCAGCGTTGCTATTTTCCCTCTGGAACCTGGGTATTTTATATTTGGCTAGGAGCCCATGAAAGCATGGACTCATGGCCAAAAGGTGGGAATGAAGGAGGAATGGGTTGGCGAAAAATAGTTTGTATTAAAAGATTATGTAACTTGAACTGATATAGTTAAGAAAGTTCTCAAAGGGTTAACCTGAGCAGTGTGCAAAGCCCTGAACCGTGTGCAAAAGAAGTTTGTCCAGGTGTCCAGCAAGCAAGACCCCTCAGGGCATGAGCCGAAACCACGATTCCTGAATAGATTCGAGGGAACGGGCCGCTAATGAGATTCTGGTCTTTTGCTATCTGTTATCTGTAAATCTATACTACCAACTGAAAGGTTTCACGTGTCATCGGGGGCTATAAAATGTATATGCAAAAGTGCATCTGGACTCAATGCTTGTCGTCCTGCATGATGCCACTGAGTCTCAGTGAATAAATCCTGCCTTCCTGAAGAATCTCTGTCTGGGTATTATTTCTCCGTCGCGGCACGAAATCCCTAAAATCTGGTTCCTATTTCAAATGTGATCTCTTAACTTACTGTTGTGATGAGATGGCGATAACTCCCAGTCTAGATGAATTACAGACAGTGACTCAATCCAGATGACACCTTGAAGATCTGTTGAAGTTTTATTCCAAAACTGTAGAAAATCCACAACAATATACATCAGATAGGTCAAAAAAATCAGATTCATTATGAGTCCATAAGGCTTGCAAAGGATTACTGGGAAGAGAACAAGGGTGGAGCTATCTGGACAGGAAATCACTGCACCATGAGGAGGGGAGGAGAGAAACTCAGGGGTAGATAAGACATGTGCAATTCTTAAAGGCATATCACAAGTCATGTGAAACATGACAAGCGGTAAGAAATGGCTGAATTCTGGAAATATTACGTTGTTTGTAGCGGCAGTAGGAGGAAAGAGACTGGATGTGGGAGTGAGATAGTACCTCCTGGGATTTAATTTAGAAATATACTAATCTAGTTAATCCGCCATTTTGATGTTCATCCATTTTGTGTTTTAAAAACTTGCTGTCCCTTTGTGCTCACTAGACCCAATTTCAGTTTGCCTGCTCTAAACCATTAAGGAATGTGGTTTGTATCAACAAAGCCGAGGAGGAAGGGTAGATAGCCATAAAACCATGGTAACTGATGATTTGTGGCTGTAAGCTGAAACCCAAGAACACGGAGAATACAGGTGAAAGATGATACCTTGTATAAGATAATGTCCAAACTTGGACATTTGGTAACCGTCACGTGATTCTGGGGTGCAGGGAATGTTGGGTGGGGGCATGGGAGGAAACTGCATTTTCCAACTTTGTATAAACCAAGCTGATTTCGTTATTCTGGTCACTCGAGTTTTGTCTGCAGATTTGATCTGCTACTTGAGTCCAGCGCTGAATAAAAGCCATTTTCCTTTAAAAACCAAGGCCTCCGTCTGGCATCCTTTTGTCGAATCATCACCCAAGAATACCCGGTCTGGTGGCTGTAACATTTCTGGGGTCTCGTCCAGCGGGATTGGGCCTTGATTCGACAAGGAGGCCTGATTTACTGCATTTTCAGTGGAATCCAGCAGGAGCCGGCCCAGGCGTGCTGATCGTGTACCAGGCGCCAAAAAAAAAAAAACGCGAGAATTCTTGCTCTGTGTGACCATCGACCTGCTGAGGGCACACTCCTGACTGAGAATCCACGAAAAGGAACTGGCCGAGGAAACTGGTCATGCCACGGCAAAAGGGGTAACTAACAAAATTGTATTTTCTTGTGTTGAATAATGTCAGCAGCTATGGAAAAAAAGAAAATTGGCGCAGATCGTAGAGAACAAACAAATAAAACCAGAAAAACTAAAAGAAAAAGAAGGAAAAATAACAACAATAATAAAAATATATAAATGAAAAAATGCTGCAAGGTCCCATGTGGATCCACTTCCTATGTCCACATAACAATGAATAACAGTAAAAAAGGAAAAGGTCCTCGCGCAATATGAACAAGATATATTCAAACTCTTCTTTGATGATCCCTCTAACTTCCTAAAAGACATAAAGATGAACACATATTGCGCAGTATGTCTGGAAATGGGAATCAAGATCAGGGAGAAAATAGTAGTTCAACTCACTATTTCAAGAGCCATATAAGCCGGCTCTAAGCAAACAAGCATGGGATAAATACAGTATGGCAACGATATATTCACCAACGTCGACAGCTTGTTTGTGGGATAGTCCGCTCCGCCAGTATGAAATCCAGAATGGTGATGGATATTGTTCGGTTTGCGAGACAACTCTTAAAGGTTGATATCCCAAGGAAATAATGCACGTAGATAGATCCAATCCAATTTAAAATATTTATTAAAATGAATGGAATAGAATGGCACACTTAGTGCCATTCTATTCCATTCATTTTAATAAATATTTTAAATTGGATTGGATCTATCTACGTGCATTATTTCCTTGGGATATCAACCTTTAAGAGTTGTCTCGCAAACCGAACAATATCCATCACCATTCTGGATTTCATACTGGCGGAGCGGACTATCCCACAAACAAGCTGTCGACGTTGGTGAATATATCGTTGCCATACTGTATTTATCCCATGCTTGTTTGCTTAGAGCCGGCTTATATGGCTCTTGAAATAGTGAGTTGAACTACTATTTTCTCCCTGATCTTGATTCCCATTTCCAGACATACTGCGCAATATGTGTTCATCGTTATGTCTTTTAGGAAGTTGGAGGGATCATCAAAGAAGATTTTGAATATATCTTGTTCATATTGCGCGAGGACCTTTTCCTTTTTTAATGTCAGCAGCTAGCTTCAGTCATATGAGTGTATAGAATTGTCCGCGCTGTGGAGGGAGCGACTCCAGACTTCTGCATCTGTGTGTGATACAGAGGCTGGGGGATTGACTGCCCTCTAGCGAGGAATAGACGAGGTCTGTAGAGCCTCAAGAGCCTGTGATGCTCTAAACCAGTCCGGATTAACTAAGGAAAGTGTTAAATCCCAGACAAGGGGACTGATCACCCCCTAGTGCTAAAACCCCTGCAGTAGGGTAATAAATACTGATGGTGAAGTAAATACTGATGTTGCAGTAAATATTATTTTTAAATGATTGAAAGCTAGCTGTCTGCAACAAAAGAACCGTTACCCGAATATTGTATCTGTATTTTTTTTTTTGAGAGAATTTAATAGATATTTATTTCCAACGATCCCCGGGATGTTTTTTTTTTTTTTTTTAATTCTTTATTTTTGAAAGTTTGCATCGACATGTAAAGCCAACATAAATGAAAATGACCTCGCAGGGCCACAGAAAGTCATCTGTTAAACTACGAATGAAAAATAAAAAAGAAAGGTGAGATCATCTGCGGAAAAGAAATTCAAGGTCATCTGCAAAAAACATGGGAGTTTAAGGTCATCTGTGAAAAACACACTAACATTTAAGGTCATCTGCAAGAAACACATTAAAGTGTAAAATCGTCTAAGAAATACACATTAGGGTTTTAAAGTCATCTACAAGAAACGTATTCAACAAAATCGTCTCCAATTAACGGCCAAAAAGAGTCAGCAGGTAGTTAAAAGAAAATAAAAAATAAAAATAAAAATAAAAAGAAAGTTAGCCTTGCAGGGCCAAATATCGTACTCAGTTAATAAACACAATAGAAGAAATGAAACATCAGCTGTAAATAATGCAGAAAAATCAATATCCATCGAAAAAGGGTACTCGGCTGAAAAGAAAGTCTGTTATAAGAAAAATGAAAAAAGTCCTCTGTAAGGGGGAAAGCACATCAAGAATAGAAATTCAAAACACTCACATTAATCGTCTATAAATTCACAGGGTTGGGGGGAACAACTGGGGGAACGCACCCGCGAATGTGGACTCATAGACCTAAATCAGTGATCCCCTCAGCCCGCGTCGACAAACGGCAAGGGACATGGGACAGGCAGCGTGTCCTCCACTAGGCCTGGGCATCCGGTCCCCACCATCACGCAGCCACGAGGGAGGTTAGTAGGCCTCCGCAAGGTACAGACTGCACCGCAAGCTCCACCACCAGGAGCTCGAGGCAGGTCCGGGCCAAATCTCGGCAGTAGTGACAGCATCATCGTTATCTTTGGCCGGGGGAGGCTATCCATCCAAGAACGTCGAAGAGGCGCCGCCCGTGCCTGGCTCGCCTGCGTAGCCATCTTCATTGGTACATAAGTCCCATCCTCACCGCCATCAATCGAAGCCAGGAACCGCATGGGTGGTTGAAGCATCCGGGGCAACACCACAGCAGGATCGCCATCCTGAAGGCCTCTCTCCTCTGGAACATCAGCAGGTAAATGAGATGCAGCGTGGCACCGGGCTGCATCAGTCTCGATCACAGCCATCCTCGGGCACCCCTCCTCCCGGCAGCCTCGCAACACGGCCATCATCCTACGCCATAACCCTCTAGTAAGTGGGCCCTCCGCATCTTCTTCCTCCAGCAGTAGTAGGCATGCATCCAGACCAGAAAGGACAGCTCGATCACCTCCAGCGGGGGGAGGGGGTCCATCCCACCGCCACTCCGCAGGTCTCTCCGCCGTCCCCATAGAACCACCGCCCAAAGCGACCGGGAGACGTGGGCCCTCCATCTCCATAGACCGCGATAGGCACTCGGTTCGAAGGGAGGCGATCAGCGCGGACCGGGTCATGAGGTGTCCCTCACCCAATAGTAGGCCTCAAGATGGCCGCCGGCGTCACGATGCAGATATCAAGCGGCGTCTGCCAGGGAAGTCTCTTGTCCGGAGCGGGGGACTCAACGGGCTCCGGACATTCTAGAACCGATGGCCAGCCTCCCAGGAACCGTTAGCTTAAAAAATATTGCAGGTAGAGTCATCAGTGTGTCCCTAGGAAGAGAGGACATGCGGAGCTCCATGAAAACATGTCCTCTCCAGCAAGCAGCCGGCCACGCCCCCCCCCGTATCTGTATTTTATGTGTATTGTATCTGGTGTTGAGTGCGAAGGAGGGTGGGCTTGTTCTCTCTGAGGAAAAGTTACCTGAAAGAGTAGAACTGTTTATGTACTGTTTTGTGCTGAATGTATCTGGTACAATACTGGCTGTGATTGCTGAGAGTGTTGTGAGTGGGTGTGCGCCTACTTGCTTAGCAAGGAAGCAAATCTGAGAGTGGACTCCAGAGGTACGTTTCAAGCTCAGGCGACTGCAGTTGGCTACCAAAGGAGGAAGCGAATACGGCACGAGAGAATTGTTGCGTGAAGTATCAGACAGTTGATTTAAAGTGTTTTTGCTGCGAGTAACATCTGCACTGTGAAAAAGTTATTGCTTTCAAGAATAACCATGGGTAACGGGTCTTCTAAACCCAAGAAAGCAAAGGAGGGTGAAACACCCCTGGAATTTATGATACGCAATTTCGAGACTCTCTGTGCAGTTCACCAGTATGGAAAGAAACTGCACAAGAGCAAGCTGCATACATTGTGTGAAATTGAGTGGCCTGTCTTGTATCTTTCATGGTCACGAGAGGAAGCAATGGATCCTGTTTTGAAACAGGGGAATTCATTCAGTGGTCACTGGACGCCTAGGGCATCCGGATCAATACCCTGCATGGATATATGGAAGTATTGTATGTCCTCTGTATATATGTGCTGTGTTTGTTTAAAAAATGCTGTGTGTATGTTTCCTGTATATATGCTTTGCAGTGTGTATACAGAAGCTATTATTTGTTGCAGTGAATGAATACACTATGAGTGTGTGCTGAGTAGTATTATATATGGCTGCAGCCAGTGTAGGTATGTGCTATTTACATAGCAAATGTGTACATATGCTATGAATATGGATTTAGAGTGGTGTGTATATGTGCTCTGTGCAGTAAGTGCATATATGTGCTATGTTTGCGTTGGTGGCGCAATGTATATGTGCTGCCCGGTCTGTATATAAGTGCTATATATGTGTATAGTGGGTTTATATGTTCTTTGGTTTTGTATGCATTGCAATGAAAATGATCTATGTATGTAATCCCTGTTGTGTGTGTATATGTATTATGGTGTATACAGTGTCTATGTGGTTTCTGAGAGTGCAGCCGTTGTTTGTGTTTTTCGGGTGTGCCCCTACAGAGCATTCCGTTAAAATGAAGGTAAAAAAATTGTTTGTAAGACAGGGTGAATTCTAATGAACACATTTTACAGAGCATTGATTAAAAGGGCTAAATTAGGAAGAGATCTGCAATTGGCACAAGAGAAAAAAACAACGGTTTTTGACTGAGGAATGTTTGAAGTCTGTTCAAACCAAGACAAAAGGTGATTTGATTGTGTGTGCTAAACATGCGTTTTTGTAAGGGTGTGGCGTTCTGTGCTACAGTCATTCATTAAGGCTGGTGTCAGACGAGCGTAGTGTTCACGTCCGTGATTGCGCCTAAAAGTACGTCCGTGATAGCATGAAAGAAAGTCCATTGGAGCCTGACACATGAAGTACGTCCGCACTGAACTGCGGACGCACAACGGCCGCGGCAAACGGACGCAGGTTAGGCAAGAACGTAATACTGCTAGAACGGACGTGCGGAGTGCGCTGCGTCCACAACGTCTGCATAGCTTTGTGTGTGAGTGATGGAGCATGGTCAGACGGACTGCATTTATACGTCCAGCATTTTTGACGGACAGAATGTTTTTTCATTGTAATTTATTTTTCCCTCCTACATCCGTCAAAAATAACTTCAGTGAAAAAACGGACTGTGTGACCACTACTGCGTCATCCGTACTGACGATGTCCGTACTGCACGGACGTACAGTCCGTAGAAATCACGCTCGTCTGACCCCAGCCTAAGTGTATATGTCTACGGCAGAATTGCCACTTGTTCTGGTATGTTATGTTTGATTCAAAGATCTAGTATGATTTATGTACCAGTGTTTTTGTCCCAGTGAGTGAATGTGTTGGGCGTGGCAGGCTGCAAGTCTGTTGATATTATACGTAAAACAGTTCTGTTATATTCCAATTGCATTTGTGTCTATTGTAAGAGACTGCTGATTAAAAAAAAAAAAAGTTGTTGCAACTTTGAAGCCCAAACCCCCCTTTATGAACACTGGTGGAGGAGAAAAGGTGGGAGGGAAAATTCTAGGAGAGACATCTGAGAAAGACAGCAGATATAGAGGAAAATACTGCAGGCGTTAGATCAATTTGGAGAAATTGTAAACTAAATAGAAAAGATAAGAAAGTGACAATAAGAAAGGAAAAGACAAGTAAAATGGGGAATGCACAAAGAAGTTGCTTATGATAAGAAGAGAGAAACATGTTATAAAATGTGTATTTTTGAAAGTAAGATGAATAAGAAAGTAACAGAAACTGATTCAGAAGACAATCCACCAGGCCTGGCCTAGAACATCTCTCCGTTATATGGTGATCTTAAACCAGGTGCCCAGCCCGTGGCGCTGCGCCAGTACCACATCCCACAAAAAGCCAGGCAACACATCCAAGTCCATCTCGAACGCTTACTAAAATACGGGATTTTAAAGTTTTGTGTTTCTCCCTGGAATACTCCGCTACTGCCAGAGCAGAAAGAGAATACCTAAGAGTACAGACCTGTCCAAGATTTAAGAGCAGTTAATTCTGCTACAGTGACTTTACACCCAGTGGTGCCAAACCCCTACAATTTGTTGGCCCTTATTCCTGCAGATACTAAGTTCTACACTGTTCTGGATTTAAAAGTTGCGTTCTTCTGTATACGCCTGGCCCCAGCAAGTCAGCCATTGTTTGCCTTTCAGTGGGAAAACGCCCAGAATGGCTCCAAACATCAAATGACGTGCCTTCTTCAAGGTTTACTATTATCGGGAGAGCGCTGAACAAAGACTTATCTGCCTTTCACTCTCAGCCAGACAAAGATACCCTATTGCAGTAGGTTGATGATCTCCTGCTTGCTTCACCAACTGAAGAAGATTGTTTCAAAGCCACAAAAGAACGGTTAAGTATTTTATGCAAGGCAGGCTACAAAGTTTCTAAAAGAAAGGCCCAAATCTGCCAACGCAGCGTGAAATACCTAGACTTTCAACTTACAGGTACCAAGCGTGCAATCCAGAACGCAAAGAATCAGTCTGCTGTGTCCCTCAACCACAGACTCGTCGCCATGTAAGAGAATTCTTGGGAGCTGCAGGCTTCTGTCGCCTGTGGATCCCCAACTCTGCTATCATTGCTGAGCCTCTGTACCAAGTCACCAAAGGTGCAGAGCCTGACCCTTTTATATGGGGTGAAGAACAAACTGTTGCTTTCACCCAATTAACTCTTTGTGAAAGTCCCTCATGCAGTCCAGACTCTTCTGGACTATAAAGGCAATTACTGGTTCAGCAATGCAAGAATGACCAAGTACCAAGCTATGCTGTGTGAAAACCCAAGAGTTCACTTGGAACTAATCTCAACACTGAATCCTGCTACATTGCTTCCAGATGCTCCAGAAGATCAAGAACATGAATGCCTCCAAGTAATAAATGAAGTATACAGCAGCAGACCTGACCTCAAAGACATACCCCTAGACAAATACGACTTGCAACTGTTCACTGATGGAAGCAGTTTTGTAGAAAATGGAAAGAGATTTGCTGGGTACGCAGTAGTCACTCTTGATGAAACAATTGAAGCTAAACCACTGCCCAATGGCACTTCTGCTCAACTAGCTGAAATTATTGCCCTTACCAGAGGTCTAGAACTATCTGAAAACAAAAGAGTGATCATATACACCGATTCCAAGTATGCCTTCATGACAATTCATGCTCACGGAGCACTCTACAAAGAACGTGGCCTCCTAACATCTGCAGGCAAACAAGTCAAATATGCCCTTGAAATATTGAATCTACTGGATGCAGTATGGAAACCGTCCGCAGTCGGTGTTATTCATTGCCGTGAACACCAAAAAGGCAAGGAAGAAGTTCCCAGAGGAAACCGGAAAGCAGATCTGGCGGCAAAGGAAGCAGCCAGACAGACACAAGCCCTTGAGCGTGGCTGTGATTGGAAAGAAACCAAGGCTAAGAGTACTCGACAGCAGCAGGTACAGCAGCAGGAGAAAACTCACTTGAAACTAAACTGGAGAGGATACCCAGTTCAAGATGAAGAACCCCATGAAAGTGTTCGGGAAGGAAACCCCGATCGCCGGAGAGGATACCCGGTAAATGCTGAAAATCACTTGGAAAGCTTCCGGAATGGAAATCCGGAACACCGAAATGAAACTTTGGTTCCCCAGAGATGACTGGTTGAAGATGACTCACCTGTCAAGATTCCGGTATGTAAAGCCGAATCCCCTCAAATGAAAATCGAAACTCTGCTCTGTCTGAATGCTGTTTTTCAAGATCAGCCAAATGTTGACTTCTTTATGAACAAAAGAAGATTTGCACCTCATGGAGAATTTATTGAAGATGTTCTTTGCCACTGGTACGGTGAATATGAACTTCTAGAGAAGCACCACAGCTATATCCAATTGTTGTTTCCCCTGCGTGAACAAGGCCAGAATGCACATGCAAAGCCTCTGACTATTTCTGAAATTGAAATTATGAAGAACACCGATGAAATTCAACATAGGCTACGGAGAGCCTATAAACTGATGCTGAATTTCTTCGGCGTAAAATTAGTGGGGGAAGAGGAGATAGAAGTGATAAGAGACTCAAATTTCTCGACACGCTTCTCCAATTTGAATACCAACACCCACAATAACCTGAGGATTACCCGAATCGTGAGAAGCATGGGAGAGCTGGGAGCTGCACAATACCAAGCTCCGCTGGTGAAGTTCTTCCTGAAAGAAATAATCAGCTGCAAAATATGAAAGAAAGTGCCCTGAAGTATTTCTTGCCGGCTGTGAAGAATGAACATGAAAGAGATGCACTGTCTGAATATGTTTTGAAGCACAGAATATCCAAGAATGTCAAGAGGCTTCTCCCAGGGGTGACGCCCCTGTTACCAACACCCATTACTCACTGGACTCCGGCCTACTCTGAAAAGGAGAAGAAATGGCTCTCCGAAGAGCCAGGAGAATACAGAGAAGACGGATGGTACCAGTTGGAGAATGAAAGAATTGTCCTACCAGCCACCCTGGCACCAGAAATTGTTCAGGCCTTGCATTCCAGGACTCATGGAGGAAAGACAGCCATGGAGCAACAACTAGAACCGTATTTCTATGTTCCTGGACTCACCGCCATTTGCAAAGCAATTGCCCACCAGTGTGTCACTTGTGCTAAGAACAACCCAAGGCAAGGGATAGTACAACCACCAGGAGTATTATCTGTTGGATTATCTCCAATGTCCTCCCTACAAATTGACTTTACTGTTCTCCCACCATGCAAAGGATATAAATATCTACTGGTGCTAGTATGCACACTAATGGGATGGGTTGAAGCCTACCCAACTCGAACAAAAAAGACTGCAGAGGTAGTAAGGTGCCTCTTGAGAGAAAATTATCCCAAGGTATGGACTGCCTCTTGAAATCGGATCAGACAATGGCCCAGCCTTCATACAAAGTTGTTTGCGGCAGCTCGCCCGATTGTTAAGAATAACCTGGAAACTGCACACTGCATACAGATCTCAAAGCTCTGGAAAAGAGGAAAGAATGAATAGATATCCAAAGACATTGATGGCTAAAACATGGCAAGAAACGTCATTGAAATGGCTGGATGTGTTGCCAATTGTTCTACTGCACGTGAGAAGCAGCCCTACCTCGCTCCTAAAATTGAGCCCATACAAGATGATGTTCGGTTATCCCACCCCTTTGATAACTGGGTTGAGGGGGGATCCCTGGGTATTAGGAGAAACTGACCTACGCCAGCAAGTGATCAGGTTAGATCAGATGATGCAGAATATATACACATGGGAGAGCGAGCACATACCCTATTTTCTGTTCCCACCCCTACACAAGTACTGCCCAGGGGACATGGTATGGGTTAAGGAATGGAAGGTAGACCCGTTAGGGGCTAAATGGAGAGGTTTTTATGTTGTCTTGTTATCCACTCCTACAGCAGTGAAAGTGGCCGAGGTGGTGCCGTGGATATATCACTCCCGATTGAAACCCGCTGCAGAGGTTACGGACAAGGCATGGAAAGTGATAGCCAGTGAATCTGACCCGCTGAAGCTATGTTTCCACCGTACCCAAGCAGCTGCACAGACCGGAGAGGAATAAGGGAGATCCAAGTCTAGTTGACCACCGGCTCCCCAAACTCCAGTCTTTGTGCCTGTTGTTATTGAAAGCTCGTTAAGTTCACCACCTAACCAACCAATGGAAGCTCCAGAGATACCCCAGGAGCCCATGAGCCTCTGCTTCCAGATACCATTTTTTTTAAGACTAAAGAGACCATTTGAGCAGTACCAAAAGGATCCTGATATGCATTGGGATTATTGTTTTATTTTTGACTTTACTGACAAGTGTTGCTGGACTATTTTTTCCAATCCAGCTCCCTAAGGGAGTGATGTCAGCCCCTATTGTGTTGACACCAGAACTTGACATGACTGTCCCACCGGTACAGGACCGACGGAAGCGGGAATTGACAAGACCAGAAGATAATTGCTTATTAAATTTACGTATGCGTATGCAAAGAAGTCAGGATATGAATCCTGTTGGGTGTGTAACAAATTGAACCAGGGGTCATCAGTTATTCCTACCTTAGCAGTTCCCCATAACTTGTCTGATTTCCCTGTGAATAAAAGTGTAGTGGCCCCTAGTGTACTTAAACTGACTAAGAGTCCAGATATGCCAAAGACAAACCACACCATTCGGATTACTAATTTGTCTTATTTCCCCCTCTGGTGTTTTAAACTAAAAGAAGATCCAGGTCCCGCCTAGTACGATGTGTAAAGAATCTTTGTTTAATGCAACACTAGATATATCCGACCCAGAAGCACTAAGAAATAGTCTCCAAGTAATGATAAATACAATTGATAATTATAAACAGACTGATGATAAAAGTCCAGAGGCACTTGCATACACCCACAAGTCACTATCCTTAATTTTCTCCCACCTTGGCTCAAAACCATTCTATCTGATGCCAGGGGGTGGCATACACATTTGTTGTGGAACCCTATGCCACCTCTGGATTAATACTGATATAAAAATTTGGTGTTATCTGGCCTGAGTGATTCCCCTGCAGCGTATCCAAGGGGACACCTTGGACCTAGGAATACCACAACCCCGATATTCTCTAAATTTGCTAAACGAGAATTGTTTTCCAAAAAGGTGATATGGCCTGGTCTTGGTTTTCTTTTTTTTCCACAGGATGGGGCATTGAAATGATGAAAATTTTTAATAAATATGTTGTTCTGATGGATGAAAATGTAAATATTACCAGCACTGATATTTTGTTGTTAAATGTTGAATTAAGAGAAATTCGTAGAGCCCTCAAACCAAAGAAGTAACCTCTAGACCAAGATCCTGAGGATGGTTCACTTAAGTTTAAATCCCCGGCAGAATACAAAGCTTTAATGATTTAGTTAGTTGGCTGGGAGAGGTCATTGTAGACTCTCCGCCAAGAGGAGGGAATAAGATAGCACCTCCTGGGATTTAATTTAGAAATATACTAATCTAGTTAATCCGCCATTTTGAAGTTCATCCATTTTGCGTTTTAAAAACTTGCTGTCCCTTTGTGCTCACTAGACCCAATTTCAGTTTGCCTGCTCTAAACTATTAAGGAATGTGGTTTGTATCAATAAAGCCGAGGAGGAAGGGTAAATAGCCATAAAACCATGGTAACTGATGATTTGTGGCTGTAAACTGAAACCCAAGAACACGGAGAATACAGGCGAAAGATGATACCTTGTGTAAGATAATGTCCAAACTTGGACATTTGGTAACAGTCACGTGATTCTGGGGTGCAGGGAATGTTGGGTGGGGCATGGGAGGAAACTGCATTTTCCAACTTTGTATAAACCAAGCTGATTTCGTTATTCTGGTCACTCGAGTTTTGTCTGCAGATTTGATCTGCTACTTGAGTCCAGCGCTGAATAAAAGCCATTTTCCTTTAAAAACCAAGGCCTCCGTCTGGCATCCTTTTGTCGAATCATCACTCAAGAATACCCGGTCTGGTGGCTGTAACAGGAGATGGAGGAAAGACCAGAGTCGAGTGTAACTCTGAGACAGCGAACCTGTTGATGGGGAGATAGTGATACAAATCGACCATGACAGAGAAGGCAGGAGGTGGGGAGGAATTAGAGGGGGGAATTGTAGGAGCTCAGTCTTGGACATGTTAATCTTTAGGTGGTGAGAGGCCATCCAGGAGGAAATCCCAGATAAACAGTCGCTGACTTTGGAAAGGACAAGATGAGAGAGATCAGGGGTATCCTCAGCATAGAGGTGGTAATTAAAGCCAAAGCTGTTAATGATTTTGCCCAGGGAGGAGGTGTAGATAGAGAAGAGCAGAGGACCAAGGACAGAGCCTTGAGGTACACCAACAGATAAAGGCAGTGAAGAGGAGGAGTTACCAGCAAACGAAACAGAGACAGACGTGTTAGACAGATAAGAGTGAATTCAAGAGAGTGCAGTGTTACAGAGACCAAGAGAGTTGAGAGTCTGTAGAAGAAGGGGGTGATCGACAGTGTCAAAAGCAGACGAGAGGTCAAGCAGGATTAGAATAGAATAGTGGCCGTGTTTTTTTTTAGCAATTAGGCGGTTGCTGGTGACTTTGGTGAGGGCAGTTTCAGTTGAATGTAGGGGACGGAAACCTGATTGCAGGGGGTCGAGTAGGGAATTAGAGGAGAGGGAGAGGCAGTTGAAAACTAGTTTTTCCAAGAGCTTAGAGGTAAACGGGAGCAGCGATACGGGACAGTAGTTGAATGGAGAGCTGGGAACGAGAGAGGGTTTTTTAGTAAAGGGGTAACCTGTGCGTGTTTGAAGTCAGATGGGAAGGAGCCGATGGAGAGAGATAGGTTGAAGATGTGTGAGAGCAGGGGTGAGGGAGGAAGAGAGTGAAGGTATCAGATATGAGGGAATGGGGTCGAGCGGGCATGTGTGAGATGTGTGGAGGACAGTAAGGAAATGACTTCCTCCTCCGTGGTGGGGAGAAAGCGGCAGAGGGGACTTCTGGGAGTGGAGGTGGTTGATTACTATCTTGTGTTGGGATGTTGCTTCTAATAGTTTTATTGAGGAAGTAATCTGCCAGGCCTTGAGCTCTAAAGGCAGATGAGGGGGAGGTGTGGGTGGGTAGAGGAGGTAGTTGAAGGTGGACCAGAGTAGTTTAGGTTTGGAGGACAAAGTGGATATAAGAGATGAGAAGAAGGGTTGTTTTGGCCAAGTGAAGGGCAGAGTTGTATGAACGCAGAATAAACCTTAAATGAATGAAATCAGCTTCAGAGCGGGATTTCTTCCAGGCACACTCTGCAGTGCGGGAGCATCTTTGCAGGTAGTGTGTCTGGGGGGTGTGCCAGGGCTGAAGCTGGCGTCATGGGGCCTTACAGAGTCGAAGAGGAGCAAGTGTGTCTAGAGCAGAGATAAGTGTAGCGTTATAGTGGTTAGTGGCAGCATCAGGGCAGGTGAGGGTTGAGGTGTGCAGGAGATGTTGAAGTAGATTGAAGAATTGATGGGGTCCACAGCATGCAGATTTCTGCATGTGCGTGTGCGGGGTGGGGGAGCAGGGTTTTTAAGTAGTCAATAGAGTGACCTTCACGGTGGGTATGGAGGAGGGAGGATTGCGTACAGATCATCAATGGGAATGTTGAAGTCCAAGAATTAGGCATTGGAGGTTAGGAGACAGAAAGTGGGAAAGCCAGGTAGTAAAGTGGTCAAGGAATTTGGAGGTTGGTCCCGGTAGATGACTGCCACCCTGAGAGCCAGGGAAGAAAACAGGGGGATGCAGTGTGCTTCATAGGAGGAGAGAGATGGGGGCGGAGGGAGATGCTGGTAGGTGTAGGTGGGAGAGAGCAGAATTCCGACCCCGCCACCATGTCTCTTGCCCGGTCTGGGGTTATGGCTGAAGTGTAGACCGCCATGAGTGAGAGCAGCAATGTAAGCCTTGTCAGAGGGAGTTAGCCAGGTTTCAGTAAGAGCTAGGAGGCTGAAGGGGTTGGAGATAAAATGGTCATGGATAGCTATGAGTTTTATGGAGAGCTTTGCACGTGAGGACCAGTATAATGAATTGGATTCTAAAAGGAAACAGGAGCCAGTGTAGAGGTTGACAGAGGGGGAGGGGTGAGAGGTGCAGGAGGTGAGGTGTGAGAGGTGCAGGAGGTGAGGTGGATGAGCCTGGCACAGGCATTCATAACAGACTGCAGAGGGAGAATCTGGGATCTCTTAAGGCCAGAGAGAAGGAGGTCACAGTAGTCAAGGCGGGAGATAATAAGAGCTTGAATGAGCATTTTAGCAGAGTCCTGATTAAGACAGGGACGGACCCGTGCAATGTTTTTTAGGTGAAAGTAGCAGGATTTGGTTAGTGACTGAATGTGAGGAGTAAAGGAGAGATCAGAGTCTAGCAGGACCCCGAGGCAACGAGCCTGAGAGGTAGAGGTAATAGTGGCACCATTCCCCTGTAGGAAAATGGGTGCAGGAATGTTGGTTTTAGAGAGAGGGAAGACGAGAAGTTCAGTTTTAGAGAGGTTAAGCTTTAGGAAACAGGAAGTCATCCAGTCGGAAACAGCTGAGAGGCAGACTGTAACATGGTCCAGCACGGGAGGAGAGAGATCAGGAAATGAAAGGTAGCTTTGGGTGTCGTCAGCATAGAGATGATATTGGAATCCATAGGAAGAGATGAGACTGCCAAGAGAGGCTGTAGAGATAGAGAAGAGTAGAGGACCCAGAACAGAGCCTTGAGTTACCCCAACTGAGAGAGGAGTTGAGGGGGGGAAGAGGCACCAGCGAAGGAGACACTGAAGGAACGAAGAGAGAGGTAGGAAGGGAACCAGGAGAGAGCGGAGTCACTGAGGCCAAGCTGACGCAGCGTGAGCAGCAGGAGAGGGTGGTCAACAGTGTCAAATGCAGTGGAAAGATCGAAAAGAATAAGGAGGGAGAAGTGACTTTTGATTTTGGCAGCAACTAGATCATTAGTCACCTTGGTCAGAGCCGTTTCAGTGGACGCTGGGACCGAAAGCCGGACTGGTGTGGATCAAGTAGAGAGTTAGCAGTGAGATAACCGGTGAGCTGGTTATAGACCAGACGTTCTAATATTTTAGAGGCAAAGGGAGCAGAGAGATGGGATGGTAGTTTGAGAGGGAGGTGGGGTCAAGAGATGGCTTTTTTAGGATGGGTGTGATCAGAGCACGTTTGAAAGCAAAAGGGAAGACTCCAGAGGAGAGGAAGAGGTTAAAAATGTGAGTCAAAGCAGGGACAGTGACTGGTAGAACAGGCCGAGTAAGCTGTGAGAGGATTGGATAAAGTGGACAGGTGCAGGAGGACATGTGAACTTCTGAGATATCCACCTCCGAGACTGGAAAAAGGAAAGACATAGTAGAAGAGGGGGCAGGGAGTGAGGGAGTCAGTTGGGGAGAATGGTTAAAGGTGGAGAGTAGTGTTATCTAGGTAGAGTGGGTTCCTGGGTGGACTCTCCTACCAAACCATCGGGCCAGGTGGGAAACAAGGGTGCCTTCCCAGGGCCCCTCTCTACCTCGTGGGAGCAAGCCCCCACCTGGCCCAAGGACCTGGCGGGAGGACCCCTCTCTACCTCCCATCGAAGGTGTGTTTTTGTCATTGTGTTTTTTGTAGGGATGCACTGATGCTAGTATCGCTACTGGTGCAAATGCCCCGATACTGGCTGCAAGCACTGGGCTGGCTTGTGGGTGGTATGTGAAGGCTGGGGTGGTTGGCAGAATGCATTAACAGCATAAAGACTGATCATCGAGAAGCTTCTGGCCATCTGGGGAGGATGAGGAACCTTTCCACATGAATCTCACATCTGACTCGTTGCTGGTGCAAGTCGGATCTTTCTGCCCACACAGACTGGCATTGATCCAAGACGCCCAGTAGCAGCGAAAAGTGCACATCGCCAGTGACACCTCCCGGCCCTCCCAGGTCATGTATACAAAAAAATAAAGTACTAACCGCTTGAAGGAGTTGAAAAGAGCTACGCTGTGCTGGTACTCGAGGTAGAAGCTGCACCATGGGATATCTGCATTCCAGGATATCTACATTTTGGGTTTCTGAGAAGAGGATTTTGAATGCGGCACCCAGGCCCTGTGTCTGCAGGAGGAAAAACCACATAACAGTCAAAAACGCAGAGATTCAGGCGAATTACTGAGTCTGTAATACACCGGACTGTGCGCGCACCTGAAGCATCCCCCAAAGCTGACATTTAAACCACCCCCCACAGTCCATTATTCTGAAAATGTTCCTGAAGTGACTCCAGAACTCCATCTGCAAGGAGGAGAAAACAATTAAAAAACATTTAAATGCAGAAAAAAGTTTCCCATATCACTGTTACATGGACAAGCCTCCGAGTGGGGGCAATATAGCTTTTATATATCACTGTTACATGGACGAGCCTCCGCGTGGGGTCAATATAGCTTTTATATATCACTGTTACATGGACGAGCCACCGCGTGGGGGCAATATACCCTTTATATATCACTGTCACACGGACTAACCTCAGTGTGGGGGCAATATACCCTTTATATATATCACTGTTACTGCCCCCATTGGGAGGGATCCCAAGTCTTTGAGATGTTTCAGGAGTCTCCCTCAAGTGAATGTGGGTTCCTAACGCCCGCAAACACTTCAGGAACTCCCAGTTTCGGGAGAGGTGGGATCCGTCACGGCCGGAGGGCAGGCTCTGTATAAGTCAATCATTGAAGATTGGTATAAAATCGAGCATGTGCCCTCGCTCTGCGCAGCAAACCGGGAGGTGTAATTTTCTTCGGCTCCAGCAGGCTCGCCCTCCAATAGCCAGTCCCCCTAATGAGCTCCACCTCATCGTCACCCCATCCTGAAGTCATTGCAGAGGTGTCGCGCGATCCTTCTCACATTCTGAATGTAGAACCGTGCGGCGCCTCTGCAGTGACGTCAGAATGTGGCGACGATGAGGTGGAGCTCGTTTGGGGGGCAGGTGCTTCGTGAGTGTGAGTGCAGACTCCTGCCTGGGGTTCCTGCTACTCTCCATGGGTGTATTGCAGTTCTCCACTCTCAGGTTGGACAGCTGATTAACGGCGTTCAGCAGTCAGTTCAGTGGATTGTGATGGGTTTCGGCGGTCTGTTCAGCAGATTGTGGTGGCTTTCGATGGTCTGTTCAGCGGATTGCGGCTGCGTTCAACGGATTGCAGCTGCTTTTGGTGGGCTGTTCAGCAGATTGCGGCGGCTTTCATCAGATTGTGATGGTTTTGACGGTCTGTTCAGCGGATTGCGGCGGCTTTCGACGGTCTGTTCAGCAGATTGCAGCGGCTTTCGACGGTCTGTTCAGAGGATTGTGGCGTCTTTTGACGGTCTGTTCAGCGGATTGCGGCGGCTTTCAGCAGATTGTGATGGGTTTCGATGGTCTGTTCAACGGATTGCGGCAGCTTTCGACGGTCTGTTCAGCAGATTTTGGCGGCTTTCGACGGTCTGTTCAGCGGATTGCGGTGGCTTTCGACGGTCTTTTCAGCGGATTGCGGCGGCTTTCAGCGGATTGTGATGGGTTTCGACGGTCTGTTCAGCGGATTGCGGCAGCTTTCGACGGTCTGTTCAGCAGATTGCGGTGGCTTTCGATGGTCTGTTCAGCAGATTGCGGCAGCTTTCAGTGGATTGTGATGGTTTCGATGGTCTGTTCAGCGGATTGCGGCGGCTTTAAGCAGATTGTGATGGGTTTCAACGGTCTGTTCAGCGGATTGCGGCAGCTTTCAGTGGATTGTGATGGGTTTCGACGGTGTGTTCAGCGGATTGCGGTGGCTTTCGATGGTCTGTTCAGTGGATTGCAGCTGCATTCAGCAGGTTGCGGTGGTGTTCGACAGTCTGTTCAGCGGGTTGCGGTGGCTTTCGACAGTCTGTTCAGCGGGTTGCGGTGGCTTTCGACGGTCTGTTCAGCAGATTGCGGTGGCTTTCAATGGTCTGTTCAACAGATTGCGGCAGCTTTCAGTGGATTGTGATGGTTTCGACGGTCTGTTCAGCAGATTGCGGCGGCTTTCGACGGTCTGTTCAGCAGATTGCGGCGGCTTTCGACGGTCTGTTCAGCAGATTGCGTCGGCTTTCGACGGTCTGTTCAGCAGATTGCGGTGGCTTTCAATGGTCTGTTCAGCAGATTGCGGCATCTTTCAGCAGATTGTGATGCTTTCGACGGTCTGTTCAGCGGATTGCGGCAGTTTTCAACGGTCTGTTCAGCGGATTGCGGTGGCTTTCAACGGTCTGTTCAGCGGATTGCCGCTGCGTTCAGTGGATTGCAGCAGCTTTCGGCAGTCTGTTCAGCGGATTGCAGCTGCGTTCAGCGGGTTGCGGTGGCGTTCGACAGTCTGTTCAGCGGGTTGCGGTGGCTTTCGATGGTCTGTTCAGTGGATTGCGGTGGCTTTCGATGGTCTGTTCAGTGGGTTGCGGTGGCTTGGCTTTCGATGGTCTGCCTGCTGGGGGAGACACTAGGACAGCTGGTTCCCTCGCTCCCAGTGTGTAGGATAGGGGATAGCAGATGTACAGGGACCCTACCTCCTGCGTGAGTGGCAGGTGGGGGGGGACTGAGAGGGCAGGTGCTTGCCTCCTTTCCTGCCCCCTTACCTGACGTCTCTGCGGGGATGGATGTGGGCGGAGGGGGCTGGTACTCAAGGCCACCAATCGGCAATGCGTCCTGCGGCCGAACCTCCCATCAACCAGGGGTTGGCCTCCTTTTTTGTGGCGATACACCAATCGGGGGTCGTCCCTGGGGCCACGCCTCCTGTTTTGTGGGCGTGTCTGATGACGTATTGTGCCGTGGGTAGCTCGATCTGAGGGGCAGCTTTATTTGCCAGAACACCTGACATTCCCTGCACAGCCTCAGCTTCTCACACACAACATTAAAGGAACACTCTAATAACCCCCCCTGTTTTTTTACATTAATTTATCCCTATTACCTTAATAAATAGGTAGTGATTTCTTTTTTTATTTAAACTGTAATACTTACCCTAAAATCCACATTTTTTTCCAACGGCGTTTTTTTTTTATACTCACCTCCCTCCTCTTCCGCTCCCGTCCTTGTTGGTTTCACTTGGCTAATGGTTTACGTGAGAAGCGTGCATGCGCGCCTCTCACGTAAGCCAGCCAATCGACAAGCTTCCTCCCGGCTCCATCTGTTGAGGATTAGTGTTGCGCGCAAGAGGATGCGTGCAACACTAATCCAAGCCGCAGGCTATGCTGGCGGCTCGCTGCCGCCAGCTACTGCGGCGAGTTGGAGATGTCATCGCGCTTTCAGCGCGATGACGAAATATGAATCATGCTCTACTGACTGACAGCTGGGAGGGCGGAGTAAAGTCCTCCCCCTCTCTCAGCTGTTTTCAGCTGATCTGCTCAGCGGAGGGAGGGGGGACAGACCAGGGTATACTCAGGGCATCATGACCACCTAAAAAAAGCTTAGGTGGTCATGTTGCCTAGAGCAGTGGTCCCCAACCCAGGCCCTCAGGGCCCACTAACAGGCCAGGTTTGCCAGATATCTGAAGCACAGCACAGGTGTTATGATTTGCTGCTCAGTGATTGCAGGATTCAGTCTGCATTTCCCAAGGTGATCTGCCAAAAATCTGGCCTGTTAGTGGGCCCTGAGGGCCTGGGTGGGGACCACTGGCCTAGAGTATCCCTTTAACTGAGAACTAGCTCAGCGTCCTCCATACTCCTCCCCTAGCAGTTGTGTGATGTCATCAGAGTGCGTCCATTCACCTCCCACTGCAGTTGTGATGTCATCAGAGTGCGTCCACCCCCCCCTCCCCCTGTGTTGCAAGAAATGTGTGAGAGAGGACCGAGAGGGTAGGCTCAGGTATGTGTGGGCGCCACATTCCAACGACATGGAAAGCTGCTTTCTTATTCCTGCACTAAATGAAGGTTTAAATGAAAAATGTGTAATTTGTTTCCATGAAAAGGTGTTTCAACGCTCCAGACACACAGGAGAGCTCTGTGCACACAGTGTTTGCAGGTGGATATACACAGGGAGGATCTCCCTCTATAAGAAGCTCCCCTTATATAACACACAGCTGGGTTTAACCTGACCCAATGGATATTATGGCTGTGTAAGCACCCGGTTTCCCTGCATTCAGTGCTTCATCTCGCAGGTGTCAGTCAGTCTGGGGGAGGGCAGGGGGATTCCAGGAATCCTTCATTGCAGTAAATAGCCAGGGAATCATGGGAGTTGTAGTTCAAAAACATCTGGGGGGGGGGCGCTGGAGTTTCACAGCCCTGCTTTACAGTGATACAACAGGCCTGGGTGTTAGAGGTTTAACCCCTCCTTCCGATTGTAACCCCAGGGTATCCCTCCTAATGTAATCCATTCCTCCTTTTAAAGATCGTTTCTTTTCACGCTGTTTTGCGTTTGTTGATTAAGTTAAAGTATTTCTGGATCTGTCTCTGGGCTGTTATTTTATTGATGATTTTTTGAAGATTTTCACACCCTTGAATTTGTTTCCAGTAACCGCACACACGGCTGCGTCGAGTGAGGGGTTACTGGTATTCCTACCTTAAAAATGGGGTGCACAACAACTTACACTAAACGACTTGTTACAAAACACATTTTGTTCAGGTTTCCAGTGCTTGAAACATGGTAGAATCTTTGAAAACTCCTTAACCAGATATTTCTATATATAGACACGGCCCTTCAAACAGTATTAACCCTTTTGCATGGATTTATTCACTTACTACAGTGGTTCCCAACCGCGGTCCTCAAGTCCCCTAACCGGTCAGGTTTGCCAGATATGTGAAGCACAGCACAGGGGATACGATTTGCTGCTCAGCGATTGCAGGATTCAGTCTGCATTTCCCCAAGGTGATCCTTAACCACTTGGCTGCTAAGGACGCGCTCATCGTGTCCAGCCAAGTGGTTCTCCTGTGCGGAGGACACGCAGAGGTATTCTGGCGGATCGCTATGCCCCCCCCCCCCCGCCGGGCGCAATGACATCTATTCCAGGCACCCCCCGGCAGTGCGGGGAAGGTGCCTGAAAGGGAGGGGGTCCTTTGGACCGCTCTCCATCCAGATCTGCTTGGGTGTACGAAAAAAAGGCAGGCACCGCTTGGAAGGGCACAGCCTGCTCTTCCAAGCGGTGGCTGCCTTTTAACCTCTTGGGGGCGATTCGGCACCAACAGGTGCCGGATTGCGGTCCCCTCCCGGAGCTGGCCAACGTCCTGGATATCGGCCAAGCTTTGGGGATCTCCCCCTGCCGACTGGCTTCATCGCTTATAGTGTGATGTCAGTTCGGGAGTTAACCCCAAGCTACCACGGTGGAGATGAGGGGTTCCAATGAACCCCTCATCTCCCGACCCTTGGCAGCTAGGGGTTAATGTTTGGTATCATTGGAACGACCAGAGCATGGCATTTCCACTGATACCAAACATGACCATGTTATATGTAAACAAAAAAACTAACAAAATAAAGTTGTGTGTGTTTTTTGTGTTTTTTTTATTAACCCCTTAGTGACCGGGCTGTTTTACACAAATCCGTCCTTTAGGCTGTGGTCAGACTAACGCATTTTTAACGTGCGTTTAGGCGCACTTAATCACGGCCGTAGTAGCAGCAAATGACGGCCAATATACGAAGTACGGCTGCAAGAAAGACCGGCCGTTCAACGCAAGCAGCAAACGAACGCATTCTTTCAAGAACATAGAACAGCTAGTACTGACGTACAGAGTGCGCTACGTCCGCTAGCGGCGTGTGTGCGTGATTCGGAGACATCAGACGCTGCTAATGTCCGGCCAACATAACGTCCAGACGCAAAAAGTGTTTTACTGACGAGCCGTAAAAAAATCACGCACGAAAATGCGCATTGTGTGACCGTTTTTGCGCATTCCGTGAAAAAATACGTCCATTCGTTCAGACGCACTTTTTGACAGTCGCTGCGACTAATGCGTTCATTTGATCCTAGCCTTAGTGACCGCTGTTTTTACGTTTCTGCGCTGTTCGTGTTTAGGTCAAATTTTCCTCTTACTCGTTTATGCAACCCACACATATTATACACCGTTTTCCCCACCATTAAATGGACTTTATAAAAATATCATTATTTCCATCATATCGAATAATTTACTATAAAACAAAATATGAAATATGATGAAAAAATGGTAAAAACACACTTTTTCGTAATTTAACCCTTTCGCTGCTGAGGCGTTTCACGCCTCTGTGCTGAGGTCATATTTACCGGTTTTGCTCATCATGTTTAAACGTGTTTTGAAGGCTTATTTTAGTATATGACCCAGACATATTAGATATCGTTCTTTCCGTCAGACTCGGCAGATTAATAATATGTCATTATTATATGTATACGTCATGACCTGTCTGTATATTATAACAAAAAATGCAATAAAATATGAATTTTCAATAATTTACAGCGTGTAAAGTGTTTTTTTTCACATTTTAACATGCGAGCAATTGCGGTTATATTTTGTATGGGGTGCGCTTGTTAAAAAAATTAGAGATGGGGTCTCGTTACATTTTTTTTGGGGAAAATTACACGATTTTTAACAAACGCACCGCATACAAAAATCGTTAGTGCAGCATCATTGTTCACATTATAATTGAAATGGGAACAATATTGCTGCATTAACGAACCAAAAAAAAAAAAGTGTTTATTTTTTTTTTTATAATTTTTTTTAAATATTTTTTTTTTTTACAAACTTTTTTCACATTCGAGTTTGGTATCGTTGGAACGGCCATGCTCTGGCCAATCCAACAATACCAAACGTTAACCCCTAGCTGCCACGGATCGGGAGATAGGGAGTTCCAATGAACTCCCTATCTCCACCGTTGGTGGCAGTTAGGGGTTAACTCCAGGACTGGTGTCATCGTGCTATGCACGATGACGCCAGTCCTCAGGGGGCGTTCCCGGAGGCTTGGCCGACATCCAAGATGTCGGCCAGCTCCGGGAAAGGATCACGAACCAGCGCTTTTCAGCGCTGATTCGTGATCCAACTCCCCAGGGGTTAATGCCAGGTACCATTTGGAAGGGCAGGCTGTGCCCTTCCAAATGGTGCCTGGGTTAACCCCCGCAACGCCGCCGATCGGGAGGGAGAGAGGTCTGAAGGACCTTCCCCCCCCCCCCTCCCTTTCAGGCGCCTCCTCCGCACATGTGGGGGGGTGGGGGCGCCTGAATTAGGTGTCATCGCGCTGCCGCGATGACACCTAATTTCACCGGCGGCGGTTCCGGATGCTGGGCTGACATCGAGGATGTCATCGACATCGAGGATGTCAGCCCGCACCGGGGGGGCCAGCGATCGGCCGGAACCCGGCCGAACGCTGACCCCAAAGGGAGGACGCATCGAAGTGGTTAATCCCCAAAATCTACAACCACCAAAAAAGACCCCGGCTAAATAGTTTCAAAATTTTGTCCCGAGACTAGAAATACCAAATTTTTACATGGTTTTTGCTTTTTAACCCCTTCACTGCTGAGCCAGTTCACCTATGTGCGCTGCCCTCATTCTGACCGTTTTGTGCTAATTATTTTTAGATGACAGCCTAGGTCCTATTTAACTAACCCCCCCCCCCCGACAATTTTTTTTTTTTTAACCACTTGGCTGCTATGGACGCGCTCAGCCGCTATGGACGCGTCCAGCCAAATGGTTCTCCTGTGCTATGGACGCGCTGAGCGCATTCATGCACAGGAGGCAGCAATCCACCGGATTCCGGCAGATTGCTGCGCCCCCCCCCCCCAGTCTTGGATGTCAGCCCAGCACTCCGGGACCTCGGGGGGGCAGAGGGTTAATCCAGGCACCGTTTGGAAGGGCACAGCCTGCCCTTCCAAACGGTGGCTGTGATTAACCCCTGGGGAGCCGGATCACGAATCGGCGATCCTCTCCTGGAGCGGCCGACATCTTGGATGTCGGCCTAGCCTCCAGGAACTCCCCCTGAGGACTGGCGTCATCGTGCATAGCACGATGACGCCAGTCCTGGATTTAACCCCTAGCTGCCAGCAATGGTGGCGATAAGGGGTTCATTGGAACCACCTATCTCCCGATCCGTGGCAGCTAGGGGTTAATGTTTGATATCGTTGGATCGGCCAGAGCATGGCCTTTACAACGATACCAAGCATGAGCATGAAAAAAGTTTTTTTAAAAAAAATAAAATAATAATATTTAACCCCTTAGTGACCAGGCGGTTTTACACAAATCCGTCTTTTAGTGACCGCTGCTGTTTTTACGTTTCTGCGCTGTTAGTGTTTAGGTCAAATTTTCCTCTTACTCGTTTATTCGACCCACACATATTATACACCCTTTTTCCCGCCATTAAATGGACTTTCTAGAAATACCATTATTTCCATCATATCGAATAATTTACTATAAAAAAAAATATGAAATATGAGGAAAAAATGGTAAAAACACACTTTTTCGTAATTTAACCCCCAAAATCTACAACCACCCAAAAAGACCCCGGCTAAATAGGTTCAAAATTTTGTCACGAGACTAGAAATACCCAATTTTTACATGCGTTTGCTTTTTAACCCCTTCACTGCTGAGACAGTTCACCTATGTGCGCTGCACTTATTCTGACCATTTTGTGCTAATTATTTTTAGATGACAGCCTAGGTCCTATTTAATTAAACTCCCCCAGACAAAAAAAACTTTTAAAAAAAAAACTTTTTTTTTTCTTATTTTTTTTTAAAACCAAACCTGGTCATGTTTGGTATAATTGGAAAGGCCATAATCAGGCCTTTCAAATGATGTCAAATATGACCATCTAGCTGCCATGGATCGGGAGATAAAGGGATCCTTAGGATCCCCTTATCTCTACATGGCAGTTAGAGGGTTAACTGGCCCACTGACATCCTCACACATATGGTGAGGTTGTCAGTGGGTGGGGGGGACCTGGAGGCTTGGCTGACATCCAAGATGTCAGCCCCCCTCCAGGTTTGAATCGCGTTTTGGCGCCAATTGGTGCCGCAAAGTGATCCGGCGGCGAAACTGTTAATGCCATACACCGCTGAAAAGGGGAGGCTCTCCCCTCTCCAGCAGTGCAAACGGCATCTCCCTAGCTTCAATGGTTGGGGAGATAGAGGGCTCCGAAGGAGCCCCCCCTTCCCCTCCATTGAAATGCACGGGGACGCCTGCTGATGACATCACCACGCAGCGTGGCGATGTCATCAGCCTCGCCTGCCCATGTAAATCACATGGGCAGGCTTCCTCCCTGCCAGATCGCCGTGGGATCTAGCGAGGGAGGTGAGTATCGGGCGGAGGGGGATTAGGCGCCGCTGACGTACCCTGTACGTCCGCGGGTCTAAGGGAGACCCGAGGACAGGACGTACAGGGTACGTCAGCGGCCCTTAAGGGGTTAAAAAAAAATAAACAAGTTTTTTATTTTGTTTTGTTAATGCAGCAATATGGTTCCCATTTCAATTATAATGTGAACAATAATGCTGCACTAACGATTTTTGTATGCGGTGCGTTTGTTAAAAAAGCTAAATTTTCCCCAAAAAAAAATGTAACGAGACCCCATTTCTAATTTTTTTAACAAGCGCACCCCATACAAAATATAACTGCAAACGATCGCATGTTAAAATGTGAAAAAAACACTTTACACATAATAGATTATTGAAAATTCAAATTTTATTGCATTTTTTGTTATAATATACAGACATGACATAACGTATACATATAATAATAATAACATATTATGAATCTGTGGAGTCTGCCGGAAAGAACGATATATAATATGTCTGGATCATATATCAAAATATGGCTACAAAACGCGGTTAAACATGATGAGCGAAAGCGGTAAAAATGACCTCAGCACACAGGGGTGAAAAGCCTCAGCAGCGAAAGGGTTAAACCAAAGATTTTTTTAATTAATTTTTTTAAATTTTATTTTTAAACCAAAGTTGGTCATGTTTGATATCATTGGAAATCAGGCCTTTCCAATGATGTCAAACATGACCCTCTAGCTGCCACGGATCAGAAGATAGGGGGATCCTTTGGATCCCCTTAACTGGCCCACTGACATCCTCACACATATGGTGAGGTTGTCAGTGGGTGGGGGGGGGGACCTAGAGGCTTGGCTGATATCCAAGATGTCAGCCCCCTCCCAGGTTCGAATCGCCTTTTGGCGCCGATTAGCACCGAATCGCGATCCGGCAGCGAAAATGTTAATGCTCTCCCCTTTCCAGCGGTGCAAAAATCATCACTATATGTTGCATGGTTGGGGAGATAGAGGGCTCCAAAGGAGCCCCCCTCCCCTTCCTGAATTTTCACTACCGGCGCCTGCTGATGACCTCACGCAGCGTGATGAAGTCATTGGATCCGCCGGCCCCCAGGAAATAGCGAGGCAAGCTTCCATCTTGCCATAAACGCTGAGAGAACGAGCGAGGGAGGTGAGTATCGGTGGGAGGGAGGTTAGAAGCCCGCTGACGTACTATGTACGTCCGCGGGTCTAAGGCTAGGGTCAGACTAGCGCACTTTAAACGTGCGTTCTGGTGCACTTAATTGCGGCCACACTAACAGCAAATGACGGGCAATGACGGCCAATATACGAAGTACGGTCGCACGAAAGTCCGGCCGCGCAACGCAAGTGGCAAACGAACGCATTTTGTCGAGAACGTCAAACCGCTAGTACGGTCGTACAGAGTGCGCTGCGGCCGCATAGCGGCGTGTTTGCGTGATTTTGAGATGTCAGACACTGCTAATGTCCGGCCAACATAACGTCCAGATGCAAAAAGTGTTTTATTGATGATTCGTACAAAATCACGAACGCAAATGCGCATCGTATGACCGCTATCGCGTACTCCATGAAAAAATGCGTCCATTCGTTCGAACGCACTTTTTCACAGACAACGCGAAAATGCGTTCGTCTGACCCTAGCCTAAGGGAGACCCGTGGGCAAGACGTACATGGTACGTCAGCGGTCGGGAATGGGTTAATGCAGCAATATTGTTCCCATTTCAATTATAATATGAACAATGATGCAGCACTATCGATTTTTTTTTTTTTTTTTTTTTTTTCTTTTTTTTTTTTCTTATGGGGCGCGTTTGCTAAAAATCACTTAATCCCCCCCCCCAAAAATGTAACGAGTCCCCATTTCTAATTTTTTTAACAAGCGCACCGCATAGAAAATGTAACTGCAAAGGCTCGCATGATAAATATGTGAAAAAAAATCCCTTTACATGCTGTAGATGATTGAAAATTCTAATTTTATTGCATTTTTTTGTTATAATATTCAGGCAGGACATGACGTATACATATAATAATGACATATTATGAATCTGCTGAGTCTGCCCGAAAGAACGATATATAATATGTCTGGGTCGTATTATAAAATGTGGCTTCAAATCGCGTTTAAACATGATGAGCAAAACCGGTAAAAATGAGCTCAGCACACAGGGGTGAAACGGCTCAGCAGTGAAAGGGTTAAACTCTGGCCTGTTAGGAGTACTTGAGGACCGTGGTTGGGAACCATGACTTACTATATGGTAGGTAACAATCATAGGCGTGCACGCTAGGTGTACACAGGCACCCCCGAATGTCCTTTCTGATATTTTACATTAAAATGTTAAATGTCCCTTTATCTGGTTCATGATTAATAACACATAAACTGACTGTATCTCTGATTACAGACTTGTTATATCTAATGAAAAATGTGCATTTTGTGCAAAGGTCTTCTAAATATATTTCAATAGATAAAGGTTCCATAGGTGCACACCCTAGTGTAACAGTCTATGCACGCTACTAGTAACAATATTTCCATATAGTGCTCCTCCAATTTAAATTCGCTCTTTTTTTTAAAAAAAAATTTATGCCCATCGAATTTCAGGAATAATATGTATATAACACTGTACCTGTCACCGGTGTGATAAATGAGGTGAGTCAGAGCAGTGGCATTGTTTGCTTTATATGTGCAAAGTAGATAATCTCACAACCTTAGAACATAATAAAAAAAGATTTTAATGTGTTACATCGGGGCTGTCAAACTCCAGAAAGCCAAGCCAGATGTGTGTGAACTACAACTCCCATGATTCTCTGGTCATCTATTGCATTTAAAGAATTCTGGGAATTATCAGCATCTGGGGGCTGTGAGTTTGACAGCCCGGTGTTACATGATCGTGCTTAGGGTCATTGGAAAGACCAGACCATGACCTGTGCGTATGACACCTCACTTGACCATGTAGGTTGTATAGAATGAAGATACAGGAGTCCTGACTCTTCCCAGCAGTGTCACTGCTCAGGTGGGGTAAGTTAGGTAGCAAGTGACCTGTCAGTAGTTGGATTTCATGTTTTGGAAGTAGAATAAATGGGTGACGATTGACGAGATCTGAGTGACTTTGGCAACGAACAAATAGTGATGGCCAGATTACTGGGTCAACGCATCTCCAAAACGGCAAGTGTGGTGGGGTGTTCCCAGTATGCAGTGATTAGTACCTACCAAAAGGGGTGCAAGGAAGGACAGCAGGTTAATCGGCACATAGGGGGAAGTGTGTTTTTTCTCGCTTTGCTTGACAAACTGCAAGGGGTTGGTGTCAGGATGAAAAATGAGCAGAATATTTCTCTGTAATTTCAGAAATCTTGTGCTTCCACTAATCGTTCCCTTCCACAAGAACTGGGTGTCCAGGCAAACTGATAATGAATAAAGGCAAAGCCAGGGATCCACTGACCCAGAGGATCCTGGATCTAACTCTGGAGATCATCTTTCTGCTGACTGGAGAGGTAAGAGATTCTATGAAATTCACACATTATTGATTATCTTAAATCCCTCTGGAGCTGTGTGACCCAGGAGACATTTCAGAGGCAGATCAGTAGTAGATTCATCTTAATGCCGGTCATGAGTAAATAAAGGTTACAATACCGCACATCATACAGCACACTATGGAGATAAGAGCAAAGAATGATAGATCAACAAAAGGACAGGCTAACATCTCTATTGTTTAGGGATGCACTGATATTAGTTTCTGTGCCGATAATGCCGTTTGCACGAGTATTTGGTACTCGTGCAAATGGCCCGATTACCCCCCCGATACCGGAAGCCACTATCCACGGGGCTGGGGAAGCTGGCCGCGTGCATGAAAAGCATGCTGGAGGCAGCGTCGCAGAGGTGATCGCGCCACAGCCGTGCGACCGGACCTTCAGATGGGTGAGTTTTGTGGCTCGCCGGAGGGGAACACTGGCCGAGTGCTTTTCATGCACGCGGCCAGCTTCCCCACCGTTCAATATAGGTCTGTGAGAGCTGGGGGCAGTCTCCATGTGAGCTGGGGGCAGTCTCCATGTGAGCTGGGGGCAGTCTCCATGTGAGCTGGGGGCAGTCTCCATGTGAGCTGGGGGCAGTCTCCATGTGAGCTGGGGGCAGTCTCCATGTGAGCTGGGGGCAGTCTCCATGTGAGCTGGGGGCAGTCTCCATGTGAGCTGGGGGCAGTCTCCATGTGAGCTGGGGGCAGTCTCCATGTGAGCTGGGGGCAGTCTCCATGTGAGCTGGGGGCAGTCTCCATATTCATGTGAGCTGGGGGCAGTCTCCATATCCATGTGAGCTGGGGGCAGGCTCCATATCCATGTGAGCTGGGGGCAGGCTCCATATCCATGTGAGCTGGGGGCAAGCTCCATATCCATGTGAGCTGGGGGCAAGCTACATATCCATGTGAGCTGGGGGCAAGCTACATATCCATGTGAGCTGGGGGCAAGCTACATATCCATGTGAGCTGGGGGCAAGCTACATATCCATGTGAGCTGGGGGCAAGCTACATATCCATGTGAGCTGGGGGCAAGCTACATATCCATGTGAGCTGGGGGCAAGCTACATATCCATGTGAGCTGGGGGCAAGCTACATATCCATGTGAGCTGGGGGCAAGCTACATATCCATGTGAGCTGGGGGCAAGCTACATATCCATGTGAGCTGGGGGCAAGCTACATATCCATGTGAGCTGGGGGCAAGCTACATATCCATGTGAGCTGGGGGCAAGCTACATATCCATGTGAGCTGGGGGCAAGCTCCATATATATATATCGGGGTGGATATATACATGTGAGCTGGGGGCAAGCTACATATATATATATCGGGGTGGATATATACATGTGAGCTGGGGGCATTTTTATATGAGGTCTGTTCTTATTGAAAAGCGGTCACGTGACATAAAATAAAGGTGAGTACTTGAAAAAAAAAGTATCGGTACTTGGTCTTAAAGTGGTATCGGTGCATCCCTACTATTGTTAATGTCAATGTTTAGGGTCCTATGGTGGTGAAGATCCATGAGACGATCAATGACAAGAGCCGTCACCAAATAGAAGCATACAGCAGGAGCCAAAGCTTCAATACGGAGTCTCCACCTCACTCAGGAATCCATGAGCAAAACCATGAGAAGATCCTGGAACTGACCAGTCAGATCATCCAGCTGCTGACTGGAGAGGTGAGGCTGCTGGGAATGGGTCTTTATATAGTAACAAAAAAGAATGTGTCTGGATGGTGACTGTGTCATCGTGTGTGTCAGGTTCCTGTGAAATGTGAGGTTGCCAGTGTCTGTATCTCCATGGAGGAGCGGGAGTGTTTAGAAGGACACAAGAAGCTCTCTAAGGATGTCAGGACGGAGAATCTTCTTAATGCTCTTGGTAAGCCAATGTTTATTTTTCATAGTCTTTGTGTAAAATGTCGGGTGTCCTATGGATTTTTTTTTATATTTTTAGACCCCCCCCCCCAAAAAAGTGTCTTTTTAAAATATCAACAACTCGGGCACTGACAAATTGGTCGCCTTTCCAAATGGGAAGCAGCTGGTTTTGAACATACAGCATTTGCCATTCTGGGCCAACGTGAAGTTTCATCTAGTTATGGTTACAGATTAAGTTCATGTCACTATCTGAGGGCTCTATTCCATAGCTGGTGCTAATGTAGCGTCTCGATGTGTGATCGTCGATGCTAGCGTAAATTTAACGTCTGGCATCGATATTCCGATCTTGATGCTAAACTTGCGCGAGCTTATTGTACATAAGTGTCTCCTATCCTTAACATGGGTAGCGCAATCTAATTTTAGCGTCTCAATAAGTGCGGTATTAAAGTGCAGGCGCAGTTTATCATCGGGACGCGAAATGAAGAATTTTGCCAACTCCTAGAAGCTAGTATTAAATGATTCTGCAAATGCAAAGTCATTTAACAGGCTCCAAACCCCCCCCCCCCCCATCCCATACTTGCCACTGTCCCGGTTCGATACTCCTCTTCTTGTCGGGAGCAGAGTGGGATTTGGAACAAATAGTCCCTAGTCTCCCTCAGGCGCTGTGTGATCTCACAGCTGAAAAGAGCAAGACTCTATGGAGTCCAATAGACTGAACGCGCTGATACCTGCAGTAGCATGTCTGCTGCACATCGAGTATCAGGCAGGTGAAGTGTTGTGTTCCAAGGGGGAAGTGCTGAGTTAGCACCTTCCACGGAATACGATGCTAACGTGGAAATGGTATGGAAAATCTGCAAGCACACATTATCCTGCTTACCATCTCCATGTTAGTTTTAGGAGTGGAATAGGGCCCTGTGTTTCTTTAAGGGTTAGGGTTAGATTTAACCCTAAAATTCTGCTCCATTTTTAGGAAACAGATTCTGCCCCTTCTTTTGATGCAAGCGTCAAAAGAAGGGACAGAATCTATTGACTAAAAAGTAAGCAAAAATGGAGCAGATTGTTTTGAGTTCAATCTAACCCTAAAAAAAAAAAGCTCAAATGACCTCTCTAACTCAAACCCTAGATAAGACAGCTGATGCTCCATTTTTGGCCTGCAACCAGTGGTGTCATTAGGGTTGGTGTCACCCAGTGCAGCAACTTATGGTGTCACCACCCCCCCGAGTCTTATGGATTTTTTTTTAACTACTCTTACTCATAAATCAGTACTCCCATATAACAGTGAATGCTCATACACGTTGCACATTACTGTGAGGTTTATTGCTGTGGAGCTCTCATATGCTCACACCCAAATTTTGGCGAACTGCCAGCAAGTACGGTGCCTGTTTGAAGACAGTGAATCTGTTCAGAGACACCGAACAGCATAGAAATGTCCAGTGTTTTCATTTGGCAGGTTTATTCAGGTGAACACCATAGGTTTCAATGTTAAAAATATTCCTGTTTTTATCCAATAGCTAATAATAACCTGTAGTAAAAAGTCTCTTTTATTTATTATTTTTTTAGCATCTTGTAAGCATTTTTTTTTTTCTAATAGTTTTTTTTTCTTTTTTTCTGTAGCAGACCTTTTTATTATCATTCATAGGACCTTTTATATATTTTTTTTTTTAAAACCGCGGGCGACTGGTTTGTGGTGGCATTTGGTGGCCGATTCCCTCCACTTCAGGGACCCTGCAGTGAATTCACTGGGGAAATTTGATACCCAAAATTGCGGGGAGCAACAGCACACTGAAATGTCTGCATCATTTTCGTGCTCTGTGAATATCCCCTTGAGTGGTGTTTTTTTTTTTTTTTTTGCCGCCCCCTGGAAAGTGCCAACCTAGGCCTTGCCTACCCAGGACATACTTGAAAATGAGAGAAATCTCAATGTATCCTTCCTGGTAAAATTATTTTTGTGCGGTAAAAAAAATGTAAAAAAAAATTTGGCACCCGGTGCAGGCCGCACCCCCTGCTGCCCCCCCCCGTGACTCCGCTGCCTGCAGCATAGAAAGCGTGTTTTCCATAGTATACCAAATAATAAACAGATGTGATTTGTACTGGATAACTTTTCTGCCTTGACTTCTCACATGTTGATGTGATCTTTCCTGCCAAACAGATAAACCTGCTCTTGTTGACTTACACACTCCAGTTTCTTTATATGATTTTGGAACTGAAAATAAAACCAATAATGCTGAATGTTATCTGAACAAAGTAAAAAAAGGAGCAGCTGACTCGGAGCCGGAATGTTTGGCTTCTGGAGAAAGACGATGCAAAGATAATGTCAATTATTCAACCATAGAATGTACAGAATATTCACCTAGTGATATAAAGGAGGAATCAGCATCTTGTGAAGAAAATCTTATAGAAGACAACACCTACAGACCTACAGAATATTCACCTGTTGTCATTAAGGAGGAACCAGACTCCTGTGAAGAAGAAAATCTCCTGGACTGTGACATATATAAAACCGCAGGAAATACACCGACAGAATATACCTCTGGTGATACAGGGGCAGAATCAGATTCACACAGAGTAGGAGAACTCCCAGATCATGAAATGCATCCCCATCCAGAACATACACAGACTGAATATCCATCTGCTGACATTAAGAAGGAATCACCCGCATATGAAAAAAAAATTCTCAGTGACAACGACCTGTATAAACCCACAGATTGGTCACCTGATCATCTTCGAGAACATTTAACAGGCAATACAAATACCCTGGAAATAAATCATGGTGAGAACTTAATAGAATCCATAAAGCTAGATCAAAGTATATATTATACAGATCCCGTTATTTATAATTCAGTTTATAAAAGTAATACAGCCATTTCATCTGAAATGCATGAAACAACCTGCAGAGATATACCATTTTCTTTAACGGCTTGTGGAGAGTCCGCTTCTAAACACCCACATGTTCACGCCGAAGCACAACCATGCCCTGAATGTGGTAAACATTTTACAGACAGTATTGGTCTTAGGAAGCATCAGAGAATTCACACAGGAAACACGCAGTTTAAATGCACTAAATGTGGGAAATGTTTTACTCAGGCATCACATCTTGCAGTGCATAGCAGAATTCACACAGGAGACAAGCCATTTAACTGCTCAGAATGTGGGACCTGTTTTACCCAGGCTTCACATCTTACAAGACATAAAATGATCCATTCAGGAGAAAAGCCATTTAAATGCACTGTATGTGGGAAATGTTTTACCCAGACCTCATATCTTACAAAGCATAAAAGGACACACACAGGAGAAAAACCATTTACATGCACTGAATGTGGGAAATGTTTTACTGCGACCTCATCACTTGCAAAACATAAAATGATACACACAGGAGAAAAACCATTTACGTGCGCTCAGTGTAGTAAATGTTTTACCCGGTCCTCATCTCTTGCAGCACATAAATTTATTCACTCTGGAGAAAAACCATTTACTTGCTCTGAATGTGGGAAATGTTTCACTTGGGCCTCATCTCTTGCAGCACATAAAATGAATCACACAGGATGGTAGTAATTTCAATGCTTTTTTTTTTAAGGGAAATGTTTTACTTTAAAAACTTGTCTTAAATGTAACATTAGTCCAATAAAAAAGGTATCACTACGTACTGCTATACTCGTGATTTTGGCATCTGGACAAACACGACCCATCTAATTTACATTATATAGATATACTTATTTTTTGGCCTCCGCCACAACTTTAATGAGATTAAAAACCTCCACACAGCAAATAATAAAGTTTATTATTACAGAGGCCGTTTACACATCCCAGCAATTTACAGAACTGCATCACAGAGCTCATGTGTTACATTCCCCATATGCAGCAAGGATCTCTGGGTAAGACATGCAAATGACGTCTGCAATTTCTCATTTTTATGCATCCTGGGTCTGCTTTAACACAGAATCCTCTAACTGCAGACGTCAATTTCAGGTCTTACCCAGAGTTCCTTGCTGCATATGGGGAACGTAGCACATGAGCTCTGAAGCAGTTCTTTGAATTGCTGTGATGTGTAAATGGCCCCTGCAATAATAAATTTAGTGTGTATATATATATATATATATATATATATATGAGTGGCCAGATTATTATGACCACCCCATCAGTACTTTGTTGGGTCACCTTTTGCCTTCAATACGGCGGCGATTCTTCTTGGCATTGACTCCACGAGATGTTGAAAGGTGATGCGAGGAATCTGACACCATGCCTGAAGAATAGCACTGTCCAGTTCTGTGAGATTTGATGGTCGTGGAACCAGCTGCCTGGTGGCACTTTCAACTTCGTCCCACATATGCTCAATTGGATTGAGCTCTGGTGATTGTGGGGGCCACCTAAGCAAGGTAAATTCTCCCTCATGTTCTTGAAACCACTCCTGTACAATACGAGCACCGTGGCATGAGGGTGCTTTGTCTTGTTGGAAGAAGTCCTCTCCATTGGGAAACGACATCAACATGATAGGATGAACTTGATCAGCAACGATGCTTTGGTATATTGTGCTATTCAGACGTTGTTCCACACGAATTTAAGGGCCCCACACCATAACACTGCCCCCACCAGCTTGAAGAGTTGTACTCATGCATGTGGGGTGCATGCTTTCATGCGGTTTCCCCAAATTCTCACTCTGCCATCTGCATGATGCAACTGGAAACGTGATTCATTGGACCACATGACTTTTTTCCAATGCTCGACTGTCCAATCCTTGTGCTCCTGTGCAAATTGGAGACGTTTTATCTTTTTAACTGCAGACAGCAAAGGTGTTCGAACAGGCCTTTGGCTTCCATATCCGATACGATGCAGTTTACGGCGAACAGTGCGTTCGGAGATCATTTGAGAGGATCCCTGATTAAGATCTGCAGTAATTTGATGCACTGTTGCGCTTCTGTTGTCTTGTACCAGTCTTGCCACTCTCCGTTCTGCCCTAACATTGACTAGTTGCTGACGGCCACAATTCGCACGTTCAGACCCAGATTTTCGGCTGACAGTCTAGTCTTCAAACACTTTAACAACAGCTGCTCTTGAACATTTAACGAATTCTGCGGTTTTGCTGATACTCGTTCCATGGCACCGAGCGCCAACAATCCTCCCACGTTCAAAAGCTGTTAAATCGCGTTGTTTACCCATATCTTCAGAAAAAATCACTTCTACTGTTGTGGTAAACAACCTGCTTTCCTATTTATAATGGTCTGGCCCTCTAGCAACTTCAGGGAATGTAGACTGAATCCTGCAATCGCTGAGCAGCAAATCCTATCAGCTGTGCTGTGCTTCACATATCTGCAAACCTGGCGTGTTAGCGGGTCCTGAGGACAGGTTTGGGAAACACTGATGTATATTGAGAGAGGGGGGACACGGGGGATGCTATAGGATTAGGGTCACCTTTTTTCTATTTTCTTTTATACTATTCGGGTTAAATTGTCAGTAATTTATATGTATTTTATTCAATAGAAACTTTCTAAATGGACGTAACGTATCAGTGCGGTCAGGCGGCGGATATAAGTGGAGTTTGCCTATATGACATTCACCTTGTGAAAATAAAGAAAAAGCTTTGGCATGTTGTACATTGTAATGTAAAATAAACTTGTTTTTTTTTTCTATGAAATGTGCTTTGTGAAGTTCTTCTCATCAAGTGAAGCAAACATTTCTCCAGTTTGATCTGCCAAGTATTGGATTCCTGGCTAAATTCACGAGGAATAATCCTTTTATATGGCGCCTGTCTTTAGTAGCACGGGCTGCTGCCTAACCCAGATAGAAGGGTTAGAAGGAAATAAGAATGAACTCACGTGGTCTAGAGCCTAGTGAAAGTGTCAGGCTCAGACTTAGACGCTATGCCAGTCCATAGAGGTGACTGGGTCCCTTCTTTTTTGATCCCTCCTGTGCTGCAACAAGGTTTTCCATGGTCTCCTGGTTCTCTGGGTTGGTCATCCGGGGGTAGATGTGCGGCTACCGGTGGTGTACCTCCCTTTCCTCCGGAGTAAAACCACAAACAGCAGAAATGGGGGGTTGAAAGGGATTTATTACAAGGTAACAATACAGATAAAAAGGTGGGGGTAATCCAGGACGCGTTTCGCCTAAACAAGGCCTCATTCTTATTTCCTTTAAAGCCAATACCCATTACCATACAGTGTTGCACTATGTATGCCTCTTCTCTGTTTTTCTTATGAGGACGATGGGAGAAAAGAAGGAACCAGGAACATATCCCTTTTCACCACATACATAGACTGCGTTACCTAGTTAAGCCACTAGATGGCAGCAGGACACTGAGGAACTTTTCTTATACTATTCAGACTGAATATCTGTTCCCTGCAATATCTTATCTAACCACTAGATGTCAATCATCTGCCGATCTTGTATAAGAATTCTGTTCCCCAATTGAATATACTGTATTGGATACCATTGTACCAAAGTTTTTTGGATACGGTAAATAATACCGAAAGCTGTACACAAGAAACACCTTTCATTTCACCATCATACCATCCTTAATTATCCCCCCCCTTTCAGTTCTAACACCGAGGGACTTTTTAACCTCACGAACACCACACTTTACAAAGTGCGAGATATCCTCCTACAGGCAGCGCACTTTACACAGCGCGAGATATCCATCTACAGGCAGCGCCCGACACAGATATACCACCCCAGTATTGGATTCCTGTCCAGTGCGGAGAGAAGCAACGAAATGCAGTGTAGACAGGCCGCGAGGCGGAGCGACTTGAAGTCAAACCTGCAAAAGCTTGAGTGGGGTCTGGCTGCAGATTGTGGAGAGTGGAACTCCACAGGAAACATGTGACCTCCGCTCACTCAAAGGTTTTTTTTTCTTCTTTGAAATCAACTTTAATGTAACGAACAACGATAAACACAATAATGCTGGACACAGGTTTCTGCTTGAGTTTCATCTACCTCTGCCTTAATTATTATTATTATACAATGAGAATGCAGTTATTATTATAGAATTGTATTGGGATTAATAGCATTTTCATAATTATTAATCATATTCTGATAATGCTACTATCATCCACAATATAATACTATAATAATAGCAGCATTTTCATTTGTATAATAATAATTATGGCAGAGGTAGATGCGGAAAAAAAAAATGCCCTGAGATATGAACGCAGGACCAGCTGTTTACTAGATAGGCACATTGACCAAGTGAGCGGCAGCAGCGAGGTGGCCACATGGGTGTAAGCGTGGAAGGAACGTCCACTCTCACGGACGTTCCTCCTGCTCAAAGAACGCCCTTGTGACGCAGCCTAAGCAGGTTTTTGGATGGGTCTATGAATCGCTGCTGCGGCTCACTTGGTTAATGTGCCTATTTACTAAACAGCTGCTGCTCCTGTGTTCAAATCTCATGATGTTTTTTTTGCGCATCTGCCTCTGCCATAATTATTATTATGCAATGAAAATGCTGCTATTATTATTATATTTTGAATGATAGTAGTGTAGCGCTGTGTTAAAATATTGCTGCCGGCAGTACCTATTTTTGGCCACAAGATGGAGACGATCGCAATTAGAGACACTGGACATTGCGACTACATTTCCCGGCGTGCTTTGCAAAAGGACAGGAAGTGGGTGGGACCCAGCGGACTTACATCCCGAACCTCGTGGAGAACGCGCCAGAGCACGCCAGGGAACGAGAGAGAGCGGACGCAGTGTGATACATCGCGAGAGGGCCTAGGCCAGAGCGCAAGTGAAGCCTGTCAGTTCTTTTACCGGGTCATTCAGCTTAAGGAGAAGGAGCCCTCCAAGTTCCAGAGTTGCTGCAGATTGAACCAACCGAAGACCTCGAGTAAGGAGTCACCGCGAGTTGATCGGGTACAGAGAGCAGGCGGTGAGCTGGGAAAAGTCGTGGACAAGCTACGGGAAGTCAGACAACGGATCCAGCCGCTAGTATCCCCAGTCAAATTCGAGCGGAGAGACGTCCTGGGTCAGCGGAGCCTAAAGCAACCGGTGGATGGGTGAGAGGCCTCCAAGGCCGTTTGTAAATAAAGAACGCGCTGCTGTTTTCTCTTTAAAGTCCACAGGGCCCCAACTTGACTAGTCGAAGACATTCCTTGAGTAAATTCACTGGCCAGTTGAACAGTACCCGGGTACCATACACACATACACACCTTTTACATTCCGGGACTTATCCTGTGCAGGACTCATTCTGTTACGAATCGGAACAGGGGTTAAAGATACGCTCCGAATTATATTCTTCCTCTTTTTCCGCTGCGCGTTTACCGTAATACGAAGAGATTGTATTTTTGGGGTTTCGCTACGTGTCCCTTTTTGACCGAGCTATCAGGCAATTGCATTTCTTTTCTGTTCAGTTGCGAATATTTTATTTTCCGAAATACGAAGCCTCGTGTTTTGGTTCTTTTCCGCTACGCGTTTTACCGCGATACGAATACACTGTCATAATATCTGTGAATACTGTGTTTCAACGTCTGCCTACTATTTTAGTAAACTATTTAAATGATAAAAATCCACAACGGTGTTGGAGTATATTTATTCCCTAGTGCGGGGAGACTGACCCGTGGTTCATTTTCAGCGGCTCCTCCGGGAGTGAGCGCTACACGTGGGGGCTCGTCCGGGATCCAGTCTCTGGAAAAACCGCATCTAAAGGGTTAAATATGGATCCAGACACTGTTGCCGAATGGTGTGAGGAGCACAGTAGTCAGTTAGAATGTTGTATAGTCATGGATATTCCGCAGACACTTGGGCCGAAGAGCAGATCCGCCAGGCCGTGGCCACGCTAGCACCAGCTCATCGGGGGTTAATACTGGACATTGAAAAAAACCCAGATACTTCTCACACGTATGTTCTTCTCGAGTGGAGAAAGGGTGTTCCACCATGTTTTCAGGGCGCGAGCGTGAAACTGGCCGATGAGGTGGAAGTCCAACTAATCCAGCCAAGTGCGCCACGTGGCGAATCCGCAAGTGTTCCCGCGCCTAGTCCGTTGGCCATGATCGGGCCTGAATTTATCGTGGCTATTGGAGATCTATTGGCGAAATGTCAGAAAACAAGCCCTCCTCACACTAACTTCGGTTATCGACGGTTAAGAAATTTTACAGGAAATGTACCAACTCCGGCGGGAGAAGAAACCTTTGAAGAATGGGTGGAACAGGCGATGCAGGCTCTGGATGAGTGGGATGTCCCTGAGGCCCAGAAAAAGCAAAGGATCACCGAGAGTTTAAAGGGACCTGCGTCAGAAGCGGTGAGAAACCTGAAACTGAGTAGAAAAGATTGTACTGCTTTAGATTACTTAAACGTTCTGGAAGAAGTTTTTGGGTGAACCGAAAAGGCGGCCGAACTGGTATATCAGTACGAACACACCTATCAGCGGAAAGGTGAGAGAATGACCGAATACATGAGGCGCCTAGATAAGATTCTACACCAGATACTCCTGAAGAAAGGGGCCGAACCGGCCGAAGTAGATAAGATCCGAATAAAACAGATCCTGAGGGGCTCTCAACCTCTAGATCCAGTAATGATGCAGCTGAGAAGCAGAGCAGGTAACCAGGAGTTAAAGTACCTGGAACTGATCCGAGTTGTACGAGAGGAAGAGGCTTTACTGGAAGAGAAATCCTTCAGGCGGGGGGAAAGGGCTTATGCACAACCTGTGAGACATAACGACGGCCTGCAGCCTGAAAGCGACTCTCTAGATACTTATGGATCTGACGAGGACGAACAAGAACACCTAGTGGTTTTTAAATCTACAGAAAGGGCTGCCAAAGAATCAAACCTCCCTGAACGAGGTGAATTGTCCAAAACCGTCAAGAAAGTTCAGGAAGCTCAAGCTGAATTGCAACAAGCGCACGCGGAACTGTGCCGGGTATTGA